>JAXCLR010000081.1:18518751-18542196 GCA_035584095.1 Annona squamosa
GGGTTGGGATTTTACAAGGTGGGTTAGGGTTGTATTTGTCCCAACCCGAGTCAACCCGACCCGATTTACACCCCTAGCGATAGCCATAGATAACACCCGCCCAAAAAAATGCTGAGAAAGACCATCCTTCTACAACCTGAATCCGTCAGTAGTATTGGTCTGATGGTTAGGACTCTAGTGTAGTTGGTACCTCACTACCTAATGGGGGGTTACAAATTCCATGCCTTCTACAACCTGAATCCTTATTTGCAACAGCAAAATCTTGTAAAATGTCCTCAACTGCTACTTAATATCCAGGTACATCAAACTGTTTTACACCATTGGTATTAAGTTCGAATGTGTAATTTCTCCCAACATGATTTTCATTCCACATGCATTGTAACAGCAGCAACCAAGAATTCCAGCCAGATACAACTATCCAAAACGTGTTGGCATCACATTCACTAAGATGTCTGATATACCAGCTCCAACAGACTCAAATCCTCTTATGTAAACAGTATTTGCACTACTCAGTCTTTGTTAATCTTATTGAATCAAAATTTATATTCTCACAAGAGCTGAGGAAAAATATAAGCCTCACAGTATCACAAGCACTCACAGAAATCAAAGCTTACATGCTGTCATTCAGGAATTCAAGTAATACATGGCTGAAAATTTGCTCGATAGACACAAGCAACAGACCCAAAACAGATATGTTATGAAGCTGAAAGAAACAGAACAGGTCTAGCTCAAGCTGCCAGCCCATTAAGAACATGTAACTAGCACTCCCATACATGAAACCATGCAAACGAAATCAGGAAGCTGATTATTTTAAGTGAATCAAAACAGATACAAATTCAGACATATAAATGGAAAACAGAAGCTGAAATGAGAAGACAGCTATGGTGTACTCAGAAATTGGATTTATTCCATTCAAATAACTTGTCCAACAGATGATCCAAGTCAGCTCATATCTCACACATAACCACAAACCATATGAACTCACTCAAATTCTGAAATCCCATGAAATTGGCAGCAACTGGACATGATTCATGCAAACTAATTAGAGCAGAAATGAAGGTGACGTGGCTGAAATTACAAAGTTAAAAAACTGAAAACCCAATTCAAACTAACGATATGTTGCCAGTTTTTATTCCATACATAAATTCATAAAAAGAAAACTGAAAAATTGGTTATTGAAACTAACCGAATAGCAAAATGCCAGATGAACTGATCTAAAGGCAAAAAACAAAAATTAAAAAGGGAAACAGAAACAGAAACTGACTGCTATCTGTTCGAAAACTTGGGGCCAAGCCTGGCCTATTGCCATTGAAAATCCATCAATCTGAACTCAATGCATCACTACTGGAAAATCTGATAAAAACAAAAAGAGAGGCTACAGGACAGCTAAAGTAGAATAAGAAAAAATCAGAAGCGATTAACGAGAAAGATAGCAGCCTATATACATGTTAATCAGGACATAACTGTTGAAACAGAGTTTGAGAATTTGGCTTGAATTCAAACCTCCAAGCACTCAATAAATATGAAGCTGAAGTGCATAAACCATGCATCTGATAAGCCAAGTAATTGGGACAAGCTGAAAACTCAAAAGCATAATATGTACACATGTGCATGCTCAATCAGAAAACGAAAATAACATCACCCCAAGAAACAATCGAATAAAGAAAATCAACAAGAAGATCCATGTGTCAGTAACGGCAAACAACCAACAGATGATCCTTGCATAAATCATGATCTAAAATGCTTAGAATTAGGAAAATTTGAGAAAAATATACAACCTAAGGACCTCAATGGTGACAGAAACGACAGCCACAGGCTCTGGCCTTCCCCTTCCTATCCGACAACTGGAAGTAGGAAGCGACACTCCGGTTTCCCCCTCCCTCCCTCCTTCCCCGTTTTTCCTCCGCCTGTGCCCTGTCATGGATGGAGCATGAGCTGTGGGCCTAGCTGCCTCTTTCTCCTCTTTGGGCTGTAATGGACAAAATCCAAGCCCGTCGAACTTATGCCTTATGGAAAAGTTGGGCCCATGGACCAAAGCCAGCCGCTGGGCACGTGATTGACTAACAGTTTAGCGACAAAATTTGATTTCGTTGCTAGAGAACCAACATTTCTGCAGCAAAATCAATTTCATTGTTGCTAGAAGTAGATTTTCTTGTAGTGAAAAATGAAATCCTCTTTTATATCCTCTTTACGGAATAGAATAGTATACACCACAAAAATTTGTACTCGGGTCTCATCTTTTGCTTCATTTCATAATTTTCGGTACGGTATATTCGATTGGTTACTACTGGGATTTTGCTACGCAAAACAAATCGTTTCCTCGGAAGTGCTGATCTCAGGAGTGGCCAGGCAACCATGAAAATAACACACAGCAATTATCGGAAACCTCAATCATACAGTCCGAAGCTTTCATAATGTACAAACAGAAATTTTCATACAGTATCAAAATTTGTATCTTCTACACTGGATACAAATTAGCTTCTGTAGAGAAATCCAAACAACTCTTATTCTCTAATCCAGCACAAAACAGATATGCAACAGAAAGATTATGTAAGAAGAACATACAGAGAATGCATGGTGATCACCAGAATCTTCAATGCCACGCAGAAGCTGATATCAGATGCCTGTTCTTCCAACCCAAGAGCATGGCCCCATCCTTTTCCACCAATGTGTAGTGCCCAGAATAGGACTGCAGCAGGGACCGTATCACTGAATTGACATATCCACTTAGTGGATATGGTCGGAAGCCAGCCATGGATAGCCGGGAACGCCACTTCCCAAGTAACTCGTGCCGTTCAACCCTGTCTTTGCCCTCACAGGCTATCACATTCACAATGTCCTTCGCAAGACAATGCTGCTCCACCTTGATCCTTTCTTTGCTGTCACGAGAAAGCGTGACATCAATAGATTCGAACATGGCTGAGTAATAGTCCAGTGTCTCCTGAAACCGCATGAAGAATGGTGTTGTGTTTGTGTTAGACTCCTGCTCAACCAGAGTCGTCACCTTAGGAGAGAGGGATTTCACCATCCGAAGCAGCCCATCCCGTGGGTTTTTCACATCAACACTCTCATCAGGTGTATGATGGAGTTGGAGAGTGAAATTCACCGCAAGAGCCTCCCCAGGCCGCACATCCAGCATCTCCCGGCTCACCTCTGGGGCATACACAGGGACAGCATGAAACTCAAGTGGGATATTGAACTTCTCAGACATAGCAGCCAACCTTTTTTCGACTGCTTCTAAACCATGTCCGCGGGCATACCTTGCAAAAGGATCATCAATCCCAGTAATCCTAACATGGGGTGGGCCACCTGGCCGCTGAGACAGAGCCTGTATCAGGGTGACCCACTGGGTCCCCATAGCAATCTGGAAGTCAATGATGTGCACACGATCTTCACCCCTGAATGCTTCAGCTATTGCACCATTTGCTGCCATGTAACCAAATTTGAAGTACGGGCAGATTTCATATAGAATTTGCATGTAAGAGAGCAATTCATGGCTTTGAGGCTCTCTGCACCTCAATGCATGGTAAATGTTAGTGCCAGAAGACTCCAGCCTGGCAACCAGTCCCTCTAGCATGTAAGCACCCAGACGCTGAATGGGTTCACCGCTGATGGAAACAGCATTCCTAGCCTCTGGGAGTAGCTTTCTAAAATCATCAACTCGGTTCTCAGAGATTGCCAGTGCACACTCAATCAGCAATTGCTTCACACCAACCTCTGGCCTATCCTGCAAATGAACATCAAACACTCTCTGACGCTTCTCCTTCTGAGCCCCATGTATCGCCTCTCTATGTTTGCCCACAACATACGGCTGTGTACAAACTGCTACAGCATCATGAGAAGGACCATGGCTGTGTTGCCATGAACTCTGGTTTGAAGTCTCTGGCGGTTGATTCTCATCAAAAGCTGAACAGGGTGTGCTGGCTTCATCAGTGTCATCCATCAGAGCTGACTCTAGTACCTGAAGGGTGTGCTTCATGCTATTTGTATCATGTATGAACAGTCCTCTGGTTGGATTCCTGTGAAGAACTTCCTGAAGATTGGCAGCGCGTGTCCGTAACGAACTTTCAGTTTCTGCGGAGATGTTTTGGGAAGGGCTGATCCTTGAGCTGTTCCCTGTGGAGCTGTATTGTTCCAGGCTATTACTCAATGTAGACACTGTATCGTGATCAAAATGAGTTGAAAGGGGTGAATCAGGTGAGCTTCCAGTATCAAATCTCATTGATCCCGGCATCCATTCAGAATTCTTCTGAGTACCAGCAGGAGCAGTTGCATATGGTGTATCCACATTATGCAGGCCATATGCAAAAAGCTGCTGTGAATCCATGCTGTGCAGATTGCATGGGTTGTTCAAGAGAGTCCAATGTAATATTGGAAAAAGGTATTTCAACCTTTGTCAACTAAAAACCATCTTTGTGTGCCAAACAAGAACGGATATCTTTGTCAGCCCCTGCAAGGCAGTTACAAGAGAATGTTAATAGGGCATCACATTCTATGTATGTTGGGCATATTAAAGCCACTTCATATCAAGATTGACCTTATGGAAAGATCTAATCTGTTAAACCTTCTCCCAAAACCATCAGTGGTTTAGAAGTGCTCACGATTCCATCAGAGCAATTGTACCATTCTTAGCACTAACTATAACTCATAAAGGTTTCAGATATACTAATTAGCTGCTAACAGCACATAACAACACTCACACTACAGAACATCAACGTAGGATGAAGATTTCAGCATTTCTTGCGTTTTGCAAGACCAACACCATACTTGAGGTTACCACCACATCACAGCGCTTGATTGCTACAGGCAGCTCATTCATTCATTTGAGGTCACGGAAAAAATTTACCAAAAGAAAGAGAAAAATGGTACCAGTTAGCTACATTGTTCTTTTTTCTTGATTAAATTTCTATGTGACTACTATTGTTATGAGGTGTGGCTTGATGTGACTGAAAGGTTCAACCCTTTCTTTCTTTGTGGCAAAGGTTCAAGCAACAGAAATAGCCTATCCAGTGCACTCAGAATGCTGTTTTCTTCTCCAATAATTATCAATTTTCCATGTTAAAGCCTTTTGCACCCCATCAAATAGGTTGTTGAATTCACTTAAATACGGAATGCAAAGTCTTTGGAATGACCAACCTAGCAAACCACGATTTAAATTTCCTAGATCTAAAATGAGAGAAATAACAACTCTGCACACCAATATTGATGGGCAGAATCTTGAATTGGAAGTCATTTTCTGACAAAAACCTCAGATCACAAAACAGCAACAACTAGGTTCAAACCCAAAAACTCCCTAAATCATGAAGGCATTGACTAACTAGCACATCTACACCCTCAAGAAAAAGTGCACGCATCAATACACAATACTTTCGAAAAACCACGCATCCAGAGCACAGTACCAACAATGGAATCAAAGCATATCATATTAGCAAAACTCAGGTACAATACTATCAAGGTGTTTCCCATATGAACAGCATTAATGAAATTACATCTTGTTGAATTGGCAGACCACTTCTGCAATGTCTCCTCTCGAAAACCACTAACGAGCTATGAACTCAACTGTCTAAGAGCTGTTCACTTTATACATCTATAAAGTGGCCTTTGGACTGAAACCTCCATGAAGACAAAAATTTTAAAAAAAAAAAAAATCTGAAGAATATCGAAATTTTGGCAACCAAGAACAAGAGCTTAAGTTTAAATAGGCGACAGAGAAACCTCCATGCATATAAGAAATGCCATGGAGACTTGACTGTTGTTGGTTGACACCCCCCTCACAACTTCCAGGAAATCATTCAAATGAGACCAAGAATCAGAGGCTTTGATTATGCAAAAAATGGATGATACCTTTTAACCCCATTGGCTAAAATTTTCATTTGATCTGAGAAAATGAAGACTGGTAATAAGTAAAACACCTTCTCAATATCCCTTTCCATGCTCCACCAAAACTGCATTAAAAGTTCAAAAGGACTAAAAAAAAGTATCTCCTCACAGCCCAGCCAACCAATGAATACACAAGAAGTCTACCTTGGGAGCAGTCATAAATATCACCCTAATCCCTTCTACAATGCACTCAAAATGAGAAGCATGCTGATGTGCATTCCTTAATAGCTCGGGAGCAGTGACACATGTCACCTTAGTCCTTATCTAGAATATACCTAAAATGAGGTTGATGCTAATGTACATTCCTTGACAGTCACTATGTCTTGTAGATAACATGTCCGCAATGCAACGTATGTAAACACCCAGGGATTGTAGTGTTATACCTCAGAAAGTAGGTCAAAATATTAAATGAATGTATTTTTTATAACTTCACAGTTGAAAATGAATTTTGAACTATACAGGTCATATGGTCATCACAGAAATTATATGTAGGTTTCAATGTTGATAGATGCAGGGACCAATGTGTAGGTTTTAGGAGGGATGATTATGTGCTATTGGTTGCATACGTCCCTCAATACGATTTTTATTTTTTTATTTTTTCTTTATAAACGTGTTTTCCTCAGTGCATTTAACTTGTAGGCCAAGTTTTACCATTCTAAATCATTTTTACATTTTTATTTTTATTTTTAAAAATCTTCAATTTCAGGGGGATTTTGGTCAATTTTACTACTTAAAAATCTTGATTTTTTAAAATAAAAAATAAACATGTTAAAATATCGTAAAATGGAAAAACTTGGTTATAGGTTAACTATATTTAGGAAAACATGTCTATGAAGAAAAAATTTTAAAAATAAAATATTGGATGGAGGGTTGTATGCACCTAAATACATATAATCAGCCCTCTGCAAACATTACAACCTAACTAGAAATTTTGAAATTAATAACAAATTATAAATTGGTATTATATAATTCAAATGAAAATAAAATCAACACAAATAGATTATCCACAAGCAGTAGTTTGACCACGCCTAAACACAAATTATTCACTGTGATAGCTCTTGAGTCTATCTTGCATCTGTAGGTCACTGCATCTGAAAAAGTTCCAGGTCTTAAACGGAGGCTGGCATGAACTTGCATTGTATAAAAGGTCAGGTTTATTAGGATTACCAGACGAGGAATAGCCAATAATGTTTTGCACTCAAATAAAACCACAAGGTACTGATATTGGATTTATTCAAAAAGAAAGTGATGCTGAAGCAAGTAAATCTACATGCATGTGAATCCAGAATAGAAAAAAGGAGAAAGGAAATGCAAGCCTGCAGTCTAGCCTTCCTATTTACAATTGTAAGTGTTCTCTTCATATTTTTCAGTCAATGCTAATAAATATATACTACTATAGCACAAAAGCTTTTTCTTCATTGAGCACTTGACCCCATATCTGAGGATGACATGCTAAAAGTGCAGACCTCCTTAAGATGTTAATTCTACATGGATTGATTATGCCACATGCCTTCACCCATGTGGGAACTTTCCCAATTACAGATGTGCATTCCTAGTAAATCCATGAAATGCTTACTACTGGAATTAAGGCTTTCCACTACCAGAATCACTTATCATTGACAAAACTACCTTCGAACCATGAGTCCATACAATCAAGTAAATTCGCAACTCAGACCAGTCGCATTCATCCAGCTGATATACACTCATTCAAAATTTTGACCAATATCAATAAAATTCTTAGCATTATGAAAGAACACTGAAGAATCTACTGCAATAGGAGTCTGCCACATGAAAACCTCCAGAGTCCATTACTCATGTAGATTGAGAAATGTGTCAGAAAAGTGGGTAAATTGTCACCTATTGAACAATTTCTTTATATATATATATATATAGTCACTCATTGAACAATTGCATTCCACTTTTACACCAACCATTGTTTCCAATTTCTAACAGAATAGTTTTACAACCCTCTGTGTTTTCATGTGCATTTACACTATCATGCTGGTTAACAAAGATGGGGAAAATAGAATTGAAATTTTAAGCAGCTAAAATTTGTTATTCAAACCTATAACTGAATTCAATTTGGACTGTGTGATTTAAGCTATGCAAATAACTACAGCCAGCACAATAGAGAGCTCAGATGCTCCACAAATGCGTCCTAGTCGCACACATGATTATAAAATGATGAGAAAAGACCAACACAAGCATGTGAACCTGGAAAGTTCCCACGCCAATAACGAAACAATAGCTACCGTTCTGACAAGCCAAACCCTATTCCTTTCTTTCTCAGGATCGAGGCAGTAAGGCTTCTACAAAGTAGTTTTAAAACAGGGAACAGGGTTCCCGAACAAAATGATTTTATTCATTATTTATTTATTCTCTCCTCAATTTCTAAAGAGATGGAAATTCTATTAGAAGACGCCAATGTTCCATTTAAATTTCAGAACACAAGCATCAAACCAACAAACAGAAAAGAATTAGGAATTGCAGTTTCAGCAAACTGCCTGGAGAATCAGTACACCAAACGAAAATGATATACGAGCTTAAAATGTCGCAAAATCGGCTCCAAGAAGTAAACTTGACTCCGAATCTCCCACAATCACTACAAAACCAACCACAGATTCTAATCTTCGACTCGAACATCACAAGATGAACGACGATAAAACCACAGGAAGACCGATGCAGTCAGACAAACCCTATTCCATTGCACACAACAGAAAATTTCCAAAATAATAATAATAATAATAATAATAATAATAATAATAATAACAACCCAACACTCAAATCTCCTTTTGAAACTCCAAAAAAATAATAGTCGAAAAAAGACTATATTACCTGAAAATCTTCACAATTCGTTCGCAGAAAAGTCGATATTCGCCAACTCTCCTGCTGCCCTTTGATTTTTCTCCAGGAAAGCAAGCGAGGAGCCAGAGGGGAATTCAGCAGCAGCAAAATCAAAAGCCACTCAGAACTGCGTAAGGAACCGGCGCTGATTTTTGCATACGTGTATATATATGTATATATAGACACACGCACGCGGGCGCAAACGTGACGGAAAATTCCGCCGCGGTCTTAACTGCCGTTATTTTTACCGCTATAATATGTGGTCGTTGCCCGCTTTTTTGACGAGAAGCTTACGGTCCGATCTGCCATTGCAGTTCACCGACCATACCACACGGGCGGGGGCGTCCGAGTTCTTTTCTCTACGTCGCGACGAATGAGCTTTGTATCAGTCTGCCTGCGGTTTCACCGAAGCCAGCTGGTGCACGAGCGCCGAGTTCCATTTTCTCACGGTGGTCTTTGTTCTCCATATCGCATGCCGTGACATCATATTTATTTGTGTAATTTTGATTTTATTAAATGAACCGCTTTATTTAAGTTTGCAAAATGAAATTTTAAAAAAATCTCTTTAGGAAAGGTGGTTTGCATTGCCCAGTTGTAAATTAAACTCTCTAATTATACAAAACGAATTATAATGGTTAACGAAAATTCATCCACTCAAATCAAAATGCAGACGTAAAGAATTTAAAAAGTTAAATTAGAAAGTCGAAAATTTAGAGGTTAGATAAACTTGAGTTTGTAATTACAAAAAATGAAATTTTGTAAGAAAAATTGCTTTAAGTAAAAATTCCAAACATAAAGCGCAATCGTATACTGAACCTGAAATATTAAAGAAACAGTTTCATTGAACATGAAAGGTGCTTCGGTAAAATTAGTAAGCGTTCTTACGAACTTCTAATTTTAGTTCCAAATTAGACACTCTTATTTATTTATTTATATGAATTAAATTTCAAAAGTTTTTATTTATTCAATTTAAACTAGCACTTTGTTTCTAGGCAACCAAATTATCTTGAAACAAACTTTCATATAATTTCTACTATTTTATAATTTTTCGATGTTTAACAGAAAATTAACGAATTTATTTAACATAATTTGTTTAGCTAAAAAATTAAGTTTCATTCAAATTAAATAGGTATATGGGCCACATTCACAAAAATATATATATTCATATGTATATTAATTTTGTATATTTATAGATAAGGTCATTTTAAATATGTTAAATACATTAGATAAAGTGAATTTTCAATTAAATATTAAAATATTAAAATATTTAAAATAAAAAGGATTACCATTTGGGGCATAACCCAACAAGCAATAGCAAGGGGGAGAAGACACTATTACTTAAATGATGTGGGGTCTAATTCTACTTTAAGTAGTTTCAGCCCAACTCCCCGTAGTGGGAGCTATGATCTCCTAAGTGTGGAGGATTTATTCTCTCCTTAATAATGACAATTAGTGTGAGAATGTTGACAAGCTCAAACGCAATTGCTACAGCAGTCGAATTCTTCATGCGAGCGGCCTAATGGTTTGGATTCCCTAAATCAAATATTAGAATATCGATCTTGTCATAACCATGTGAATTGTTGTTATAGCCATGTGAATTATTGTTGTTAATCTTGTTGACATGGCCAGATGATTGTCTCAAGCCGAACCTTAGTCGAACTAGTGCCAAGTTTCATAGATCTCCCATCACACCAAGCTTGGTCAGGAAGAACTATAGTACTTCTCTTATGTCTATGATTGTGCTTGCAATCCATCTTTTTTGCCCAAGATCTACCTACATAAGTTGTCAATGCGGTGATCTCAAGTCGAAACCTCCTCTGTAGCTTCTCTCTTGATATGGTGACGCTTCTCTTCCTGATTCCTACAAATTTTGTTGTAAGAGCTAATCATGCTCGACTTTGTTGAGCTAATCTCATTGTGTATCCCACCACTAGTATGATGAGGACCTGGTTGCCTCTAATACCTTATTAGAACCAAACCTTAAGATTTTATTTCAATTCAGAAGCAAATCCTTTTCAAGTTAGTATTATTTACTCAAGGGACTTGGGAGTAACCAAAGGAGTATGAACTTATGAGAATGAAACTATGTATATTGAGAATAAAAAAAGTTATATTAAAAATATTAAAAATTATATTTAAAAATTGAAAAAGTTATATTGAAAATGAAAAATTCAACTCATAGACGTCTTATACCTAAGCACCTTTAGAACACTCCCTAACTTAATCGTATTGAGTATTTAAAATATTTTACTTTTTGAAGATAATTTCCGTGAATGGTATAATAAAAAATGTTAAAATATTATTTTGAGCTATTAGGTTGAGATTTTTAACCTAATCCCACTTTAGTTTTTAATTTAGGTTAAAGTTGAACCCAATTTCAAAGGTTGAAGAACTCAAATCCTAGAAAATGTTGGGTAAGTAGGGATCAACCCAACCCAAATAGCATTTGTACTCTTAGATCACACTTAGTTGGTTAACACTTGGTAACACATTTTTGTTACCTGTGCTAATGTTATACAACTTTTTTCATAAATGTATGCAATACGGATGCTTGAAAAAATTTTAATTCTTTAATAAATGTATCACTCTATGTACTTTTTTCTTTGTGAAATTTGATAATTTTTTAAATTTGTTTGATATTATATTTTAATCTTTAAAATTCAATAAAATGAGAAAAATATTTTTTGAATTTTGGAATAAAATTCAACATTTTCATGTGCTTGTGCATGAAAATGCTAAATTTTTAAAATTTTAAATTTTAACTAAAAAATAAAAAAAAATTAGACAATAAAAGACTTTACTTGGTTCCCATATTTATGAAAAATTTCAAAAATTAGCTCACATAGGATTGAAGCATAATCCTATATTAATAACGGGTGATCTTGTTAGCCCAACCTACTAATATGAAGTTTACTAGTCCAGCCACAAACACCCAATATTTTTATTTTTTCTATTTTTACTAAAACTATTTTCAAAAATATATTTAACTTACATGCCAAATTTTATAATTTTTGGATATATATTTTTATTTTCAAAATATCATTTTAAGGGATTGAAATGACTTAAATAGCCCTTAAAATGATATTTTTGAAAACAAAAATATAAACACAAGTCAAATTTTATAAAATTTGGCATATAAATTAAATACACTTTGAAAAATAGTTTACAAAAAATCAAAAAAGTGAAAAATAACGAGTGTATTAAGTCAGATGAATGTAAGCCTATGTTACTTAGTCAGGCCTGTGCCTAACAATTTCGCTTTCCGTATTAATATAATTCTTTGAGTATACCACGATATAATATACTGTAATATGATATTATAGTATATAGTATAACAATTATTAATATATTGATTATTATAGTTATTGTTATATAAAAATTAATCCGCCTGAGGCTTTAAGTTAAGGTGGTGCTTACAGTTGAGCACATGTAAGGTTGAGTTCACCTTCTAGTGAACTAGATTTATTGCCATAACCGAAATTTGGGTGCAAATCCGGGGGATCAGTTTATAAAAGTCCTTGGAGTAAGCCAGAATCTGTTATGGACGCAAGGTTGTCACGGATGGCAGTGTCGACTCACATTGCAAGGGTTTGCACGTGATTGGCGAGGGCATATGAGCTATTAGCCTCCACCATCCTAGCGCGGCCTGCTACTGGTACATTTTCAGCCATTCATCGGCGGATAATAATAACTGGCCAACATCCAATACTCAAATTCCAATATGGGGCAGCAACCCACTGATAACTACCATTTCGGCCTAGGGTGCTGACGGCAGCAACGATTTTGGTGGCGTTGAGTCTCATGGGTGATGTTAAGTCTCGTCAAATGGGAGCATTATGCAGTGTTGGTAGGAAAAATTAGAATATTTGTAGACATTTGTAGAATATTATTAGAAAATTTATAAAAATTCATTGACTAATTATAATACTAGTTGAGATGCTGTAAAAAATGTATACTCATAAAAAAAGTTCTAATCTCACAATCATTGGAAAAAAAAAAATTCTAATCTCACGTCCGTCAAACAACGGCCACGAACACAAACGAGACGCTCACCTGCTCAACCATCCAACTCATCTGTGCTACCCAATGACATCATTGTAGGGTCCCACAAGCTGGACGGCCAAGACGTGCATCTGAAAAATTGGTTTCTTTCTTAATTAAATTTCAAAAAAAAAAAAGAAAAGAAAAGACACAAAATTTAAAATATGAGTACACTCGCATCCCTCGGTATATAAACAGTAAAAAAAGAGAAAATAATCGGAAAAGCGGGTTTAAAAAAAAAAAAACAAAAAAAACATAACATTTCATGGCCCAAAATAAACCCGTCAAAAGCACGAGATCCCCTCCATCAATCACTCGCCACAGTCCATCCGTCCGGCCACGTCAGCAATTGACCAGGGTCCTTGGGACCGCGACGACGTCGCCGCTGTCTCCACCACGAGGGCGTCCACCATCGGCCGAATGACCAGAATGCCCTCCCCCACGACGACGCAGGAGAGCACGCAGAGGAACGCAACGAGCGACAGCATCTCGAAGGGCGCGTCGCCCGGCTTCCACATAGCCGAAAGCGTCAGGCACATCACCTGCGCCGGAACCGCGAGCGCTACCGAAACCGCTAGCCCCCAGATCCGAAGGCGCAGCGTCTTGTTGATGACGAGCGAGCCCGCGCGCCAGCAGACCGCCACGAAGCAGGCCACGTAGCCGACGCCGAATCCCCCAAGGACCACCGTGCTGAAGACCGGGTACGTGCAGACCACCAAACCGTCCCTCCTGCCACGCACGGGCACGGAGGTCCGGTGGAACGATGCGGGGAAGGTAGAGAAAGGGGAGAATTTATGGGAAAAGAAGATGACAAACACCTGGAGGACGCAGACCGGGAGGACAGAGACAGAGAGGACCGTCAAGGACCGGAGGAGGATATTATCGTGATTGGACTTGCCGTTGAGGGATGCGCTGACGAGGAAGAGGAGGATGATGAAGAAGGAGGGTTGGAAGAGGCCCTCGGAAGCGACGAGGTAGATCTTGCAGCAGGAGGGGAAAGGGCAGAGGCGGAGGATCTCGGCGAGGGACCAGAGGAGGGCGAAGGAGACAAGGAGGATGCGGGCGGGCCAGAGGGAATTGAAATCCCGCAGGTAGGGGGAGGCGTGGCTGAGGGTTTTGATGCGGAAATGGAAGATGAAGGAGATGGAGAAGACGGAGAAGATGGAGAGGATGATGAGGAAAATGACGGTGGTGAGATCGATGAAGGAGTTGGGCGTGATCATCGCAGCCCATAGCGAGGGAGTTTCATCTCAAGGTCGTTTTCCGCGCATACGCCGAAAAAGAAGATGGAAGGAAGCGACGAAAGGAAGGGGTGCCCGGGTAGTTTCCAGCGGTGGGAGCGATGTGCCCGATGCACCCGGGCTGGGAACAGGGGAGGAAGGAGGAGGAGATGACATGCGATTCGCAGAAATGCTGGGGATGAAGGGGATGGATCCCGGGAGGGTTGCCTTTCCCGCGACTTTTACTCGCGCGCGCCTCTTCGGGTTGAGAGAGACTCGCGTTTTCCCATTCGCTTCCTATGATTGGCCCCAATAAAATTATTTTTTGATTGGAATATTTTTTTTGATTGGAGCCACAATAAAATTATTAGAAAAACAAAAAACAAAAGCAAAACGAAATCCGCTGAAGTGCGCTACTCGTACATAGCAATAGATGCCTCCTTTCCTTTCCTATCAAGCCGACGATGGTATTTCCCCTATAGTTTTGTTCCGTTCATCCGTGATTAGGAGCGGTCCATTTTTTCTAACTTTGGGCTCCGCTTCTCTATAACCACGATAACTTTTAAAATTTTAATTTTTAATAAAGAATTTAATTAATTTATTATATTTAATAATATTTTTTTAATTAAAAAATAAATCATGAGTCACATTTACTCAAATATATATTCATGGGTAAATTACAAAAAAAACTTATATCCATCAACACATGTGTTAGAATATAATAATACTTTATAAAATCATTTATTTACATAAAAATGATAGTTTAGATTATTTAAATGTTGAAAATATTACTTTAAAATTAATATTTTGCATTAAACTATTTTATTATATTAATTTTATACACTTTTAGACGGAGCTTATACACCATAATACTAAACAAATGAGAGAATTTTTGTAATAATATAAATGATACTAAATAGAATGGATAAAGTGAATTTTTCATCGACTATCAAGATTTTAAAAATAAAATAAATTAGACTACGATCTAAAATGGAATAGTAGCCCATCGCATATTGTGTGTAATATATAATAATTTATTATTATAATACTATATATTCTCACATTTATTGATAGCATGTTTTATATCGAATGCGGATATAAGTATTAAAAATTATATTCTGCATAATTTATAACCATAAATTAGATATTTTAGTCAATTTATCTTCCAGGAATTTTAACAATAGAATCTGAATAGGTAAGTTCAACGCAGCCATTTAAAATAGTTTTAAGTAATAAATGGAAATAAGAGGCTATTAAAATGCCAAAAATATTTATAAGATATTTTATTTTATTTTAGTATAATAAAAATCCATATGCGTCGATAAAGTAATATATAAATTAAGTTCTACTCACATGGAGATGGTTACATGAATTAAAACTCTACGTTCGGAACAAACCTTGGTGACTGTATGAAAATTCAACCGGTCACATTTTTATAGATTATATAATATTTAATGCATTATAGCTGGACAAAAAATTGTTTTCATAATTTAACGCATTCTTCCTCTGAAGCGAGATCCTCTGACAATCTACAGATGAATGTATATTTTTAATAAAATATGGTCATTCAAACCCTTTATCAATATAATTTTCGGGCTTATAACAAAATTAATGATATGGATCATTATGAATAATTAGCTTTTGTTTCCATTATCAAAATATTCCCAATTGCAGCCAAATATCTCAAAATAGTCTCCCTTTGTAGCTTTCGTTAAAATGATCCCCATTTGCATCCATTTGTGGGGATGACACAAATATATTTTTTGAATGAAATTTTACTTACATCAATACAACCGAGTTTAGACTTCTTTCATTTATCTATGTCAATGTTATTATTGGGTCTCCACCCTTATGGCTCGTTAAATAACCCAACTATGAATTTATTATTTTTAACATATTTTATAAATATATTAAAATAAAAAATTATGATATATATAAAAGACATGAATATAAAATATACATAAAGCATCATCATTATCATCATAAGTCATTTCCCACCTAGGTGGGGTAGGCTGTGTGGATTCTATTGTGTCATTCTTAGCAATTTAAGACTAAATTTTCTACAATTTGTAATATTTTTAAATCTTATTTAATTACTTTCATCCATTTTTTTTGTCTTCCTCTCATTCTTCTATCACCTTTTATTTTAAGAGACTTTGTTTTCTTAACCGATGCTACTTCTGACCTCCTTTTAACATAATCAAAACATCTTAATCTATTTTCTTTTATTTTATCGCAAATTAATTTCACTTTTAAGTTTTTTCAAATTATTTCATTCATAATTTTATCTTTTCTTATTTTACCACTCATCCATCTTAATATTCTCATTTCCGCTACGTTTATTTTTTGTATATGTTGTTATTTAACTGCCCAACAATCTGCCCTATAAAGCATAGCAAGTATAATTACAGTATTATAAAAAAAAAAATTAGTTTGATTGAAACTCGAGGGTCATATAAAATTTTTAACACACTTCTCTATTTCTTCTATCTTGCTTGAATTCTATGTATTATGTCTTTCTCAATTTCCATGTTCTCTTGAACTATTAATCTTAAGTACCAAAAGTGATTAGTTCTTATTACTACTTAATCTAAAATCTTAATTGGTTTTTCATCCGGGTTCTCACTATTATTAAAATTGCATATCATATATTCGGTTTTTACGTGACTAATTCTAAAACCATTAGATTCTAAAGCATCTACCCACCTATTTAATTTTAAATTTAGTCATTCTTTAGTTTCATCTATTAGAATAATATCATCTGCAAATAAATACACCAAGGTACTTCTTCTTGGAGATGTCTAGTAATTTCATCTATTACTAAGGTAAAAAGGAAAGGACTCAAGGCTGAGCTTTGATGTAAACATATTTTAATTGGGAAGACATTAGTATCTTTACTAATGGTTCTCACATTCGTAAGAACCTCATCGCATATATCTTTAATAATATCAATTTATCCGTTATTAATTCTTTTTTCTCATTACTTGTCATATTAACTTTCTTGGTACTCAATCATAAGTTTTTTCAAAATCAATAAAAATCATGTACAAGTTATTTTTTTTATCCCTGTATTATTCAAATAGTTGTCTAAGTAAGAAAATAGTTTCAGTGGTTGATCTTCTTCACGTAAAACTAAATTAATTTTCAGATACATTAGTTTTCCATCTTAGTCTATGTTCAATTACTATTTTCCATAATTTCATAAAATGACTTATTAATTTTATTCTACGATAATTTGCACAATTTTGAATATCTTCCTTATTTTTAGAGATTGGAACCGTAATATTTTTCCTCCATTTACTTGGTATTAACTTTGTTTTTATAATCTTATTAAAAATTTTGTTAACTACGTTGCACTTACGTCTCTCATGCACTTCCATGTCTCAATTGGTATATAATTTGGGCCTAAGGCTTTTCTTGTTTAAATTGTCCTTAGAGTTTCCTTTACTTCATATATTTGAATTTTTGGGAAATAATTGATATTCCTATTTTCTTCTCTATTTAAACTAACATCTAATGTTAAATATTCGTATGGAGTATCATTTAGTAAACTATAAAAATAAGTTTTTCATATTTTTTGATATTATCATCTTTGATTAGAACTCTTCGGTCATCGCTTTTAATACATCTAACATGTGTTAAACATTTATCCTTATTTTCTCTTAATTTAGCCAACTTAAAAAATCCTTTTCACCTTGTGTAGTTCATAATTTTCATATAAGTTCTTATAAGTTTTGTATTTAGCATCTCTAATAATTTTTTTAGTAGCTTTTTTTTTTATAGTTTGTATCATTTTTATTTCTCTGTCATGTTTTAAACTTTTCTTATTTAGTATTTATAGTTTTTTGAACATTCTCATTCCACTACCAAATTTCTCTATGTGAGGATCTATGATTTTTATATATACCTATAATAATTTATCCTACTTCTTTTATGTTAGTTGTCATTTTATCCCACATTAATTCTACTTCATCTTCTTGTGTGTTCCATTTTTCTTCTTCTATCATTCTTTTCCTAAAAAGTTCTATGTTATTTTCTTTTAAATTCTATCATTTAATTTTTAAAATTGTATTGTCTTTGGTTTTTGTTGACTCTTTTTGTGTATCTATATATTCGTCACTAATAATCTATGTTGTGTAGCTAAGCTCTCACCTATGATAATCTTACAATTAATACAAAGGGATCTATCTAATTTTTTTATAAGGAATAAATCTATTTGGTTAGAATTGATCTCACTCTTGAAAGTTATGAAATGTTCATCTCATTTTTGAAATAAGGTATTTGATATAACCAAATCATATGTTATAGTAAAGTCCAAAATGACATTCCTCATTTTATTCTTTATTCTAAAGTCGAAACCTCTATGACTTCTCTCATATCCTACATTCTTCTTTCTTACATGTCCATTTAAATCTCCATCTATCACAACCTTTTCTTGGTTAGATATTCTTTGCATAACACTATCTAAGTCATCCCCAAATTGTTTCTTGATTGTATCATCTAATCCTACTTGTGGTGAATAATCACATTTGAGACCTTTACACCTAATACAAGTTTTATTTGAATAATTCAATCATTTACTCTATTGACATCTACAACCTTATTTATGAATTTGTTATCTACTATTATCCCTATACTATTTTTATTACCGTCCTTCCTATATACTATAATTTGAATTCATTAATCTTTTTAGCCTCCTTTCCTTTCCACCTAGTCTCTTGAAGACATGTTATGTTAATTTTTTCCTTCTTATAACATCTACTACTTCCATATTTTTCCCTGAAAGAGTTCCAACATTCCATGAGTCAAAATAGATCTTTTGTTTTGGTACCACCTTCTTTCGTAAACTACGTCCATAAAGGCATGGGAATCTTAGCTGACTTTTCGCCACAACCAGATGTTGTTGTGGTGTGTCGCTTTCAAGGAGACACCCTAGCAACCCTTGCCCATTTTTCGCTACATTCAGTCTTAGATGTAGTGTGTTGCTTCTGGAGAAATGCCCTAGCAACTCTTGTTCATTTCTCACTACAGCCGGGCTCCGTTACAGCACGTCGCTTACAAGGGACGCCCTAGCGTTAATAACTTTTAATATATTTTCAAAATCCATGACAGATACGACAATGATATTTAATAGCACCGGCTGCTAGCCTGACATATCAATCCTTGCTTTTTTTGGTGCTTGAGATCAGCAGTAAGATAGAAATTCTTACTGACAAAGTTTAAAATATAAATAAAGAATAATATATAAAATAAATACAATAATAAAAAACAAAAATTTAAGAAAATATCGTATTTCTAACACTAAATAGATTAATTTGGTGTATTTTAGAATATTAATCACTTTATACATATTTTACATAATATATCTACTGCATGATATAATTTTATTTTAATATATCTTTATATATTAAAACTAACACCCATATAAGCCATGTGAAATATTCACGGGCACTTAAGGACACTTAATTATAGGTTGTTAAATGGAAACTAATCGAAATTATATCACTTAAGTGTATATTTGTGGAAAACTTTTTAGGTATTGAAATATATATATATTATTATATTGGTCCATTAAAGTACACATTCAAGTACTTAACTACTTATAAAAGTCATTTACGTGGTTATGTAAGTTTGTGTAAGGGTGTGTAGGGTGAGATGTTTAGAATTCTAACTTATATGGAGATGTTTGTTTAGTTTACCCCTCTTCAAAAGTTGTTCTTCATTAATTTCTTGGACATCAACCGGGTGGCACAATAAAAAAGGAAAAATTTTACATATATTTATGAATTTTATTCATAATTCCAATTATGCTTAAGAACTTTTAAAATTTTCAAATATGTTTATGTATTTTGATTAAAAATCCACTTATACTCATGTTATTAAAGATCCATTAGTCCCCATGTAAAATAACAAATATACCTATGCTCAATATAACTTGAGATTAGTTTGCTCAAAGTTAAAGATTTATATTCAAAGAATATATACTTTTATAGTCGTAAAATCACTCAAAATTCATTAGAATATGAATTTTTATCTATAAAATCATAATTAGATATTGGCGTATTTATCATTTCATAGAGAGTTAATGACTTTTTTAACAAATTTCTATCATCATAAGTATAAGTGAAATTTTAGCCAAAATATATTAATATATTTAAAATTTTTGAAAGTTTGTGTGTATAAGTAGAATTAAAGATAATTAATATATATATTTGAAATTTATCCAAAAAATACAAGTCTAGCGAGGGTAAGGTAAGTAGTTTCTTATAAAAATATAAGTTATGGATAAGTTCGTTATAAATATTTAGTGGATATATAAAAACAAATAAGTATTTTATTTGAATCTTTAACTTACTTAGTGGTATTTGTTAATACTTAAAACTTTTTAATTTAAATTTTTTTTTACAATTATTTTTTCTTTTGTACAACTATCCTAATTTTCAATCACTTTTACGTAACGGCTCATATATCTAACTTATCTATTTTAAATTTATTCTATTTATTCATTTTCATTATCTTCATTATATCACATCATTTTCTTATCTTTTAAATATTTTTACACTGTAAAACTCACTTTCCAAACACACCCTGGTTATGTTATAAGAAAAAGAAAAACTAACTTCTATTTTCTGCACATTATACAATGATGATTTTACTGACATTAATTAGCCACCTCATCGATTCCTGCCGGGTCGTGTAAGCTATGCTTCAAAGCTACAAATATTGGCTGCATATGTACCTTTTTCTTGTAGTGATCGACACCTCGAGATCATCCCGGCCGTCGTGATATGTTCGATAAAATAAATGGGTAGTTAATTAATTAGTTGCTGTCATCGATTTGAACCGCACATATGTGACCATTTATTTACTCATAAGCTCATTTAACGCAATTACAGAGTTCCCATCCTCTTGGGAATACCAAATAATCCATAGATTTGAAAATTCTTTTTACCTAGTATTATAATTAGATTTACTAAACTGGCTACTAAACTGGTTCCGTAGAAATTACAATCTAATATCATCATATTGTTTAATATCAGTTATTTTTATTAGGAGTGTTAATAGCCATGGTCAACGCGTCAACCCGATCATCCAACTTGTTTATAAATAGATTTGGATTAAGATTTTTGAATAAATAGATTATGATCCACCAACTCATTCAACCATTTAATTTTTTTTGAAAGAAATTTAATCATTTAATTACATAAACATATTATGGTTGAGATTTTACAACCCGTCAATTTATTTAGTAACCCGTTCAACTTGTTTAACTTATTTAACTCATTAAAGTTTTATATATACGTAAACTCATTGGTTATTTTTCCTTTACTAAGTTTTTCCTCTTGATACAAAATTTTCATATTCTCGCAATTGCCCTCATTTCATTTTTTCATCATTGCATTGTTTCTATTTCCCTTACACCAAAAAAATTTTCTTACCTATCCTTGCAAGATTATCATTTGTTAGAGTCTAGGCCTTTAGATCGTTTACTATACTTGTTAACAATTCGCTAACTTGTTTATTAAATGAGTTATAAATTAGTTAGAGTCGACGATTTTTAAATGGGTTAATGAACGAGTTAGGGTTGAGATATTTTAAGTAGGTTAGGACGAGGATTAGACTTTAACTCTTCCAACCCGATTAGTTAATATCCTTACATTTTATTAGAAATTTTTTTTGCATGTCCATAATATTTAACTACCATTCCTCTTACACTCGTAACATTTCAAAAATTTACAACACACCCATAACATTTGGCCTCTGATTCATCTAATGCCCACGCCGCTGCACTTCGCGAAGATGCATGCCTTTTTTTCCCAAAATTTCAAAATTGCCCCGAATGGCTGAAATGGCCGCTAAAGACGCAGGATGATGATTTTTTCTGGAGGTATCGAATTTTCGACTAAGCAATGGCTGTTGTTCGTAATCTTCACCCATCTTTCCTCTTCCCCATCTTCTTCCTCTTTCCTTCCTCCTCTATTGCCGCCGTCATGTCCTGCCTCACGCCTCCCTCATCGACGTCGAGCTCGACTCCCTTCGCTGCTCTGTCTTTCGCGCCCATGGTGTCGCCCACCTCGACTTCTACGATGAGGGCTTCCTCACCTGCCCCGTTTGCACCAAGAAGATCGAAGACCTTGACTGCACCGCCTTTGTTGTTACTTGCCTCGGTAGGAGGTGCTTCGGCCCCGAGCTACAAAGGTTCGACAAGACATGCGCGGACGATCCTTGCCAAGAAGCTGGAGGAGAAGATGAAGAAGTGGGTGTCAATGAAGTAGGCATTGTATGCCGGTATCAATCTTCTGTCGACGCTGGGGGTGTGGGAGCGGAAGCTACAGGGGCTGCGAGGTTGCAGTCCGATTGAATTTCTAGTGTAGAAGCCGAAGTCGGGCTCGTTGGATGAGAAAGCGAGTTGGCAGAGACGAAACATGAAGTGCATGAGAGTAGCGTCTCTGTAGAATCAGCCTCTTAAGAAAATTGTCTAGCTCATGGCGCATGTTTTACAGGACAAGAATCCACCTTTGACTCCCAAGTGACTCTAGGATTTAGGGTTGTTAGATAGATGGGTGGCAAGAAGCATACTCATCACCGGATTCAGCAGCAAACATCTAAAGCATGCAAGGCTAATTTCCAGAACTTTCTCCTCCAACCACAGGATCAATTCCCAACCTATTTCTACAAAACAATCACTTCCTGAGCTCTGCTTTGCGGAAAACAAACTTTAAACTCAAGTCAATTTTGCAGGAAATGCATTTGTGAGATTAGATTGAGGGAGGATGTAGAGATGGGGCCACAGATGGGGAGCTTTTTGTGGGACTGCCGTCGTGTGCATTGAACCTCGATGCACTCGGGTGTACCACACCTTTTTTTTAATTTTTTTGAAATTTATTTCATGAAGCTGTTAATCTAGGTTTATTTAATACATGTATCAATTTTTATCATTTTTGGAGACTTTTACATATTTTTTAGATTTTTAAAAATCAATGGGTATTTTTAGTAATTTAAAATTATTAAAATGCCACTAATTTTTCAAAATCTAAAAAAAAATCTAAAAATCTTCAAAATTGATAAAAATTAATATATATATATTAATTGTAAAAAAATTAAAAAAAATACAAAAAATAGTTGTATGCACGGAGTGCATTAAGCCTCAATGCACTCGGAGCATAAAACTGCAGCCCCTTTTTGCAGGGATGTGGAGCGGCTGAGGAGAAAGCTCTTGGCTTTCATAAACTTAGAAGAAAAGAGCTGTGATGGGTATCCCTCGCTTTGGAATCGAAATGGCTTCAGCTTCTTTTCATCGATTTTCTGCTCTGCCGCGGAGCATCGAGCTTTATGGTCACTAGTGTAGCTGTTAGGATAGATTCTTAGTATTTGTTTGGGGTCAAAACTTGTCAATTAAAATTTTTCAACCCAAAACTTTTCACTCTTCATAACTACTCTACTTTTTTAATTATTTTTC
>JAXCLR010000081.1:18552323-18572212 GCA_035584095.1 Annona squamosa
CGAACCACGGTTGAACCGGTTGGACCTGAACCGGACATAAAAACGGTTCAGTTCCCGGTTCGGTTTTTAAAACATTGAGTTAATCGGACGGTCGTGGGAAAGGATGAAGATCGCAGGGTGGATAATGTTAGTAAAAAATGGCAGCTATATTCAACCGGTCATAAAAGACCGCAGTTCTTTAACTTCGAACCTGCTTTTGAGAATATTTTAATTACTAATCGACCGTCCTTAATAAAATAAAATGACATGTTTCTAGAGAGGGGAATACTCTTGAAAGCATGGGTAGGCAGTGATTAATTAATTAATTTTCAAAGGCTACAGTGAAAGGGTGGGAGGTGGGAAGAATGCACGGGTTGGGATTGGGACCTGCCCGTTGTGGGCGGTTGCAAACGATCCGCGTCGGAGCGATTCATATCTGTCTCCTCCATCATCAGCAACGACGCGAAAAGGTGTTTGGAAATTTCGCGAATGAGGAGCGAGCGGTCAGGCAGGACCGCAGGAGTAGGATAGCGTTCCTGCTTCCGTGGCATTCAATTCAAGGCGGGCGTGCTGGCCGGATCATCACCCATGACGCGGGGGGCAGAGAGAGAGAGCTGGGTGCCATCCCGGATCATAAAAAGGCTAATTTCGAATATAACTACAAGTTTTATCCATATTCTCAAGTATGACCGAATATTTTCTCCATGTCTCTAAATATGACGACGGCACAAGGATTTTCACGACAATTTCCTTGGTTGAAACCTAAATTTCTCAACCTCATGATTTTTCTTTTTAAAGATTATTTTTATAATTTTATTTATTTACAATGTTATTTTAGTCATTTTGAAATGCGTTCAATTTCCGGCAATCTCTTGTACATATGAATATATTTTTTTGCAAAATTTGTGACACTCCAGCAATTTCAATCAAACCATAAAGCGTAGATACAATAATTCTTTTTCAATATAAACTATATAATTTTTACTAATTTGCAATTAATGAGCTTGTCTATGCTTTGACTTTTTCAAAATAAACCTTGTTAGATACATCCTCAAACAATAGTCTGGTCCAAGTGTAGCACGTTACTTTTTATAAACATCTTCCGCCAACACAGCAGCAAATCTGAAGCTTCCGGCAACCTCAAATTGCAAAGGACATCACTGTCTATCTTCCGGCCGACAGCCAGACCAATGGTATACTTTTTCCTACCTGCCCCCCCTTGCCCTGGGCCCCAACTGTTCTTCGTTCTAGCCGGGTCCTATTTTCAGTCTATGCCAATTATATACCACACTATGTATTTTAAGTTAAAACATAATATTTTATTTATTTTTAAATTAATTATATTTAAAAAATTTTATAATATATTTTACTAAGTGTATTAAATCTACATACCATTTTACAATATTTTACATATTTATATTTATTTTAAAATGGTTTTTTAAGGAATGGCCAAATGAATTAAATGCCCCTGAAATTAATGGTCTTTTAAAAATAAAAAATAAATATTTAAAAGTATTATAAAATGGCAACACCTGTTATATAGATTAAATACAATCAGGAAAATATGTTTATGAAGAAAATATCTACTAAAAATAAATATTGTATTTTAGCTTAAAATACATCATAATATAATAATCATGTTCTATGTTTACCACCACCTAAAATTTTATTTCCCTTTTACATATGATAACCAAATGTGAAAGAATAATACTTCCAAAGAAAAAAAAGTGAAAGCCTGAGAAAGCACCAGAAATTTGATTTTGTTGTGTGTCCAATACTATCTGTGATATGCCATAGATCCAACATAATGACCTTCAAGCAGAACCCAATGTAAAGATTACTTCCTTTTCTAACTTGCCCAATTTATATTTAGGGCCTGATTATTTACGGCCAGCTGGAACATATAACAATTGTTGACAATTTTTAGAATTTATTTGATATTTTTTTATTTTTGAAAATTAGAAATTTCTGAATTTCATGCACTGATATGGTTTGGGCACGCAGTTGTATTAAAAAATTTTCAGAAAAATAAAAATTAGGTCGGTCGGCTTAATACTCTTGCTGCGTTTTTTGATGGGTCGTAAATGATCAGGCCTTTTATCTTTTCGGTATATCATCCTAATTGACTTTGATTTCTAAAGGAAAAAATTTTAAATATGTAATTGCATATAAATTACGAAAAAATCTTATATTCAACCACAAATGCATTAAAATATTATAATAATTTATAAATCATTATCCCTAGAGGAAGAATGGATTGGACAATTTAGATGTTGCGTTAAAGGAGGCCTCATCATTTCTGACCCTTCTAAAACAAATATTCCTTTTTTCTCAATTTTCTAAATGAAATTATTATTCTAGGTAGGTTTAATATATAAACCAAATTTTAATAATTTTGGAGATATATATATTTATTTTAGATTTTCAAATATAATGGTATTTTGGTCATTTTAAATTGTTGAAGCATGTCTAAAATACCCTTATGTTTAAAATTCAAAAAATATATATATACATATCTAAAATTGACGAAAATTGATTTATAGATTAAATATAACTAGATTAGATGTTTAGCAAAAAAAAATTTGAAAAAATAAAAAATATCTTTAGACCAGTCTGAAATGTCTGAAATCATGATCGCGCATAAAGTCTCAGACATAGATGTATAAATCAAATAGTTTTATTAGATTGATTTTATATATTTATCAAATGTGATTTACGCATTTTTATTGGGATGAAATTCAATCTTCTAGCCAAAACTATAATTTTAAAAGCAATGAATAGAATATATTTCATATAAACATAATTGGCCAATGATCATTTGAGCACAGGTAAAAACAAGGTTGGACAGGACCAAAAATATAACAGGGATGTTTGGTAATTTGAATATTGTGGGATGGGGTGGAAAATAAAAAATAGAATAGTTTGAAAATTGTGTAATTGATATGAAATGTTAAAAATAAATTTGGAATAAATAGGTTTGTTAGAAGATAGTAGTAGAAAAAAGATTGGAACATAAAGATAAAAGTAAAAAATATAATTATTAATTGATTAATTATTATCCTCAAAATTTTTAATCTCACGCCATGTCATCCCATGCCATGAACAACATTTACCAAATATCCCCATATATTCATTTTCTAAAATTTTTAAAATTGTTAATTTATTCATATTTAATAAATAAACCAAGTTTTATCATTTTAAAAATATGTACATATTTATTTTGGATTTTAAATACTAGTATTTTTAGTCATTTTCAACAGTTTAAAAATTAAAATGACTTATTGTGTTTAAAATATGAATAAATATACACACATGTATAAAAACATTAAAATTTAGTTTATAGATTAAATATAATTAGATTAACAATTTTATAACAATTCTTGCAAATGTTGTAAGCATAATTGTAAAAAAAAATTAAATAGTAAGATAATTAAAATTATAAAATAATAAAATAGTAAATATGTTTACAAGATTTGGAAAATAGCAAATTTATCACTTAGTTTAAAAAGCATTTTCATCACTTTATAGAAAATCTAATGGTGTCCTAACAGAAGTGACATGCTTCCGATTTTATGTAAATTTTGTGGGCATATTTGCACTTTTAACAAATTTAAGAATAAAGATGCAATATTTATCAAATGTTATAAGCATATCTGCAAAAATGCCAAATTTTTAAAAATATTTTTGGACCGGTTGATTTGTAATGATCATACCCCATCATAATTAAGAGGGGGCCATGTTTGAGCTTGTTAAAAAGAAATTTTTTCAAAGGTTGTGGAACCCTTAATTAGAATACTAAAGCGTAAAGCTAAAGGCATCATGACTGTAAATTTCTGAAACTGGAATTCATGGGCTGGCTTTTTGTAAATATAAGAGATATTTGCTTTAAGGTATGTAATTAAAAAAAATGATATGATATGATAAGTATAATGATGATAAGTGAAAAAAATAAAGTTAAAATAGATAAGTTAACTGTATGAGTAGTTATGTAGAAATGATTGAAAGGTAGTTAGCTGTACGAAAAGATGTGTAAAAATAATTAAAAAATAAAATAGTTATAAAAAATAAAAAATTTTATGTTGAAATTTTTTAACATTTAAAAAACACACCCCTAATGCTTATATTTTTTTTACACAAATTGCACTTACATCTCCGTTTTAAAACTTACTATAAATATGCCTAAGGTTTTAAAATTATTTAAAGTTGTGCGTATGACAAGTATAGACCTCCTAGTTTTTTTTAAAAATCAAGATATTTTTGATAAATCTAAACCATTTATTATGTTTATTGATGTGAATTTAATTAACGTATTAAAAATCATCTCGATTAGATACTTGAGTTGGCTTTATAAATGCACTAGGTGGTTTGGATTTATTAAAAAATATATTTATTTTTAAAAACCAATAGATTGACGATTTCCTGGGCAGAATTCCAAATAATTTAAAATTTATAGGTTTATTTGTGATAAGTTTCAAATCATAAGCATAGATGTAGTTTGTTAAAAAAATCATAGACATGAGCAAAAATAACTCTTAAATATCAATTCCAAACAATGCAAAATTTGGAGATATGAGTAACCTATGTGCAAAAACTCCTTTTATCTGGTACGGCAAGAGAGCAAAAGCGAGTCATCGGCCTTGGGAATTGACCAGAAGGCACAATCAATCAGATATTATTGTCAGACGCCAGTAATTGAAGATTGAAACTTTTTGAAAGAAATTAGAAGATAAGAAGAATATTGTCTATGAAGTCGTCGACAACTTTATCCACTCTGGCCCGGATGCGCGCCGAGACACTGGCCCACTGATGATTTTATTAAATAATTGCTTTGAAAAATGAGTCCGAAAGGGTTGATTTTAATTTCTTTATAGCGTTAATTTCATTAACTTCTTGACTCTTTGACATCATGTGCAGAATTTTGAGCCCATGTGATACGTAACATCAATGGTGAGGAATTGTCTGTTTGACCTTAATTGCTCCGGCAGTTTTCTCTTCAACCCCTACTTTGGAAGGATTCAACAAAGTGGAATGTAACCCAAAAAAAAAAAAAAAGGATGAAAATGTAATAATGTGTATTTGAAATGGTAAAAATTGCATGGAAATTGAAAATGTTACCTTGGAAATATAGATATATATTGATTTAAAGACCTTAGATCCATTTATCCCAAAAAATATATATATCTTAGATCCTTTAGAAGACGTGATAGCCAAGTCTTTGCTGGGCCAAGCCAAAATGGGAAATTGTATTCCATAGCATTTCTCAGATTCTGAAGTCATCCAAACAGTACGTCTTTTTGCAAATTACAATGAATCCATATATTTCGATCAAATACACCTTACACCAAATAACTTCTCTTTTTTCACGTATCTCCTAATCATAGAATGGGATAGGATTTGAATGGTTAAATTGAATGAGAAAAGTTGTATTAGGAAGCAAAAAAAAAAAAACAAAATGACCAATCCCATTCTTTCATGCAATTGGATGGTCCTGAATTAGCCTCCTGTTCTTTTGACCTACCCATTGCTCCCGTGTCACAGTCATCGGAAAACGCACGGTTGTTGACTAGAAAACCATGATCTCAAAACCGCATAATCTGATACCAGATTAGAAATCCCAGAGGATGCTATTACTATTACATAGATCAGAATTAGTACCAACATTTTGAGCTTCGAACACATTTTCTTTTGGTTTTCTTTAATTAATGATCTCTGATTAAATCATTAATTAGGCCTTGTTTGATGACAGATGAAATAGGCATAAATCTCCTTTCCTCCTTTCCTTAAAAAAAAGGAAAAAAAGGAAAAAAAAAGGAGAGAAGGAACGGAAGCAGGTTTATTTCATTTGAATTGGGCCAACAGTTGGAAGGCCAGTGAGGGGCCATTGACCCATAAGCTCAACCCATTCCTTACAGAAGAAGTTTAAAGCTACAGTTTCAGCCAAGCCACATGGGCAAATTCCTTCGTTTTCACTGAGTTGTCCATCCCGTTTCAATTTTTTTTAATATTTTTTTTTATCATGTTACTCATCTTGGATAATCAAGTACCTAAAAAGTGTACTTTAGGAGAGAAGTACTAAAGCTGAGACACTCAACATTTGAATCCTAAATCTCTTATTCACTCAACTTTACACAAATCTCCATCGGCCGCTTGGGCATACAAGTGGTGGCCATTTCAATCTTTAAGTGTAAGGGTTTTGCACAAACTAGTAGGAAATTAGCACGTTTTGTTTAAATTTGGGGGGCTTAATTTAGTTAATGACCTTGCCTCAACAGATATTGGTCATATTCTTTGATGGTCAAATAGAGCTTAATGAGAAACAGATAGGGTATGGGCCAACACACCTATATAATATAGGTAGGACTGTTAGCCTACAAATCAAATAAAAAATATATACTACCTAATTAATTAAACACCATTGATGGGTAGTTGGAAGGGATACAATCAGTGTTAGGAGTTCAAGTGAGAAATGCGAACTTCCAAGATCAGGGTTTTTGTTTGATTCTCGTCTTGTACATCTTCCGTCTTACTTCCCACGTCTTCCGTGTCATACATCTTAATGGTTTGAAACTCTCACACGTATCTATTGCTCTCATGCGTGACTATGGACTACATTTCTGCAGCAGTAATAAACACATCAAGTTCATTATGTGGACATTCAGTGGAGCTGTGCACTCGCAATCACATGGCGATTTGTGCCTGCATTTCTTTTTTTTTGGGTGTGTTTGGTAATGAATAAAACTTTTAATGAAAAGTTTTGAGGAGTAAAAGTTGTCAAATGATGTGATATGATAGGGGTAATGATAAGTAGTAAAGAGGATAAAGTTAAAATAAATAGGTTAGTTGTGTGAATAGTTGTGTAGAAATGATTGAAAAATAGGGTAGTTGTATAGGAAAATGTGAAAAAATGATTAAAAAATATGATAGTGATGGAGAGTGAAAAGTTTTAAATCGAAAAGTTTTAAGTTGACATTTTTTATGGATTGCCAAACGTACCCTTTTTTTTTGTTTTTTTATCTTTTCCTCTTTTTTTCCTAGTATGTTAAAACAATCTTTGTTACACTGGCCGAGCCTGTTTGACGATATTCAAGCACCTTCTTATTTTCAAAATACTCATGCATAACCTTTTTTTTTTTTTTTTTTGGTCACAGGATTGACTAACCTTAGACTGGCTGCCATAGGGCCTGAACTGACCTCGAGCAAGGATACCCGGATGTGAAACCAACTACGCTAGAGTTGGTCAGAGTTGGTCACCGTGCATTGCCAATTAATTATATTTTTCTTCTATTATTCTTTGAATTACTATCTTTATTTGTTGCCACAAGTTTATCCATTCAATTTGTATTAACTGCTCTATAGTTGACATTAATCCTCTATATTTGTGTGATTTTCTTTTATTTTGCTTACTTTCCATCCAAATGTTCCGAAATTTAGTCTATTTCAACTGAGATAACTTAAGCTGTATTTGAAGTGCATTCTTAATTACTAATTAATAAATAGGCCCATCGTCAAGGGTAGAGTATCAACTATCAAATAACTCGCAATGTTATTTGGGCTCGGTTATTTCGTGTAACTTCTTTATTTTTAAAACATTGATGATAGTTGTAAAATCTAATCTATTTATCGTACTTAACATAATTTATTTATTTGAGAGACTGAGTTCTATCAAAATCAAATATATATATAGACTAAATTTATCTCTTACTCATTCACATATATATTAGAAAATAATAATACTTTACAGAATCATTATCCACTTAGTAATGATATTTTAGATAGTTTAGATGTTGAAAATAATACCTTGATTTTTTTAATATTGAATTATTTTATTATATTTATTTAATTCCTTTATAGATTAGAATATATAAGCAATGCTAAATAAATGAGAAAGTTTTTATGATAATATAAATAATGTTAAATATAATAGATGTAATGAATTTTTCTATTCCCTATCAAATATGTAAAAAGATTGATTTTCCATAAGGGCGCCTATTTTATTTTATTTTAGGTGGTGCATAAGGGAAGGCATGAGACCATAGAAAATGTTGGAACAACACACATGCTTCAAGCTCAGGCAATCATCAACGAGCTGTGATAATATATGACAAGTTGCATATGGGCACTCTATACGATATTTATTTTTTATTTATTTTTTATTTTTTCTTTATAAACATATTTCTATAAATGTATTTAATGAACATATCAAGTTTTACCATTTTACAATATTTTTACGTATTTATTTCTAATTTTTAAAAATTAAACTTTTCAAGGGGTGAAATTGACTGAAATACCCCTAAAATTGGTTATTTTTAAAAATAAAAAATAAATATGTAAAATGGTAAAGCTTGTTATATGGGTTAAATACATTTTTTAAAACATATTCATAAAAAAACTGAAACAAATAACAAATAAAAAATTAAATATTGTACATAAGCCAATATACAACTTTTTTTTTATAGGAAAAAGCCAATATACGATCATCAACAGCACTTGCCTTGTAAGTCATACATATGGCCCTGGCCACGCACCATTGCTACAAATCTACCATCATTGTGAGATTACAAAATACGTACGTTGATATCTCACTATATCATTAAGGGGCTTTGTTGCTATGGAAGTCGGTATTAGATTACAACCCCTTAGTTTTTCAATTTTTTTATTTTTTAAAAATTTATCTAAACCATATATCGTGTTCTCCTTTTTGAATACTTGTTTGACATGAAAAATCATTTTTTAAAGATCTATGCCATGTATTCATATCATGAATATTTGTATGAATGGGAATTATTTTAATTAGGTTTGTACATAATCAATAAAAAGTACAAATGCGATAAGTTTTTTTTTATAATCATATTGTTATAAAACATTTGAATCAAGTTACTTTTTTATATTTGTATAGAAAATAATTTAAAACACAATACATGATGAGGAATGATTGAATACTTATCTAAACATAGAAACCTCCATGCTTTTTTTTTAATTTTAAAAATTTAAACTGTTTATCTGTTTATTTATGATTTCAAAAACTACATATGTTGTAAACTTTTAAAACTAAATTTATACTATATATTTTTCAAAAAAAAAATTTGAATGGTTATATATTCAATAGATACTATTTTTATAAGCGATAAATTTTCAATAAAAAACATTTTTGATGGCACGATAAAACAAAATGTATTAAATATGGTGGTCTAAATTTTAAAATCAAAAGAAGTATGAAGGATTTTATGCTTAAATCATTCCTCATACGTGACTAGTATTTTTTCTATTTTATCTTTCAAAAAAATAGAAAAGCAGGAAATGCGAGGGAAGGTCCATCTTTAAAAAGGAAAATTGCAAAGTAGGTGGATTGGATTGGAAAAACTTTTATTTTGTTATTATTCATTTTATTTTTGATCATTTATCTATTGGCAGACATGATATATTCTATTGTCCATTTCCTTTTGGCGTTCTTTTGCAATTCCAATCGAAGATTTGAAACCGATGAGAGTGAGCCTCTTGGAAAGGTGAAGAAATAGCTATTTTATTTCGAGTTACTGAGAATGAATCAGTCGTTGAAAGCGCAGGATGGCCATCTGATGACGAATACTCAAGGTATTTGGAAAAGGTGGTGGTAAAAAAAAAAAAAAAAATCTCTTCTTCCACACATTTTAATAGAATTTAACAGGTGAAGTACTAGCTACCTAACAGGCCTTATTATTATTATTTATTACTCCTATTCAGTAGTTTTTCACTTTTTCTGAATAGTCTATGTATCTTTGTTTTTATTTTTAAAATTGTCTCTATCCTACAGCATCGTTTTTTTCTTTTTAACTTTCCTTTCGCAAATAATAACATTATTTCATAATTTAATTTAGTTTATGTCATATTATTTATCTTTGCTTATTCTTATTTTCTTATGTTTATTCATTTATCTTCATCGCTGTGGCTATTGCCCCCTCCATCTATTTTGCGTTTCTCCTTTTTCAATTGACATAAGTCATGGAATCCCATCCATTTCTTTAATTAAGGATGGCCAGCTTCCAAAGCAATGATGGAATCGACCACAACTCTGGACAATTGCGTGAGAATTGGGATACTGCTCACCTGTGTGAGCCACCCATCTATAAAATCATTTAATTTTCTGATGTGGCCTTTCTCTCAGTTTCAACCATGCATAAATGTTAATGTGTAAGACTAACTACAGGAATCTCAACTAGACTATTCACCCTACTTTTTTATGAGAGGAGTTGCCCACCTAAATCCTAATTATTAAATATTAATAGACTAGCAAAAGTTCTTACTTAATTACGTTGTCGTATACATAGGCAAATGCCAACTTAATCCGGATGTACAGAGATGTCACAGTAGCCAAGCTGGCAATTTGACATGCAAGAGGTTGCTTAATGAAGCCATCAATTACATGGAGTTTTTGTAAAATAGGCACAGTAGGTATGTATGATTACATTTTGACACGTTTTGGCATCCTGAAAAAAGCTGCAAAGCTAATTTTTTGACGTTTCTGGCGTCAACAATAAGGGTGTGTTTGGGAATGAATAAAACTTTTGGTGAAAAGTTTTGAAAAATAAAAGTTGTCATATGATGTGATATGATAGGGGTAATGATGAGGAGTAAGAGGATAAAGTTAAAATAGATAGGTTAGTTGTATAGGTAATTGTGTAGAAATAATTGAAAAGTAGGGTGGTTTGTATTGGAAAATGTAAAAAAATAATTAAAAATAGAATAGTTGTAGAGATTGAAAAGTTTTAGATTGAAAAGTTTTAGGTGAAAAATTTTTTGGATTGCCAAACATTCCCTAAATGAGAACTAAAAGGACACCCTTTGAAGCTTACGCGAATTAAATAGAAGCAAGCATTTTTTTTGGTAACTTCTAATATTCTAGTAAATTTTTTAAGTTACAAATTTTATTTTTGTTAAATACCAAACCATGCGGTTAAATCATAATTATAGCTACAAGGTTTATTTTGCAAAAACACAACCAATTCCAACCTATAAATGACATTTAAATTATATCTAAACATTTTTCTTAATTTATACATTATAATACATATATTTATAAGTAAATGTAGCTCACTCATACATCTGGTCATCATATTTTTGGTACTATAATAAATCCGATAATGTTTAATAATGTGAATGGTCGACTTTTAATCTATTAATAAATAAGCCCTTTCTCGGAGGAAATGCTTACCCGTATATATCTTAAAAGGTTCTATGTATATTGGCCCGATAAAATTTCGCAACGCCTTGAGAGGTCTCCTCGCATTTTCTAAAGCGGCCCCAGTACTTTTTATGGCAAAATAAGAAGTTAAAAAGCACGCATTAGATAAGGAAAAAAATAAGATTTTTTTAAAAAGATATAATTACTATCTTTTACACTAATCTCATAATATTCACTGGGTTTTCAAATGTTCAAATATACTTACTATGTTTACATTAAATCTTATATATATTTATTTTCTTATTGACTATTAGGAAATTCACCACATGTCCATTAGATTATACTTCTAATTTTTTGTAATGTCTAAAATACTCTCATAGCAAAATAGCATAAGATATCCAAATGTCATCTTGTCCCTAAAATCAATTGTGGGCCCGACAACGAAATAAGGCTGAGTAAGGCATCCTTGTTTTAAAATTCTTATTATAGATGATTACAAATGTGTATTTTTTCGACATCAACTTGATGCACTTGGGTGTATTTCACTTTTTAAAATTTTTTTTATAAAACTATTATTCTAGATGTTTTTAATATATATATATATCAATTTTTAATAATTTTGGAGACTTTTAGTATTTTTGATTTTTTTAAAATATCTAAAAATCTTCAAAATTGATATATACATTAAATATACCTAAATTAATACAAAAAATAAAGAATAAGTAAAATGCACCTACGTGCACCCTGTATCATAGAACTTTAGTAATCTCATATCTTTGCTCAAAGTTGTTTATAATATCCTTAGCAACATGAGTATATCTAAAATTTTATGCAAATGTAAAAAGTATATTTGAAAATATAATAGATATATTTGAAATTAGTGTTGAAGTTAGTAAATATATTTGAAAAAAGTTGCAAAAAAGGTGGCTTACCTCTTAATCGCTTATTTAATTTTTCGGAAGCAAAACGACGTTAATGCAGCAGCGTAAATGGGGCCTCAGTCAACGATGCTGGCTTCTGCCCACCAACTTGGCATTTCCATTGATGCAGAAAGAAAATAAAGTCATATTTATGTTGCACGTACGTGATCTTTGGTGATCGCCGATGAGGAAGTCGTACCTCATTAGCGTGGTGACTTCGGTTCAAGCACAGCAGCTGCATTTTGTAGGTGAAAAGTGGTGGTTGTTGCGTCTCCCTAAGTTTTTGTGGGAAGATATTTAAGAAATGCTATTAAGAAAAATAGGTTATTGGTTAAAAATTTGTAGAATATTATTTAAAAATTGCAAGAATCGTCTTAGGGCCTGATTATAATAATAGTTGAGATGATATAACATATGATAAAAAAAACTGTTTTGGTGATAATACCTTCTAATTAAGATGTGCTTAATTGGCTGAGGATGTGTTTAGTAATAATTAGAAAAATGGGAAATTTTTTCACAAAATGATAATTGATGCGAAATAACAGGAGCAATGATTAATAAGAAAGAAAATAAAGATAAAATAGATAAACTAATCATATAAGAAAATAAAAAATGATTATAATACAGATATAATTATCCCAAAATAACGTAGTTAACCGGCTATGATGTAAAATCATAATTTAAAAATAAAGATGTGCAGAGAAGGGACGAAGTTTTCTTTTCTTTCCTTTTTCACCGAGTGCCTAATGGACCCGGAGAGTTATATTTAATTATTTATGTTCGGGTTAAATGTATACTTCAATGGAAATAATTTTATTGATTTTTTCTAGGATCTGAATTATTATTATCTTAAGTTTTAATAAATTGATGAGGTCAAGCGAGTCCTATACTTGATTTATACGCGAGTCCTATACTTGATTAATACATTTTTTTATATGTTATAACTACCTCAATTTCTATTGCATTTAAGCTCTAAGATATTTTTAAAATTTTTGTACGGAAGACATATTGCTTCCATCTAATTAAGGGTATGTTTGCAAATGGTTAAAAAATGTCAAGTTAAAACTTTTCGATCTAAAACTTTTCACTTTCCATAGCTATCATATTTTTTAATTATTTTTTCATATTTTCCTATACAACTATTATACTTTTCAATCATTTCTATCTATTTTAACTTTATCATCTTTACTCCTCATCATTACTCTATCATATTACATTATTTAACAATTTTTACACTTCAAAACTTTTCATCAAAAGTTTTATCCATTATCGAAAACACCCTAAGAAAGACGCACTACTCTCATCTAATTTGGGAGACTTGTTTCATACGTTTTATATGATTTAAAAAATATTATGATTAAAATTAATTAAATTTAAGTGCATACTGAATTAACAAATTTATAAAATTCCTTGAAATAAAATCTTTCAATATTGAGGCACATAGATATTTCCATTGAAATAATGCTTGTAAATATACATAGTAGTTAATCTAGATTTAATAAAAAATACGATGATGCGTGCGTATGAAATAGTATGCGTCATAACAAAGAATGTATTGTAATAAATATAAAAGAAAAACGCATTAATTAATTAATTAAGAGTATACCTAGAAAATAGATTAGCAATGAAAATGAAGAATATAAAAATAATCAAATATATATGGGCCCCGATACAATGCTACTGTCACGGCAGTCATTTATTTTATTTTAAAACTTTTTTTTTGCACCAATATGCACATTTAAGAACGAAATGTTCACCTTTTCACTTATGCACTTGCGTCGAGTTGTAGATACAATAATAAAAAATCAAAATATCCTCACATTAAAAATGCTATTTTTTTATTTTATTAAATTAAAAAAATTCTAAAGCCTTAAAATGTAAAATTAGAAATATTAACATTTTATGTTTGGACCATATTAGTAAAAAATTAAAAAAACTAAAATATGGCTCCCCGGAAGCATTATCTTAAATGCTGCTGGTAGTGAATATATATAGCAATAAATGATTAAAAAATAGAATGATAATTGAAAATAAAGGCATATAACTAGAGGGCGTTGAAAATCACACTGCCGGTGATTGATTGAGTTAGGTGAATTAAAATAAAAGATGCGTATGAAATTATTAATTACGCACACTACGAGCCTGTGACACGCAAGTATGCAACCAATCAAAGACATTTATAATTTTTTTTTTTTTTGGATTAACAAAGACATTTATAATTGAGTACCATATCATGGGAAATTTAAGCTAACGTGTGTCAATAATGTATATTTGAGGATGAGTAATCTTTGGCTAGTATTTGAATATTGTTAACCCATTTCCATTGGCCCAAACACGTACCATGAGTCTAGGTTTCGTTTCTATGCACTTCATTAATTTAATTATGGCTACAAATAAGATTACTGAATAATAGGTGCATTTGTGGTTTGTGGGTGGGATCCAACTTTGGCCCACTTCAATTATGGCGGGGATCGAGGACCATGTGCCAAGTGCCAGGGCATAAATATGTGCATGTATGCAGGGATACAAGTAATAGTTAAAAATGACGGATTAGGATGGAAGCAACCTAATCTTTTCATTTTAAATACAACTTTTCTCAATCCTGGATCGTGATTCACTCTAAATAGCATTGAAATTTGAAAATGATATAAAAAAGGACAAAAGATCAATGCTCCTCAGATGCTAGACACAAAAGCTCTATTAAAATATATATATATACTCATAAAAAAAAAGCTCCATTTGACGGGATTGAAATCCCGACCGCGTCAACATAAGGCCAAAACTTTATCAGCCTTCTAACGACCTAAAAAAAAAAAACTTTACCACCCGGGCTACACCTATGCAAACAAAAATTAACTATAATAAAAAACGAAACATGATTATATACAATATATTATACATATGCTTAAGTTACAATATTTGTTTTTTAACTTTAATTTTATTTATTTTGATTTTTCTTCACAAATATATTTTCTTAAATATATTTAATTGAGTAATTTGTAAATATACTCACATAATTTTACTAAAATTGCAAATATATCTACATCGTTTCAAATTTTGTAAATTATCTCCATATAGTTTGACCATAATTGCAAATATAATTACACTGTTATGACGTCATTAGTGCATTATCACAGCATGAGTATATTTATAGAAATTAAATATACCTATTTAATTTTTGAAATTACAAATATATATTTACATAGTTTGTAAATTTTTGCAAACATACTTACACCATCTATGTGGGATAATTTGCAATTTCTGAAACTATGTGGTTATATCTGTAATTATAATTAAACTAGTAGATATATTTGTAAATCACCCATAGTTAATCCATATATCAAGTTTTGACATTTTATAATACTTTTACGTATTTATTTTTATTTTTAAAAATCATTAATTTTAGGGGGCATATAAGTCATTTTTTCCCCTTAAAAAACTTGATTTTTAAAATTACAAAATAAATATGTAAAAGTTCTATAAAATAGTAAATATTTGTAAATGGATTAAATTCACTTAAGAAAACATGTTTATGAAAAAAATAAAAAATACGTATAATTAAAATTAAAAAATAAAAATTGTAACTTAGGCATATGTACAATATATTATATATAATTTTGATTTAAAAATATATTGATATAATCATATCTCATAAACATTAGAATTATGACAATAATTTAGGGGGATATGTTCCGTCAATTTATTAGCTTTGCTTCTATGAAAGTAGATGCAATTTACACCCCTTCAATTTGATATTTTTTTTTAACTATAAGTCATGCATTGTATTCTTCCCTATTTGTATAATATTTGTATAATTGAAACATTATTTTAATTAGATTGTTTATAATTCACATCGAATGCAAGTGCATTAGATCATAATTTTAATTTCACATCTCACGGAAACTTTCAATCAATTTGGCTTTCTACATTTAAATTAAAAAGAATAATTTATCGGTAAGGACGGGAAAATAGCTTTCCGTCTAGCATTCTTACCAAACGGCGGTTAAATTGACTGTTTTTTCGTATTCACTCCTATTTATTTAAAAAATTAAAAAGGGCGGTTTAACTTGTGGCCGCATATAGTGTACCCACATGCAAAATATATTTTTTAAAATTTTTTTATACAACTATTAATCTAAGTGCATTGAACATATGTATTAAGTTTTATCAATTTTAGATATTTGTATATTTTTTATTTTTTAAAAATTAATGGTATTTTCGTACTGATTTTGAAAATCTAAAAAAATATACAAATATCCAAAATTATTAAAACTTGATACGCATATTAAATACATTTAGGTTATACAACCACAAATGGTAAAATATTTTTTTTTTTTGAAAACTTTTTCATAAAAATTTGCTTTCCCAACCTTAACACTAACGGGTGTCCCTAAGGATTCCAGCAGCTTGAATCAAATGAGATCACTTGTTCCTAAAACAGTTTTTTTTTTCAAAATTTAATATAATTTTTATATTTTCAAGGATAATTTGTAAATATAATTATATAGTTTGACCATAAATACAAATATATCTATATAATTTTAGAAATTACAAATTACTCTTATGCTGCCAGTATTGAACTTTCATAGTATGAGTATATTTGCAAAGGTTTTACAAACTACATGGGTATATTTGTAAAAATTAAATATGACACTTAATTTTTAAAATTATAAATATGCTCATAAAATTTGCAATTTTTGTAAATATACTCACGTTGTAACTATGTTATAGTGACGTAGATATATTTATACTTATGATCAAATTATATGAAATATATTTACAATTAAGTCAAACTAAGTAAATATATATGCAAATCACCCTACTTTCAACGCGACTTTTTTTCATTTATAATATATGTTATTATATTTTATTTCATTTTCCCGTTTCCCATTTAAGCCATTAGTTGATATGAGATTACTTACAATATATAACCAAGGTTGTATGAGATCAAAAACCATAGAAGAGAAAAGGAAACCATCTGCGGCTAGCGCAAATGGCGAAGGCAGGAGTTCCCTTAGTGGACGTCAGGGGTTCTCCTGCCCTTGGTGGTGAGAAGTTTTTACGAAAAAATCCTCTTGAAACAGGAATTTTATAATTTCCTTCGTGATAGTAGAGGATTTGAAATAGGAGTTTTATAATTTCCTTCATGATAGTAGAGGATTTTTTGAGATTTTTCTTTAGAATAGGAGTGTTTATAGAAAAATTTATGTGAAGACTTTAAATGTGCCCCATTGTAATGTAAGGTTATCATAGTGTATAAATACTAATATAAAAAAAAAATAAATACATCCATTCATTGTAATATTAATATGCCACTTAAATGTGACGTTGAAATTTGACCAACCGAGGCGTTAGTAGCGGCGCAGCACTGGCATCCTGCGACTGGCGGGGGATCGAATCCCATTCGGGATTTCGTTCCTAAATAGATGGGTGTGGGAGCAGGTGGTCTCCCGGGTGGAAAAAAGTGTGGGAGCAGGTGGTCTTCTAGGTGACTGTTGGAAACTGTGTCTTCTAAATTTCTTTGGAACGTTATGTGTCCCTAGATTTATAAGAATGTCTCAAATCTTCAGTATAATATATATTGAGATATATATAATTATATACCAATCCACAAAATGTGGCGTTGAAATTTGGTCATGCATCCAATGATGGCTTGCCGAACGGAGGCCCCATTTCTGAACCTGTCAGCTGGCACAAATCTTTCAAATATTAATTTCTGCCTGACCCGGGATTCATTTCATATGTGCTCCTCACCAGCCCACACATTGCGTGCTGTATAGCAGGACAGCAAATTACATTTTCCAGACATCATTAGTTCCTTAGTTTTCATCCCTCATCGCATCTCTCCATCCCGTCTGAGCATCCAGGATCCTTTGGAAGGTGTGTACAGATTAATCCCATATGCTCATATGCACCGAAACTCAGGCCAGGAAACTTGCATATGCATGCATGAGAGCTGATCAGAGAACCTAGCAAGCCAAAATGTATACGGTGGCCATCCATCCATGCTGTAAAAGCAGCACAAGGAAATGATGCGGGAAGTTGGAACGGCCTAATTACTTCAAGCCGTTGGATGAATTGGATGAGTGATTAACTTGTAGCTGCCATTTCTGCAATACAGGAATCATTTACTTAAAAGAAATTATTTTTGAGGGAATAACTTAATTAATATTAGGTCCAAGAATATTAATACTATACTCCAAGAATATTAATAAGATACTAAGTTGCCCTAATTAATTACAGGCAAATTTAAGTAATTCCGAAGCTTGGAAAATGTTACACCCAAAAGCTAACAGTTATTTTCATGATGTCACCAAACTTGAATCTCAGGCGCGCTTAATTTTTGAATCTATAAACTTTTCGGTAGTATTATTGATAAAAAAGAATAAGAGTTATCATAGTTTCATTAGGCTTCAACTACATGTGATTAAGAAGTTGGTAATGACAGCTTCTTACTTTATTCTTAGTAATCAAGAGCTTCGGTGAGATCTTATTAACTAAAAGTTTGTCTTCGAAAGTCAGCTGCAGTGGTGGGGAAGAAAAAAAGAGCTAGATTCAAAGTAATAATCATTCCCATGTTTTGCAGTGTATGCTTTTCTGATATATATATATATTTTTCCTATTTTCATTTGTGTGCCTTTGAATGCTTTCTTCATGATTGGATGGCGTGCATTGAGTCTCATCGACGTGGCATGTGTCAAATCCTTAGAAAAGGGACTCCTAAGTCCTAATGCATGCTTATCAGATTTAGCACATCAGCTGTTGGTGTGACCAACCACGTTCGGAATTTTTTATTAATATTAAAGGGTCACTTAAAAGGAACTGAAACTCCTAGATGAGCCCCGCCTTGGCCATAAACTAAAATTCAACAATTCGTATTGTGTAAAGTCAATTGTTTTATCTCATACCAAAAATTACTTCAATCTAAGTATATATATATATTTTGAAATGTTTTCAATCTAAGTATTAGGTGGACAATGTTTCCTTAAAAATCTATAATTATACGCCAATTCTGAAAAGACTTATGCACAACCATAAATGTATTAAGATTCATAAAAGTTTATACAATTATTGAATTATAAATGGTTTAGATATTGAATTAACATTTGTAAAATTGATATATAAATGAAATAATTTTAGTTCTCCCATATACAAGCTCACATGAATTATTTGATATGTCAGGGGTCTGTTGGTTTTTAGGTATAGAATAAAAAATCTTCCTGCATTCAGTTGAGTAACTATTTATATATATTTATCTTTGCTCACCTTTTCAGCGAAAGAATCACCCAATTTAAATGCATTATTACTTACCTTATTCAATTCTTATGTATGGGATGATTCGATGCAATAACCATGCTTCTGGAACAAAAATGACAAGAATATTATTACGTTTGAAATCAAAAATTATTATTATTATTAAAATTTTTTATTTTTTGTAAAACTATTATTCTAGATATATTTAATCTATATAATCGTTAGTTTTATCCAAAATAAAAATATAATAATAATAATATTTTTTAATTTCAAACAAAATAATTTTTTTCTCATTTTTGGTCTGGAAGCATGGTTATTGCATCCCTTACATAAGAATTGAATAAGGTAATTAATAATGCATTTAAATAGGTGAATCTTTTGCAGACAAGTAAGCAAAGATTAAAAAAAAATATAGATAAATACTCAATTAACTGTTATGCAGCTCTCTTGTTATTTTAAAAAATAAAGTTATCAATAAAAAATTGTCAAAATTTGCATATCTAGGGTGTGTTTGGTTGGAGGTAAAACTTTTGATGAAAAGTTTTTGGTGTATAAGTTGTCAAATCAATAGAAAATGA
>JAXCLR010000081.1:18572312-18595968 GCA_035584095.1 Annona squamosa
ATCTTAAAAATAAAACCCATTTTTTGGTTTGATACCGGGTCGGGTCGGACCGACCCGGTACCAAGTTGCACCCCTAGCCATGGCTTATAAAAGGGCCCATTTAGCCGGAAGGCCCGGGAGCTTGCATAGTCAGTTTCATTGAATTCAATGCCGTTGGCGGAAATTCCCTCCGTAAGAGGACTTCCTTTCTCGTGAGAGCTCCGGAAAGGACGATCGCCATGTTAGGCTTCCAAATCCTGGCAGATGGAGGTGTGGAGACTTGGAGATCGAACAGATGCAAAGAGAAGCACGCGATCACGATTCTTGAACGGAGAATGGTGGGTGTGAAGCAGTAGGTGAAGAAGCTCGAAAGGGACACGAGCTACCTGCTGGATTGCGTGAAGCGGCAGAAGTTTGATCGCGGGAAGGAGAAAGATCGACGAGGCAGCTCGAAGCGAAGCTCCAGACGCCACTGACCTAGCTATCCGTCATTTTCTTTGCTCGTTGATGAACGCCATCTAGTGATCTAGATTGCATTGATTGCGATGTCGACAGAACCAAGCACAGCCGCAGCAAAAGGAGGAGGCCGCTCTTACCATGGACGATTTTCTTGATGGTGGGAAGGCGGGCTTCGAGGTCGACAGCACGGAACCGCTGTTCTTGGAGCGATCGTTAGAGAATCTTGGCGAGGTCGTGAGAGGTGATATCAAAGGACAGCCTTATGTTGTGGAGGCAACCACAGAGGAGTCACCAAAACCAGAAAGCGAATCGCAGTTGGGGGGGCGCAATGTCGAAAGCGTCGGCGTGAAGGAAACAGTTGCAAATCTTAGCGCGATCGTCACAAACTTCCTACTACCAGAGGCTACAGTCATCCGGGAGAAGCTTGCTGCTCTAGGCAACAAAATCCAGCAAGGCCAAGAAAGGCCCGGAAGGAGAAACAGAGCACTTAATGAGCCCGCCGCCTCTCTATTTCTACGTTCCGATCCTCAGATCCACCCTCAGCTCCGCAAACCACAGACGGCAGAGTTCCATAGCCAAGTATGGGCACGGTGCGCGTTGGACCAAGATTGGGATCTCGGGGGGAAGAGTAGGGCTAATTTAGGCAACTTGGTCAAGCCGAACGTGGGACCCTGGGGGCCAGCAAAAAAGTCGTCTTCTCCGTCCCTGTTCCGTTCTCCTGCTTTAGGCGATGGATCGTTGGGCCGACACAATCCGTGGCAGCGACACGTGTTATGAAGATTCAACTCGTGTTGCCCTTCGGGGGTTAGGCGGGAAGCAGGATGATGTAGTTTGGTCGTGGGGGCGTGAGGGTCCTTAGCCTTAGCAACCGGCGCCAATTCCATCTTCCAAGGTCCCAAACTCGACGACCGCTCGTACGACTAGAGGCCGCCATCATCAACATCACAGATGTAACTGTCCAGCCCTCCCTTGGCCAACTCCACCGACATTGGCGTGCCTAGCGGGTTGTTTGACAACAGCGACCAATATGTGTCATGGCTTAGCTCTCTGGGATTTTCGATGATCTTGGGAGAGAGGCTAATTTAAAACGATTGGGTTGTTGAGGCGAAGCGAGATGCTTGCAATGAGATGGAGCTTCCAGCAACTGGGATTCCCTGCGAATTCAGCGGCCAACAATAGTGGCTCAGGGGTGCGGGTAATAACCAGAAGCCATGGCTTTCGGATGAAGAGTTGCAGCTTGGCAACGAAAATAGCTCCGACTGCGAAAGCCAGAAGGGGCAACTGCGCAGGTATCAGTCGTGGGGGCGATCGATTGGGTTGCCACAGGCAACTAGCATCCATGCGGTGTGCACGTGTTGGCAACCATGGGAAGCGATTTGCCCATTGCTGCAGTCGGTCGCAAGTGATTTCCAGCAGTCAGGGGATGCCAACGCGAGATATGCTCCTCTTTGCATTTCTTCAATCTCCAAGTCTTAAAACCTCGATCTGCCAGAATTTGCAAACCGAGCTCTAATACCATTTGTTACGGTCCAGGCTGGAGGCCGGATGGCCCGGATCCAGTAACATGGCGATAGTCCTTTCCGGAAAGGAAGTCCTCTTACGGAGGGAGGGAGTTTCCGCCAACTGCATTTGAATTGGAATGAAACTGATCATACAAGCTCCTGGGCCTTCCGGCTAATGGGCCGTTTAATAGACCATGGCTTATACAACATAATACCCAAAATACCCCTCCTTGAGCCCACTTACCTAATCTCTGCGACAATTCCATCCATTATTTACACCGTATCATCCTCCCTCAGTTCTCCCACAGGAAAATTGCCTATCTCACCGCCTCTCTTTTCCTTCATTCTCCCATCGATATCCTACTCCTCATTCCTAATTAGCTCCATAAGAACCTTGCTTGTCCCAACCTTTATAAATGGAAACCTGCCCTAGAATTCCTATGGATTGCTACTAGCCCGAACTCGCCGACAATCCCACTCCTGAAAGTTATATGTATCCAATTTATATAGGTGAAAACCCTCACGCCAACTGAGGGTGTGTTTGGTTGGAGGTAAAACTTTTGATGAAAAGTTTTTGGTGTATAAGTTGTCAAATCAATAGAAAATGATATGATATAATAGGAGTAATGATGAGGAGTAAAGAGAATAAAGTTAAAATAGATAGGTTAGTTGTATGGGTAGTTGTGTAGAAATGATTGAAAAGTAGGGTAGTTTGTGTGGGAAAATGTGAAAAAATAATTAAAAAATAGAGTAATTATGGAGAGTGAGAAGTTTTAGATTGAAAAGTTTTAGTTGACATTTTTTCATGCTAAACAAACACACCCCTAGTTGGGAACACATGTATATCTACAAATAAAAAATAAAAAAAATCTTCACAGTTGCTCCTAAATGGAGCAAATGTACAGGCGTAAGAAGAAAAGGCAGTGTAATTAAAAAAGTGACAATTCTAAGAAGATATTTTAAATGGAAAGCAGAAAATAAAATAATTAAAATACTGGTAATATTATAAATTAACAGAATTTGAAAATTAGAATTAGTAGAGATGGGGCAAGACGCGACAGTTGCGTAAATTAACCAGTCGAACCGCCAAAAACTTAAAAGCAACGGCCGCTTTGATCGGATTTCGGACTTCCGAGTTCCGACCTTGAGTGTTTTCAAATTTCAATCCGTCGCGGCGAGCACCATCTATAGTTCTATACACGAGGCTCCGTCCGAAAGGTTCCAGAAGCAAGCAGAGCAGGCGTTCGAATCGAAACCAAAGGGAGCATGATTTTATTATTATCACTAATATTCGTTTTTTCCAATATCCTTTATAATTTTAAATAATTAATAATATTAATAAATTTTAAAAACGGAAAACTTTTGTACGGCGAGCTGTTCTCACCCTGGTCCAAGCTCCACACCAACTTCTCAACCCATAACACACGATGAGTCAACAAGGCAATAACTATACTATTTTCTCATTCATTGACATTTTCATTTTGAATTTTCAATTGTTAAAGAATATTATTATCCATAACTCCACAAAATCATCTTAAAACCGAATATTTATTAGCAATGGACGGTTTCGATTATGGGTCTTCTATTTCTAATGTTACATACATTTTCGCGACGTTGGAGAAGTGCGCCGCAAATCAGCAGAAGAAACCGCAGGCGTTAGAAAAGAGAAAAACTCGCATTTTCCTACATTTCTCTTACACGATAAGACCTTTCATTCCTTGGACGACGATTCCGCTTCTTTGTAGGGGCAGTGAAAAAGCGGAATCAGCTCCATTCGCTTTCTCCCTCTCTTCTGCTTTGCTTGTAAGTCTCTTTTCTTCTCTTTCTTCAACTTTTTCTTTCCCCGTTTGATTGGAAGTATTCGTCCTTGCCGATGTTCCAGCTCGGCGTTGCTTCCGTTGATCGAGGCCGCCGGCTGAACTCACTTGATGGAAAATGCCGAAGAAATAGACGGAGAATGGATGCCTTTGCCCGTCCAAGCTTTGTCGTTTGGTTGCTCTCCTTGATCGGCAGCCGATCGAATGGGTAGGGTCCTTGACTGCTGGCAGTTTGTTTTCGCGTTATGTAATCGACGGTGAGTCTGTTGTCTGATCGACGGTTCCAAGAGCGTAGGCAAAACTGTCTTTATTTTTATTTTTATTCGTTTTTTTCTTTTTAACGATGGATTGACTCTTCTATTGCTTCCTTTTGAGTTTTACTTTATTCAGCTGAGAATCTATCGCTAATGAAAACAAACAGGGTTTGTGTTAGCGTTGGTGGGGTTTAAAGATACTCTTGCTGAATATGGTTGACCATACTAGTGGGCAAATCGACTGTTTGGAGGAAAACCGCCGGCAGGGTTGGTGGTCCACGAGAGATGAATCATGACCTGAAAATGGAACTCATTGAGTGTCCTGATCGCTTGTAGATGAGAATTTCGTGTCATTTGTGACCCTTTGTCATTTTACTGTTGTGATCATTCATTATCGTGGGATGACTGGCCTCTTGTGCAGGAAGGATTAGTGGGTGCGGTAAAGTTCCAGATTATTTATTATTATTATTATTTTTGTTGTTTACAGCGGGCTCACGGTGTGGATGGTTGTTATTGGTGTTCAATCAACTGTATCATGTGGACGTTTAATTTATGCTGAGAAATGGGAAAAGTTTTATGGAGGTTTTGTTTTTTCCTCATTTCAGCAGTCGAGATCGAAGTTTAACCGGCCATGCTTTGATTGCAATGACTGTTTGTTTTTGTTTTTTGGTTTGATCGATGCGTCCGTGGTCATTTCTTCTGAGATCTGGTCACGTGATCTGTGTTTGTGGTCTTAAGATTGATGAAATGAACATCCATTTGTACGTGAGGCAGATGATGGTTAGAAGATGCTAGCTTCCTAGTCGCCTTCCTCTCCTCTCTTTATTTCGAAGCTGCTCATGAGCTTGCAAGCCCATGACCCATTGACCGTTGGTCCAATGACACAAAATTATAAATTTTGTTATGAAATTATTAATCTGTTTAGGTGAGAGCGGTTTTGCAGCTATGTGTAGCGTTTCATGGTTCTTTGCCTGGAAGATACATCTTTTTGATGCGGTTAACAGATATTTTAACTACTTTAATATCATACCTTGAATCAGATCTTGTAAATGATTTTATGGTTTGTTACTTTGTCCTGATGTTCGTGGATGGTAGTTAAAAAATTATTATTCCGTGAACAATCCTAAATCATGGAACCTGTTTGTTTTGCTGCTTCTTTCAATCCTGCGGTTGCCCACGGGTGAACATGAGATCATTTGCATGCAGACCTCTTCAGGCAGGACTGCTGGATCTATTTTGATGCTGATTACTTATTTCGAATGAGGAATTTCTATGTTCATTATACCTTTTCCCAATTAAAGACCTCAAATTGATTTTCCTGCTCGTGATATAAAAGAAAGCTTGCTTGGAAATTCTCATGTGCTGAATTGCGTATTTTTGCGTTTGTTTGATGCGCCAGGAAATTTTGTGATGCAAGATTTCTGTTAATTGCTCATTTTTAAAATTTTATTTTTGTTATTTCTACCATTTCTGATAAAGAACGAGAGAGCACATGAAAGGTTTTCTCCAATGCTGCAAATCCCTTGTTTTCAGGTTTTTCCATGGGTCTTGCTCTTGAATAGGCTAGAGCATAGCTGTTGATCTTTATCTCATGAGGGAAGATGAAAGGTGTGTCTTGGGGCCTGATAGTTGGTATCTCTGTTGGAGTGATAATTGGAGTGCTATTGGCTGTTTCTGCTCTGTTCTGTATGAGGATTCGGAGGGGGCGGCGTGCACAACTTGCCAGTAGTAGTTCAAGGAGGACTGCAACCATTCCCATCCGTACCAATGGTGCTGATTCTTGCACAACATTGTCAGATTCAACTATTGGCCAGGAATCACCAAAGCTATCTGAATCAAATGGAATATCTTTTTGGCTCGAAGGTTCTTCGAAGAAGAAGAGTGTACTTTCGGTTTCTGGAATACTGAAGTATCCTTACAAGTTTGTTCATCTGCATCCATTTTAATTCTGTGGAATTTGGCTGCTATATCCTTGCTTTACAGCATTGTATTTCTACATGCAATTCTTTTGTTACGTACATGCAATTCTTGATCTGTCATGATCATACCGTGTTTCGTATCCCAGTAACTTCTACATGGAAAGGTGCGTGTAATGCCTGGTGCAGATGATCTTCATAATAGCATTACGTTTAGTCAATGGATTAGAGTATGTTAAAACTTAAAAGTAGGTTGAAAAGGGGGAGGAAAAGTAGTTTCCTTTATTTTGCTTAACTTTTCAGTATGTGATTAGTTAAATTTATGTACTTGACCTTGTTTCCCTCTCTCTCCCTCTCTCTCTCTCTTAATCTCATGTATGTACTTTGGTACCTTCTTATGTGGAATTAAGAGCATTGTATAATTTCATATTAGGCGTTGTAAACTAATAGCAGCACAACAAACACGAGCATTGCAAATGTTTTAACGAACTGAAGAGTGAGAACTTATGAGTGATACAGTGCGATACCAATTACCAATTTTTGAATTATTGTGATGTTTATGATGATTTTGGTTATAATTTATGCAGCCCTCAATCAGTGAAACTTGAGAAAAATGTGTTTTCCGATGTTTCGCTGGCTGGTTGCTAAGTGGTTGATCCAGTTTTCTGCTATCAAATGATTCAAAATAGTATCTAGCGCAGTCTGGATGTTAGGCCTTATTTTGGAAGAAAAATGATGCATAACCATGAGAATATTGTTCTCATTAATTGTTTGTACATGATCTGATGAGATTTCATCTGAAGATCATTCTACTTCTTAGACGGTCTCATCCTTCTTGTTATATTTTCCCTTGTTTGGCAATGAGGGAAACAATTTTCAAGAAGGCATCCACTTTATCTGATTTTTTGGCATGGTATATGTTTTGGCCCTAGGAGCTCTCAAAAGCTGCTAGCATCTAGTCATACAAACTATGAGTTTGATATGAAAGGGGTTATTGGTAAATATAACTCCATAGTTTGAGCAATATTACAAGTATGTCCTCATTTGTTAAAATTGCAAGTAACCTCCATAACTTTTGAACTATATACCATGTTGTCAAAGTTTTATCTCAATTCATGAAATTGAAAATTCTAAGAATATCCTTAGGCATCTTCTTCAGTGCCACAAATGTCATAATAATCTTAACCCAAATCCACCACAATTTTGTTTGTTACTATCACCTCAGATATTTACTGTTGCCGCAGAAAATGTTTCCTTTTATGTAGTATTCGTGATGGGAAGAAGATGCATATGGTATAATATTTTTTATTTGTTCACTAATTGAAATGAAATGCTGATGACATGGAGTATACTTGCAAATTTTATCAAAAATTTTGAACGCTATTTGTAATGTTTAAAAAATAAAGACATACTTTCATAAAAAAAAATAAAGATATACTTGGAATATCGCTTAAATTAGGAGGTATTTGTGCTCATAATCCATACAGAAGTAATTCTCTGTTATTTTTTCTTCTTTTACAAATACGTGAGAGATTTTACTTCCTCTCTGGGTTTCCTTCTATTTCATATATGCCATTTCCTGTGTTAAACTGTTTTCTTCCTTTTTCTGTTATGTGGAAACAGAGAGCTCCAAAAGGCAACTCGTAATTTTACATCTTTGATAGGACATGGGGCATTTGGTCCTGTTTACAAGGCACAGTTGTCAACTGGTGAAACTGTTGCTATTAAAGTGCTTGCAAATAATTCCAAGCAGGGGGAGAAGGAGTTTCAAACGGAGGTAGTGCTTGTCAATGGGGGAAAGTTACACTAATTTGTTGATAATCATCACAATGGCTCTATTCTGAGAATATACTGATCAATGGCTACTTCTTTTATATTATCATTTTTATTTTGCCTGTTCTCGACTTCTGTATCAAATTACTATCAGATGAATCTAGAATATCTAACTCTCCCAGACCATGTCTTGCTGAAACTTCCATTGATTTTAAAGTCACTCCTGTATATGGTTCCTCATGAGTTCAACTTGACAATATGCAACGAAGATTGATAAAGAACCCTCAGCTCAACCCATTTGCTTGCTTTCAACTCAATGTACATCAGTGCATCCCTTTAGCCATGCTCTTGGCCATGATTCATGATCGTTGCTTTTTTTTTTTTTTTTTTTTTTTTCTTCTTCTTTATATTACATCTCAATCCAACCCAAGTTTATATTTTTCCAAATTCTTGCACAAGGGGTAAATTCAACCATAAACCAACAATGCATCTACAGGAGATGTTGCTCCTGAAATGCGAGACAAGCTCCCTTAACTGGGACTTGAAGCCCGGATCTTCTTAAATTGCTAGTCTTCCTTTCCCAAGAGTGGAAAATGAAACAGAAGTTTCACATGATAACACTACTATGGCTTGTCTCCTCTGATATCATAAGCTCATAAAATTTTCCTTGTTAGCATTCAGATTGAGAGGTAAAGATATCAATTTTGGATTATTTTATCCTGTGCCTGTTTGGCTGTTGTATTTTATATTGCGAATAGTAAATGTCGGCCAAATGAAATTTGGCCCTTACAATACTTTCTTTGGTTTTTCAGTACCGAAACATTTCCCCTTGCAGGTTCTGCTTCTTGGGAGATTGCATCACAGGAACCTTGTGAATTTGGTGGGGTACTGCACAGAAAAGGGTCGGCACATACTTGTATACGTCTACATGAGTAACGGCAGTCTTGCTTCTCATTTGTATAGTTAGTGCCCCATCAACTCCTTTTGTGTTATTCATTATACAATAAATTTGAATGCATTATTGAGATCATGACTGGCTGGCCTATAGTGTCACATACTTGTCGCATCCACTTATATGTAGTAAGCCGTAAATGTGACTTGTACTTCAGAATCCTTTCCGCTCAAGACCCGTTTAATTACCTGTTTAGGGTACTGATCTTTTGAGAAATGTGTTGGTACTTGGACCTCTCTACAAGCCTTGTGATCTGAATACAATCAGAAAATCACTCCAGGCTTCACTAGAGATATTTGTGTGCTTGCATATTCTATGTGAGGAAAAGCTCTCAGCCTGATGTTAATATATATTTTTTAATGTGAAGAAGCTTTTTCATATGAAAGGCATCAAGCCATCAAGCAGTTGAAGCATTGCAGTTATTTCTTGATTTTGCAGTGTTCACAATGCAAGATTGAGTCTGTTGTACCTATAGTTTATTGTGTCTTGCAAATATAATAGCTGAAATGATTCATATCCTACAGTTATATGGATCAAATTTTCTTCAAATTCGTTCTGTGCCAAACTATCCTCTCTGATCTAGCTGAGGGCCGAGGTAGGACTAATTTAGGAAATCTTAAGTCGTATGGTTGCTTTGAGGCCTATTTGGAGAAACCAACAACAGTAAATGTGCCAAGAATCTTACTTTCACTTAGGAAAGTTTGTTTTTGAAATACTATGTGGATGGATTAAACCTTCTTATCACAATAAAGTTATACCATTTTTGTGCTTGTCAATGGACGTGTTTGTTTATTTATAAAAGTGGTAAATGTATTCTTCATTGCTATGTAGGTGAAACACAAGAGCCACTGAGTTGGGATTCAAGGGTTCATATTGCTCTAGATGTTGCTAGAGGATTGGAATATCTTCATGATGGGGTATGTTCTCTGTTAATTTACTGAAAATATTGAGATCCTCAACAATACATTTTGGAGCAGAAAAAATTGTTAGAATGACTTGAGTAGGCTTTTATTGTCGTGCTAATCTCATGGCACAACTTGTGTCAATACAATATAAGAAGCACAAAGTCGGAAGAAGAGGCCAGCTCTACGCATTTCAAGTAAAACTGCAGCCTATATGCACATGTTCATTTTCAGCTGGTTTTTACTCCATCTGTGTAGAGTTCCGCCTAGTATCCTAGAGAGGTCCTTTGTAAGAGGGAAAAAGAGTTTTATGTTTTATTTATATTTTTAATAGTCAAGTAATGTTTTATTTACTTGTTACTAGTGATGGCAGAAATATTGATTGTCACATTTTAATGTGCAACATCCTCTTTTTGATGTAGGCTGTTCCACCTGTAATGCATCGGGATATCAAATCTTCAAATGTCTTGTTGGATCAATTCATGAAAGCTAGAGTATGTAATCCTTCTGTTAACTATATATTTCTAAAATCCTTTTTGATGACCAATCTCAGAAGAGAAAGTTTTGGAAACACTTTGGAATGGCAGAATTGCTGCTTGGGCAGCTCAGATAGAAATCAGTTGATTTCTTCACTTAATCAATAATTACCAATATATTGATAATCTCAATGAACATATTACCAATTTGCATCATAGATAATATTGTTTCTACTCAGAGAATTTAATCAGAAACATACGAAATTAAAAAATATTGAAAATTTTAAAATTTCAGGAAAACAGTGAAACTCAAGAATAAAAGATAAATATAAAATTTACATTTCAAACAAAAAAAATTTACTTTAAATGCTAAATGTTAATGACCTATGATAAAATATATTAAAAAGACCTATACTTACAACCCTAATAAATTTAGTAGGGCTTGATGCATAAAAGTCAATTATGATTTAGGGAGGCATTCTCAATTGTTTGACAAGAAAATGAGAAGAAATGGTTGAAACTGGAGTTTGGACTATAATTGATAAGAAAAAAATAATTTTTAGTTTGTTATTGATAAAACACGGAATAGAAGAAAATACTGGTGTTCCTAGAAGATAAATTTTCCTACCTACTAAAATGATATTTAGGGGGTGTTTGTTAATATAAAGAACTTTTCAAATTAGAACTTTTTAATCTCCACAACTACCATATTTTTTAATTATTTCTTCACTTCTTTCTATACAATTATCCTACGTTTCAATCATTTCTATAGGACTACCTATATATCTAACTCATGTATTTTAACTTTTTCTTTTCACTCATCTTCATTAACCCTATCATATCACATGATTTTTCTCTCATTTTAAAAACTTTTACGCTAAAACTTTTTATCAAAAGTTTTATCACTTCCTAAACACAACATTAATATGAAAATTGCAAATTTCGAACTAGATAAATGAACAGGAATTCTAGTTTTAATGGAATGAAAAATTCAAAAATTCTTTTTCTGAAGCGATTGTGTGGATCCCACATGAAGTGCTTTTGGTATCGGATCCATCTACTGAGGTTTTTAATCCATAAAAATATAACATTTTCTACCAGAAAAGCTACAAAAGAGAAAAAGGGCTGGTCTAGAGGCATTAGTTTAAGGTGAAATGCCCACAACTGAAATTTTTCTAGCTGCTGATTTTTTTTATTCTATGTATTCTTTTTATGCTTCTGGATAGAATTAACTTTTAAAACACACACAATAAGCAATTTGGTATTCCCAATATTATCACCTGTGAACATGCTGGCTGCTGATTTTTTTATTCCATACATCTTTTTTATACTACTCAATGGGATGAATTTTACACATAACACATTAAGTAATTTTGTAGTCCCAATATCATCTCACCTGTTCACATGCAATCTACATTTTATTAAAACTAATTTTCCGTATTCAGGCTTCCATCCTGACATGACCTCTGACAATAGATTGACTAACGTATCTGACAACATATCAAGTGGAATGAAACATGTGGCTTGCCGAAATATCGCAAAAACCATTAGCAACAGCAGCATCATTAACATCACAGCAATGACCACAAAGTAAGAACAGAAAAAATAAAAATAAAAACTTCAAATTCTATTGCTTTTTATGTGGCAACCAAGTTTGGGTTTTTCCTTACATTTGCCAAGTAATGCACTTCATGGAACTGAATAGTTAACAAACACCTAGCGATGATTGATTTAAAAAAGGAAGAACACAAAAAAAAAAGAAAAAAAAAAAAGAAAACAATTTTCCAAGAAGGTATGGTAAGCAAATTGTTCATGAGAGACTTGACCATGTAAAATCAATTGCCAGCCACTTTGATCATCATCATAAGCTGTCCCACCTATGTGGGGTCAGTCACTTTCTTATCCATTTTAACACATTGTATACTTTCAGAAAATATCTGAGGTGCAAGTCAAACTGAAACTCCATGGACCTCTTTGGAAATTGTGAGAAATGGAACAGAAGAGAGAAGCAGAATCTGAAAAAATAAAGGAAAAAGATGAAAATTATGTGACAGGATAGAAGATAATAATTAGAAATGAAATGCATATCAATAACATAGATAAGCGGTTTAAAGGGAAAAAAATACAGGAATCATGAACCAAAAATGGTTGTTCAGGTAGTAAACATACATTAGGGGTAGAATAGAAAAAGAGATTCCCGTATTTATTAGAAAAGGACTCCCCCTCTCTTTCAATAAAATAAATGATTGATTACTAGCATTGAAAGTTTTCTGGTGTGTAGGTTGCTGATTTTGGGCTTTCAAGGGAAGACATCATAGAACCACGTCCATCTACTCTGAAGGGAACCTATGGCTATCTTGATCCCGAATATGTATCAACAAGGTCATTCACTAGGAAAAGTGATATTTACAGCTTTGGTGTCTTGTCGTTCGAACTGATAGCTGGGAGAAGTCCTCAGCAAGGCCTTATGGATTTTGTCGAACTTGTAAGACCACTTTCTTCTTCATTTCTTTTCTTTCGCTCTACTATTCTGGATCCCTTTAATGGGGTTTCTGGTGTCCTTTCCATTTCCTTTCTTTTAGTCTGGATTCCTTAAAAGGGATTTCTCGTGTCTTAAATGAACAACTCAAGTTTTCCATATTAACGACTGGCAGATTCCTCCGCCTTAACCGGTAGCTTCACATGCATCTACTGGTCCTAGAGTTGATCCAACAACCTCTGGGTCCATTGCTAGGTTCCAATACCATTGATATGAAAGACTCGAGCCATTCATTTAGGGCACTAGAAATCCCTGGCCCGTTCAGAAGAATTCAAGAGGCTTGAATAGGAGAAATGGGATGAGGTTGCAACAATGTGTATTGGGAATGAAAAAGCTTGTATTGAAAATGTAAAAAGTTATATCTGAAATTGAAAAAGCTGTACTGGAAATGGGAAATCCCATATAAATCTCATTTGAGGATCTTGGATCCTTTGGAATGACCCCTTAGTGTAGCCTTTAGCCTCAAGTTGTATAAAGAACATCCAAACCAGTGAGTATTCCTTGAAAGATTAAAAATACAAGCAGCTTTGCCTAGCTGCTCCCAAAGATGCAGCAGTAGCACACTGTCTGAACTTTCCAGGGCAGTCATGGTGATGACCGCTCGTCTGAATATGGAGATTTTCTTAGAAATGAAGTTTAGCCTGAATTCATCAATCGGATACTTCTGTCCACTTGACAAGTAACTGTTGCTTGAAGTTTTGTTTGGATTCTCAGAGACCAATCTCATAAACTTTGTGATATTGGCATATGCTCTTGTTTCTCTATTACTATTTCAGCAACTTACATTCATGATGTCACTATCTCTAGGCAGCATTAGATGCTGACGGGAAAGTGGGGTGGGAAGAAATTGCTGATTCCCGTCTTGATGGGAAATACGATGTGCAAGAACTCAATGAGATGGCGAGCCTTGCATACAAATGTATTAACCCAATTTCAAAGAAGCGACCTCCAATGAGAGACATTGTTCAGACACTTTCTCGGATTATTAAACGGCGACACAATCGGAAACATCAAAAGCCAACCCTGCCGGTGACCCTGGAGGAAGTTGCTATTGATGTGGAACAGTTGGAGATCCCAACACCAATGTCTGAGCATAGGAGAGAGGATTCCATTGATGCAGCACAATCCGAGGTCATGACACCGATGACCGATCATCACAGAGAGGAATCCATTGACAGCACCCTTGATCTGCAGGATGTTTAATATTGCATTTTTTTTTTTTAATGTTTGTGGTTTTGGTTCTTGTTTGATATTATTTTTGGTTTCATGAATCAGTGTCTTTGTAATATAAAAATCATTGTACAGCTATTCTTTTTTGCTTCAAAAAAGAAGAAATCATTTTCTTTTGGAAAGAATGAAAGAATTGTCATCTTGCGGAGGTTGTTAACTCGAATCACTGCACCTGGAGAGAGGATTTCAATACTTATCTAAAGCTTTCTACGATACTTATAAAAATTCAGTCTCATACATTTTTTTTTCAGATAAACTGCTTCTACCTAATTTCAAATTAGGGATTTCTCTACCCTGACACCCTGTACATATTCGAGATAAGTTAACAATGCTAACATTAAAAAAAATTGAAGAAAATTTCTTTTGTACCCACATCAATTGCTTCTAATTTCTAATATATCCACATTTTAAAAAAATTGATTAGAGGAATGATCCTGATGACCCGAGTTAAGCAAATGACTAGCTTAGTCTACCTTAAAAAAAATATTTAAAATATTTTTAAAGATTTTTTCTTATACCGATAATATTATCTCTTAAATTCTTGTTCTACTTATGGAGTCAAAACAACCGTTAACGACATTTTCAAGAAAATAATTTTGCCTCTCAATGATTTCTCATTTGAAAAGATTTGACTCTAATATGGCTAAATTACTATTGGTAAATCATTAATGTACCACGTCCAATGATTCCAATATCATATTTTTTTTTATCAGTTTATATGCACTAGAGAATTGATATTATAGTGAATTATATTCTTAGTCCTTACAATTTGGAGGAAATTTTACTATAAACCCGTATCATTAAAGAGAAAGTATAACCTGTACAACTTCAAGGGACTATTCTGCAATTACTTCCCACAAGGGGGAAGACTCAAACCTTGGCATTCCCACATGCGGGCACCAGCGTTAGGCATCACGGTGATTCAAATATCGCATTAGTAATGAATCATTTCACTTAGAAATATGGTAAACAGACAAAACCGTCTTTTCAATAGGGTAGTTATTAGTGGCTTTGATTGCCCAAGTATAATAAGAATTCGTAGTAAAATGTTGTTAATGTAAAAAGAATTTTTGAAATGTTGTGAAGATATTAGGAATTAAAGACAAATGTTATGAGAAAATTTCTTAAAAAATTATTGTGGATCTGTAAGATGTTTGAGCCTATTTAGGATCAGTCCATCCAACGGATGTTAATGGAATGAGATTTCCCATTCCCAAAAAATACAATTTCTTATTTCCCATATAATAGTTTTATTTTTTATATTTTCATTGCAATTCTTTTTATTGTCAATTTACAACAATCCCCTCAATTAAAAAATTCATTAGATGTGGGTCATGGGTGACGGAATAAGTTTTTCGTTCGTGGGTCCGTATTTGAATCCCACTCTGGGATTTCAAACTAAATTTTAGGTGAGGGTATTGGGTCCTCCTTAAAAATATATTAGGAGCTTGTAGTCTCCTTTTGAAAAAAAATTATAAGAATTGTCTGAGAGCTTTGATTGTAATATGAGTTGAAATATGAGACAAATAGACATCAATAAAAAAAAATCATTAAATGTGTTGGGCTCCGATGAGAAACTGTTGGGTCCAAGCCCATTTTATCTCCAAAACGCCAAACGTCGTCGTCGGCGTTGTCTTCATCCTTCTAAAGCTCTAGCTCTTCTCTGCCCATCCATAGCTAAGCAGCAAAGGCGAAAATGGCGACGATAGCCGCGCTGCAGAGCTCCATTACTGCTTTATCTCTCACCTCCAGTTCCTTGTTAGGCCAACGCCTTCCAACGCTCCATTCTGCGCCTCCACCAGTACTGCTTTCTCTTCCTCTCCAGTCTCTCCCTTTTACCTCCTATGTATATCTCTTTTTTCTATCGCTTTCGCGATTTGTATTTTTGAGGAACTCATAAAAATTTGAACTTCGAATGAAAATCTTCAATGGCTTTTCTCCTGCTGCAGTTTTGGTGATGAACTTCACATGGGTTTTCGTAAACAAAGCACAACTCGCTTTTTTCTGTTTTTTCGTGGGAGTCCTCCCACCCAACCCCAACCACTCTTACCCTTTCCATGCTGCATTTCCAGTTAATATGTTGGAAGCCCCGAACATCTCGTAAGGGAGGAGGCAGACGACATATTAGTCTAATTCTAGTTGTGAAAGACAAGTTGGCATGAAAAGGAAAGTGACAAACTCTTCGGTTGTGGGAGCAGGCATGAATCCTGCTTTTCCCCCCTAGTTTTAGGGCGACTTCTTAAAGTTGACGATCGTCCAATCTAGAAGGTTTTGTAACATGCTCAATTCCGGCGTTGGATAATGAAATACTGATCATCAGGACCTTAGTTTCTTATTATGGCCATTCTAGGACAGATTCAAAAGAAAATGGCTGATCGACATTTTATATTATGGGATTAATTATTGATATTAAAATGTAGGATCTCTTTATATTAATGATATCGAAATTAAGAGTAATGCTATGCTGGATGGGCTGTTGTTTTGGCCAAGAGTTTCCCAGCAGATGCATGGGTGCTTTATGCGAATGCTGCGTTCAAAAGGAAATTGTCACTGCAACTGCGTTGTCATGAACCCTAAGCTTGTGGTGGCTTATCAAGTCTTAGTGGAGAAGTAATCTATAATTTTTCTTTCTAGTTTTAGTCAGATCTGTGAAGCTTCATCAAATGTCTCTTTAGTTTTGTGTCATGTATGTGTCTTCAGTGCAATTTGCAAATTTTTCAACAAGATCAATAAAATTGTCCACTTTCCTAATTCCTTTATAACCAGATAGTCATGTGTATATTTATGTATTTCTTCATGTCTTTCCATAGAGTTCTTTCACATTTTTATTTGAAGTTGGAAGCAAAACTTTTGTGTAGGCATTTGAATTTGGAAACAAATATAAAACCTCAAAAAATAAGGTATTCGTTTAAAATTGTTTGAATCATTTTGAAATTCAAGTGCCACATGCATCTTGCATCTTCATATCATGCTTATGCTCTTCTTCCACTTTCTCATTTCCAGGTGAAACCCAGAGATCGGCCATGTCATATTGTGATGAAGGTGAGGGCCCTGGATTTTCTGCTATGTCTCATATTGCTATCTACTATTTGGGGAAAAATATATATATATACCAACTGCTCTTGGAGCACTATAGTTCTGGTGCCTAGTTGTTTTTGGGCACTTGTGGTCAATTAGTGAGATGATGCAATTTATTCAGTCCAAACCTAGGTCTCATTCCTTGGGATTCCTTTCTTATATCGGGCTGATAATTAGTGACCATTTTATTGGCCTATGTAAATCATCCTGCAGGAGGTTTCTCCTACTGCAAGTCCTAAGCTTGTATAAAGGATCAGAGTTATGTCAGGTTGGCGACTAGTTTAGAACTTTTGCTGTATCCTCACCCATTCATTCATGGCCTATGCATGGAAGGCCAAGTCCATTTGCACAAGATAAGTCTGTTGTGGTGCCTCTGTCATCTGCAATTTTGGGTGATGTCAAGCCTATCCATGGTTCCTAACATTCACCGTTTTGTGCAGCTCAATAGATGGGAACGTAAAAAATGTAAACCAAACAGTCTTCCAATTCTACATAAGATGCACGTCAAGGTTGGTGACACAGTGAAAATCATCTCAGGTCGTGAAAAAGGTAAAATTGGAGAGATTTTTGAGGTCATCAAGCATAAGAGCGCAGTGATTATAAAAGACATGAACTTAAAAACAAAACACGTGAAGGGTAAAGAACAGGGTGAGCCTGGGCAAATAATCAAGGTTAGTCTCATAAACTGCTCTATTTGGTTTCCTTTTTAGGTTTGTTCTGTAATATAGACAAATGGAACAATTGCAAAATTATGCCTTTTTTTTTTTTTTGGCTTATTCTTGTTGACGACTCTTGCTTCAAATTCCAAGGGGTGCGTAGAACTCCCATGCATTACAAGGTCTATGCAGGGGTGTTCATGTATGCAACGTCACTTTGCTTAATTACAAAGAGGTTGTTTCCCATGTGTCCATGATTAAAACTTGTGACCTCTGGATTAGTTCCAGTCAAAAGCAGCAACCATTGCCATTGTGCCAACTCCTGTTTTCACTAACAGCTTGTTTTAACCACATAAAATTTGATATGGTGAATATAAATTTAATTGCAGCCTCATTTCTAATTTCAGAAATCATTGATACATATCTTGCTTGAAACCTTAAACAGAAACACCAGTTGCCGAATATTTTCAGTTCTTCACTTCAAATTTGGCCTGGCATCTGAATTCACCTCAGTGCAGCTTGTGAAAATGTCGCTATGTTTTTGTTCATTTCTTCAATGTGAAAATTTTGCTTCTGCTTCTAATTTTTGTTTTCATTTTGATCATCTTACAAGAGGTCTGTGTTAGCATTCACTAAATACTAAATGTTGTTCTGTTGCTATTTTGGTGTTTTATCGATGTTCATTAATTCAGACATGCGAACAGCAAAAATTTTCCTCTATTGTACCTTAGATAGTAATATTTTATGCATTATTATTCATCGCACTTGTGCTTCCCTGCTATTCTATGATGATTCCATGCATATGATCTGTGGATTGAATGTGGGGATAGTTAAAGAACATGAGAATATCCTATGTGGGCAAATTAGATCTGAGGATTGAATATGGGGATAGTTGAAGAGCATGAGAACATCCTATGTGGAGAAATTAGATTGTCTTATGCTGGGATACCTATTGTATAAACCGTCAACAACATGGGGCGAGTTCATTGCTCAGTTTGAACTTTGTATCTATTATTACTGTTAGTTCAGAGTAATTACACAATACTTGCAGTAAGCATGGAGGCTTCATGCTTACCTTTGGTTTTTCTAATTTTATAATATTTTTAAAATCCATTTACGACATTTTTTTTTTCTTCATACACTTGTTTAGATTTTAAAAATTATATTAGAATTAAAAGACCAAGGATAAGCATGGAACCTCTATGCTTATGATAAGATTGAATCATTACCTGTTATTTAATCCCTCTATTTTGAAAATATATTATGGCATCCAGCTTTTCTGATTTGTAATTGTGTCCTAGTCACTGATTATTTTAACATAGCTTGCTCCAATCTTGTGATTGTTCACAGGTTGAAGCACCAATTCACAGTTCAAATGTGATGCTGTACTCAAAAGAAAAGGATGTTGCAAGCCGTGTGGGACATAAATTCCTGGAGGATGGGACGAAGGTTCGTTACCTCATTAAAACTGGTGAAATAATTGACGGCAAGGAAAATTGGGAAAAGAGAAAAGCACTCAAAGATGTGAAGGAGACTGAATCAGCAACTGCTTGATTTATTGAGGCTCTGTATGTATGCTGTTTAAGCTGTTTCTTCTTATGTATTTTGCGTTGTTCTGAAGTATGTTTTCTCCTCTGTGAATTGTATCATCCAGAAAGCTATCATGTGAAGTTTTCTAACTATATTTTTTTGTAGAATTAATGATGTTGTTGTTCTCTTTCTGCTATATTTCATTTCATATACTACCAATTCCCACAGAACAAGCAACATCAAACACAGCAGAATAGAGAAATGATTGTCCTTCTCGTCGCACTGCAATCCTACCCAACTTACAACTACATTTGGACCTTGGTTCTATGGTAAAAGCTAGCTATTTAACTGATGAAATACCGATGATGCACTGGCAGATGAAATGTCCCTTGGAATTGGACTATTTTCATTTTGTTTAACCGTTTGCCATCTCTAGCCCATTGATGGACGGGTTTGGATGTTTATGGTCTCAACTCCTTGCCAATATATAGAGACGACGTTTTTCTGCTATATAGATACGTGAGCATTCAAATACCAATGTATCAAAACCGTTCTAGTAGTTGCTGAAATACACAAAGGTGGCAAAATATCTCATAGAGAAGATTGCTTTAGGATTTAGCCATTTCACTCTCCAACAATCAATGTTCAGTAAGTAATTATAATTGCTATAAAAAAATAAGTAATTATAATAAGGTTTGATCAGTGTGGCAGGATATGCAGCTCTCATTTGGCCAACAATCCCACAGCCTTGAAATATTTGACGCTGTCATCGCAGGTCTCTTCAATCCCATAGTTGTAAGTAAATCCTGCTTTGATCAGCTTCTGGGATGAGATTCTCACCGTGGGTTTGGCCGGAAGGTCATCAAAACTGCAAAATAACCAAATCGAAGCAAGAATGCAAAGCTGAACAGCACAGTCAATAGCGAGGATAATGAATTGATTGAATATCGAAGCTGAAGCCTCATATGCGAGCTTGAGTCCTCAAAGGGAATGTGGATGTGGAAGACTCGTTAAAATGTCCGCGGGTTTACGTGATAAATATCAGAAGGCACAATCTACGGATGTAAATAACCCATTTTGGATCTCTTATTCTATGATGGGATTACGGGAGTCACTTTTTTTCAACTTGCATGGGCTTCAGGGAAGCTCCATGCACTCATGCACCAGGTCAGCCCTTCATCTCGAGTGAGCTCAATGATTCAAAACACGAGTGCTTGCCCTGGTTCTCATTTGGATCAGCTTCCCTTTCAGGTTTTTTCCTTGTAACTGTAGAAATTAAAGATGACTTATACATATACCGAGTAGGGACATTGTACTGCGGGTATCGTTGTGCCAATAATATGGCCAACTCTGGCATGGTCGCGCCAAAAGCGCTGCAGATGTAGCGTCCGGAACAAGATTCCTCCTCTTCTGCAAAGATACGGGCTCTACGTACGTCCATCACACGGACTACTGGGAGTACGCCAGAATGCAGCTGCAATGACTTCAACCAGTCAATGGCCCAGCCATTTCCTGCACCACCCACATGCAGGCTATCTCCCACCAAATTCTGAGCATATAATTTGGAAGAATGAGAGGGAGTTGCGAAAGGAATAGCAGTGCTGGAATTGAGTTGAGAGCATTTACCTGTAAGCAGGGATAGAGCATCAACGATGACGATATGGGGAACCTCCTCTGTTAGAGACTCACCAACGATGAGGACAGGATTAATGCTGATCACATCAAGAATGTTCTCTTTGCCAAACTCAAATGCCATTTTCTCTGCCAGCGTTTTGGAAACAGTGCACCCCTGCAATATTTGATTTTACACATGCTTCTTTGTAACCTCACCGCCCAGACTGGAAAAGCCACGTCTGCTTGTAAATAAAGACCGGAAGGAGTCTGCTCTAATCCTTGTCGAGTATACAGCAGTAGGTAATGAATTCATAATGCAAGTACATGGTGGCAAAAAGCTAAAGATTCTTATTTTGTTTCTGGTTTCACATGGAAAGTATATATGTGCATGCAGTGCAGAATCCACAAAGTACCATTGAGTGGGGGTGAAGTGTGGTAACTGTTACGGCTTAGATTCTTGAGCCCTTTCCCATTTCACGCTTCCAAGTAACCATTGAATCGAACCCAATGCAAGGTTGCAATCAACCATTTACTGATCTCTAACCACATACGTAGATGTTAGAAATCAGCCCAGCCACAGGGAAATATTTGCTCTGTTGCCAGATTTTGACAGAATTAGAAGTAAATCTGGCTTAGTGGAGATAGAACTAGCTTACTATAGCACCCGCTGCGAACGCTACGATGGGCTCGGAATGGTTTCCTGAGCCTTGGAAATGTGGGTCATGTTGGACAGCAACGTGGGCTTAGATTTTCTGTATTCATATGAGGTAAAATGTATTAGACTTCATATCTTTTAGGAAAGTTGGCGTATCGGCATTTTCTTGCGGGTTTGGCAGCATAACGGCTAAGACGGGGCTTTCCGTACACGGGTCGAGTCACAAATTCAGCAGCGTATTATGCTGGAATCCGCGGACCCGCGTGCACCCACCTTGCCGGGGCGTTAACTCAAACACACACACACAAAAATAAAGGAAAACGGAGTTGCCACTGATCTTTAAAGGGAGATCAGTTCCTATTTGATGAAATAAGGCACTAGTAATACAAAGTTTGGATCCCGGCCTACGGATTGAAGCAAATATGGAGAAATCTGTCAACCTAAGGCGGTTTACACTGCGTAAAAGTGGGAAAACAAGAAGATTTGAGAGAACAAGAGAGATGGAAAGGGGGCGTGGAAGAGAGCTTGTGGAGCTCGTGGAGTAGGAAAAGCCGGGACGCCGGGGAGTTGCTGCAGACTCCCGTCCTCCCCTCTGGGAAGCTTCTCCTCAAGTGTGCTCAAATGAGAGAGGTGTCTCTCATTTTATAGATGTTAGAGTGGGCTTTTGGGCTCTCTTGAGGTCATGGACTTGGGTTTCTTGAAGAGTTGGACTTGGTCTATAAGCTTGGCTTGGTGGGCTAGAGTTTGACTTTGTAGGCTAGAGCTTGGCTAAGCTCATAGTTTTGGGTAAGCCGTTGTAGAGACCCAAAGTTGTAAAGAAGCTTGCTTTCAAGGCTTAATGGGCTAGAGCTTGGCTAAGCCCGTTTGTTGTGTCTGGTGGGCTATTTTGTGAAGCCCGTTAAGGTGGCCTATAGAAGCTTCGCCTTTGTGGGCCGGATTTGATTTATTGAGAAGTCTGCTTCAAGGCTTAGTGGAGCTTCGCTCCTGCGGGTTGAGTGCGGGAGGGCCCGCTTAGCTGGCTTGAATTTCCTTTCGCACTGAATTTGCTTGGGCTTGGAATTTATTTTACTTGTTCATCTTTGAGCCCAATGGTGGGGTGTCAACACTTACCCAACCAAATGACTTGGAAGTTAAATAGTCAACATCAGACCAGCTGTCCTCATCAAGGACAAGATCCATCCCAGTGAGCTCATTTCCACTCACAGCAGCAATAGATTTCTTCACTTTCGCACTTGATTTCAGACTATTTGACACCCCATTGATGGATGGCTTGACCATGTCATTCTACAAAACAGTTGTCTGAATTAATACTATAGGCAGAAGATAGAAATTGAATTCCACAGAGCTTCTCTAATGCCACATTTCTATATGTCAGAGCAACCTCTTACTTAGCCCAGTTTGGTCACGGCTCTGTCATTACTACACTATCACTTGTCGACTAAAAGTATCAGTCAATAACACAATGCATGCATTGATCATTTGGATATCCGAGAGGAGGTAAGAAACAAGGTAGGTGACTAGATGGACTGAAAGAGGCAGAAGAATGAGAAGGATGAGAGACTTGGATGCACCGAGGGATAAAAGTGGAATGGTAGGCAACAAGCAGTAGAAGTAGTACTAGCCATCTAGAAGGCAGTATTTAATAGTATCTATAAGATTAAAGCAGTTATTAGCCAACCACTTCAATCAATTCTTTTTTTTATAATTATTATTCAGACAGTTTTTTTTTTTTTCCTTTTCGTCTTTTTTTTGTTTGTTTTTGTAATGATCCTAATCCTGTAGCTCATATGAATCTTTGATGAAGACATTCTTAGGAGGGAGGGAGCAAAATCAGAAGCTAGCGTCACCTTCACAAACGAGACTCAGGAGCAACATTAGGCCAGGAGTTGTCGTGAATGAAAGAGGAGACCTTAGAGGCCAAGGCCAAAAGACTGACGAGATTTGTGGTGGAACAAAACTGTATTGCAATTGCACTCCTATAGATACCCGAAAGAAGGATTAGACGAGCAATAATTAAACATGATTAAATTTTATATAATCATTAAAAAAAAAAGCCAAAAACAGGTTCTATAAACTTGGATGAATTAACCAAGTCTACAGAAGAAGATGCTAGCTAGTTTTTTTTGATGGCCTGAGCTACTACTGCTCACGTCAATTTGAGATGCTGGAGCGGGGGATTTGATTAGGGGTGTAACATAGGGGTGCAACTTGGGTTGGGTACCCATGGGTCGACCCGATGGGTACCATAATAGGGTCGGTTCGGTTCCGCCATAGTTACCCGTAGGGTAGGTTCGGTTCCGGGTAAAAAATACCCGGGGGGATTT
>JAXCLR010000081.1:18597013-18611966 GCA_035584095.1 Annona squamosa
GCTTCAAATAGGGTAGGGTAGGAATTTTTAAAAATAGGGTAAGGGTAGGGTCGACCTCTACCCGGACCTACCCGGACTAAGTTGCACCCCTAGTGTAACATGGGTAGGGTACCCGCAGTACCCACCAAACTGACCCTAAATTGGATAAGGTATGATAAAAAATATTACTCATTGGTAGGATATAAATCACTATCCATACTCCCAAATAAGTGTAAGGGTAGGGTACATATGCTGAGTACCCAGAACCTACCCGAAATCGACCTAAATTGGTACATATTTATATATACTAGTACACTATATATATATATAGTGTATATTAACAAATAACAACTTTGTGGGCGATTCCCGTGCAACATGCTTGAAGTGTACCATGTGTGTGCATGCCAGGCCAAAATTTTGCACCCGCGCTTGGCCTGCCTAATGCGCAATTTCATTTCCCTCAAATCCTTCTATTTTACTAAACTAGAAGGTACATAATCGATAATGCCTCAAAACCCTATCGGTCATTCCTCTTTGCACTCGCTTGCTCCCAAGTTCCATCATGATGGTTGCCGTCTTCTTTTCTTGATACTCGGTTCTCATATCTTACTATTCTTTCCTAACTACCTTCTTTCTCATTGTTCGATCTTTACTGATCTTCTTTTTTCTCTCTTCAATTCTTCCTCCATTGTGCAACTAGCTGATGATTCTCATTTCTCACCACTTCTTCGACCTTAACCCTTTTTGTTTTTTCATTCCCTCTTTGTCACTCTAACCATAATCCTCTTCGACCCTAATAATGTAAGATCTAAATATTCCTCCTTGATTCGACCTCATTGTTGTCTTCATGTATGAGATTGTCTCTCAAATCATTCTATTCAGTTGTCGACAATGAAATAGATAAGGGAGTCATGGTGAGACAGTGAGATTAGTGTCCCTCTTCATAATCCTATTTCTTACCTTCTATTGCTTTTTTCTCATTTCTCTTACAATTATTGTTTGTATTGAAGCTATGAAAGTAGAAAGCAAAACCTGAAATCCATCGAGCTCCCTCAACAATTGACTATAGCTCCCTCAATAGTTGATTATGAAGCGTAGGTATATCATTTTCTCTTTCTCTATTGATGCGTGATTGTGCTGCCTATGATGTATTTTTCCCTAATTTATTTTTCTTTATAAATTGTTTAGCATTGTGTTTGTAATGGTGGATAATAATGCAATTAAATATTTTTCTTTGTATGTTACATTTACATATTAAAGGAACCAATTTGAAATTGAAATCGGAACCAACCCTATGAGTAATAAGTAGGGTAAGGCACAATAGGAACCGAATCGATCAACAGGTGGGGTAGGGTAGGTTTTTTAATCGGGTATGGGTAGGATAGACTATTACTCAAATTGAACCAACCCAAGTTGTACCTCTAGATTTGATACCCCGTTGCAGAGAACAAGTGCCCGCATGTGGTACTATTGGCCCACGGCTAGTTTCACCTATCTAGTTTTGATTACTAGGAATTACGGTTTTGCAATTCCAACAAGAAGATTTATAGGTCTTAATAAATCATAAATCAATCCAAGATTCAAAGTCATGTTAATTTGGTAACAATGTGTGGGATTGGGAATAACGGGTTACCTCAGGGTCCTGGCTCTGGAAATGGATTGGCGAGGCCACATGGAAGACAAAATCACAGCCACTGATTACCTCCTCAAATCTGCCATCCTCACTCAAATCTGCCTTGAATAGCTTCAGATCACCAAAGCCCTGTAGATCTAAGAGGTGTCTCACCTTCTTGCTGTTAGCTGCATGCCCCAAATAATTAAAAAATGAATTCATCAATGCTTCAGTTAAGAAACATTGCATGAAATATTAAACATGATGTTATCTTTGTTATGTGACTCTTTCATGTATAGTTTCATATATACATACGTGCATTTATTTTAAGATCTATTTTTATAAATTTCTTACGATTTACTTAATATCTTTACAGACTAAGGGTCCGTTTGGGATGTGGTAACCGGTGTGAACAGGATAAACTTCGAAAAGCATGAGAGTAATATGATGTAATAGAAATAGTTTAAAATTAAAGTGAAAATAAATGGGATAGTTACTTGATATAATAGAAGTAGTTTAAAATTAAAGTGAAAATAAAGAGAATAGTTATTTAAAAATGTGAGGAAATAACTAAAATTTAAAGGTAATAATAAAAAAAGAAAAATAAGTTAAGCAAGTAAAACATGTAGGGAAATCGGAAAATTTTTTTGCCCATGGATTGTTGCACCCTAAATGGACACAAAGGTGGACAGGAATTTATCTCTCCATCATACTTTTAAAAAATTAATTTGATATTTCAACTACCTTCTTATCATATTTTCCATTTTTATCCTTATATTTAAATTATTCTCTTACATAATTACTTTATTTTTTCTACTCTAACTTTATTATATTATATTATTCTTACACTTTTTAAAAATATTCACTTATGAGCTACTTACCTCCCTTCTCACCCATGTCATCAGACGGTAAAGAGCCCTACTTAGGCTCGGCGTACCATTTTTATTATTTTCCTGGACGGATGTGCTCATGAAAACCTATGGTCATTTTTGTAATTAACCTCTATGAAATATGGGTAAGCCCAATGCTGCTTCATTTCTTTCCTTACCATTTTCCTTTCTGAAAGTCGTCATGATTGTGTTTTTTTTAATCATCAATTTTATTCTTCTTCCCCCACAAAACGATCTTCTTCGCCATCCGTACCTACCGTCTCCCTAATAACAGCGACAACAACAACCACGTCTACTAATACAACAAATATTAATTAGCACCACCACTTTTTTTTAATATCCTTTCACTGTAAAAATTTTAATTTTTAGCAACCAAAACTTTCTTACAAAAAATTAAATTTTGTTTGCCAATGGTGGACCATATAGGTAGTTTTATTTATTTATTTTATATACAATACAATGTGACGTCTTGATTTTACAATGGACTACACTTACATCCCTTGCACCTTGGGGAAATTTTTACCTAAATATATGTGAAACCCCACATGCAGATATAAGTATTTATAAACATTTTTCAAACATAGGGACTATTTAAGAATTTATGGAAACTGGGGACTATTGAAATATTGAAAATAAACCCATGCCGCAAATCATTCCGGCGGCTTTGAGGAGAAAGAGGTGGAAAAATTTTCGGGTTGTTGGATATAAATTTCTTGAGTAGGGTCCAAAGTTGGAGGATTTAAGAAAAACTAAGTGGAAATTAAGGTAAGTAATTTCTTTTCAATCTTCATTTTTTGTTATTTATTGCATTTATTTAACATATTGTGATAATATGGAATGAATTTATAATGAAATCCAGATGTTAAGGTTAGAAATTCTAGAGTCTAATGGGTAGAGGAGAGGGATTTGTCTCTAGAGACAAAATATTATCATGGAACCTAGATGGATAATTTTAGAATGATATCTGATTGTGAAAGACAATAATTATTTTAGAAAATTTGAGGTGTTGTGAGAAATGTGTGTCTCTAGATAGATGTTTGGAATTTGATAATGAAGAAAATATATTATTTGAGGATGAAATTAAAGAAAATTATTTTTAAAATATTATTTGAAATTTTTATTATTATTTTGATGTAGATTAATGTGAAAAGATATTGGAATCTCGTAAAACATAAAGTTAGAGATTTGAAAATTTATGTAAAAGGTAAGTAAGATTTTCCACTTTTATTTTGATGCGTATGAAGGTTGTTGGAGGTTTATTTTTTGAGTATGGATGCTTTATGATAAGTTGGATGTTTTATTTGAGAATTTTATAAAACCTATTTTCTTGAGACGTATGATTTTTTGGCGTTAATTATTTAATCAAGTTAAACAATACAAAAAAATTTATTTTAAGTTGATGGTGGATTTATAAATTTTTTTGAAGTATGAGTTTGATGAGATGTTTTTAAAATAAACATATAACCAAGGGCATGATGTATGAGTGTATTATTGCACGTTGACTACAATATGTGATAATTTCTCGAGTGAGCCGGAGAATAAGAGGAGTTATGATATACCGCGGTATAGCCATGTGAGATGTTTAATGATGATGAGGCTAGTACGCCAGAAGACATGGACGATGATGATGATGATGGACGAGGAAGTATATTTGCATTACATGAGCATTTTAAGCATGAGTCTAGGCATGGGTATAGTATGGATAAACATATGAATTTTAAGAATTTTTGATATTCGAATTACTTTATGAAAATGATGTTTGTTTGATTTTATATTTTAGTTTTACCATTATCTTACTTACTGAGTTGGTCCGAACTCATGATTTTTTATATTGGTACGTTTAGATAACAGGACTGAAGTAGGAGTCCAATACAAGGTTGGTGCTCAATAGGAATGAGAAAAGATCTCGATAGGTATTTGTGAATTATTACACTAATTAGTAGGAAGGATTAAGTTTAACTTTTATTTTTGCATAAATGAGTTATGTGGTGAGGACTTCTTGTAAATCTTATTTTATTATGGAGTTAATACATGGTTATTTATGAATTCGAGGAGATTTGGATAAATTTGTTTATTTAACCTCTATATTTTAATATATGTATCATAATGGATAGTATGTTGTAAGAATGCTTATGCAAAGTGATTCCATCTAGCCTCTCAATCTTATGATGTTAGGGAAACGCTGCGGAAATTTTCAATGAAATTTAACAACAATTGGCTAAGTATGGAGGTTAGCAAGCGAGGCGTTATAATATACCCCTATATAGGAAAATTCTATAAAACCCCTCAATCCAAGGGAGGAAATTTAAAATTTCCACATATAGGAGGGAACTAAATGGCAAATACCCCTCAATCTACATGGTGGTTTCGGATTAAGGTTGACTAAAAATTAGCTGTCCCATTTACCATGCTGCCATCTACATGGTGATATAAGTAGAAATTTGGTTCTCAACAAGTAAGCCTTTTTATACTTTAACTAACCAAATTCTATTTTTTTAACAACATTATCATGAGTAAGAAATTTTTTTAATTTTGTAAATAACATTATCATAAGCAAGTAAATTTTTCTTTGCTTATAAGAACACCTTAAATAAGAGAATTTTTCTTTATATATACATTTTCTACTTTTTTTATTTGTATTTGTACAATATTGTCTTTGATATTACAATCAAGCTTATTTACATTAAAGACAACAAATTCTATTCTCGTAAGAGAAAATAAATTGCGTGGACAGGTTATCTGGCCATGTTCACGACCAACTGAATTGACCTCATTGGTACATTTACTATTTTTTAAAGCTTATTTTCTACTTTCATACTCCAATAAATAAAAGCACAATATCCTAAGATAAGCTATTAATTAATTCACCTTCGAAGGATAAAATGTATGGGTGTGTTTGAGAAGTTGTAAAACTGTTGGTGAAAAGTTTTTTATGTAAAAGTTGTCAAATTAGTAGAAAATGATGTGATATTGTAGGGGTAATAATAATGAGTAAAGAGAATAAATTTAAAATAAATAAGTTAGTTGTATTGGTAGTTGTGTAAAAATGATTGAAAAGTAAAGTTGTTATATAGAAAGATGTGTAAAAAAAAATAGTAGTTATGGAGAGTGAAAAGTTTTAGATTGAAAAGTTTTAACTGGATAACTTTTTCAAATTATCAAACACACCCAGAAGGGAGCCTGCACCACCAATGTTCTTTTTCCATTTACCATAAATTTTTTAGATTTTTATTTGTTTATATAATTATTTATGATGCTAAAAGTCAAATATTTTTTTAAAAAAATTTAATCCTACATTTTTTATGTAAATTTTAAAAATTTCATATTCATCCTTAAATGATATTAATTATTTATGTGAGATGTGTTCTTATTTATTTGGTTGCTCATAAATTGGGTAATTTATATGAGTCAAAAAATATTTTTATCTAAAATTTTTTCTACATTTGTAGATCCTACTTAGATTTTCCATCCCTCGAAATTTAATGATTTTTAAAATTTTCTACCAAATAAATTAAAATAACTATCAAATTTTACAAGATGAAAGATCTAAATGAGATTGCAATATATATATATATATATATATATATATATATATAATACTTTTTTATAATAAAAAAATACCTTCTCTAGTCACCCATAAATTTTCCAATTTACAAACCACCGTATAAGAACCTCAGTCATGTTTATAATATACATATTTTTAATCAAAGTAATTTCGAGCATCATAAATTTATACATATTAATTTGCATTTTCAATGGGTTAGATGTAGCAAAATCTATATAAAAAAAACTTTAAAATACATATATAAAAAAAACAACCGTTTGTATATCCCTTGTGTACAAACGTTTGTTTTAAATCATTCCCTATAACAGATTAATATAATACCGATTCAATGCACTTGTGTCCATTCAGCTTCAATGAACGGTTGCATGATCCTTGTTTTAATTTTTATTTTATGGCACACACCAAGCATTAACATCTATTTTATAACTTTTGGATTTTATATATTATTTTCAAAATAAACATTAAATAAAACTTAAAAATTATAAATTTTAATGGGTAAAATGTTCACGTTGGAGCTCACAAGTGTGCAATTTTTTTTTTTTTTTTTTTTTTTTTATAAAAAAGATAAAGAGCGGGAGTTACAACTGTGTGCGCCAAGTTTCAATGCACACTAGTGCACTAAATAGGTGTCAATAAAAAGAGGGAGGCAATCTTCGGATATGCTTAAATGCACTTGAATGCACTTAGGCTCGATATACCCTCGTGTATTTAATCTCATTTTTATTATTTTTTTGAAAATTTTCTAAGAAACTTTTAATTTGTATGTATTTAACATATGTATCAAATTATTATCAATTTTTAAGAATTTTGGATTTTTTTAGATTTTTTAGAATCAATGACATTTTAGTAATTTCAAGTTACTAAAAATACCAAAGATCTTAAAAAATTCAATATATATTTACGAATTTCTAAAAATAGTAAAAAAATTAATACGCATGTTAAGTACACTTACATTAACAATTCTATAAAAAAAATTTCAAAAAAATATAAAAAATAGATATTTGCACATAGTTGCACTGAAGCTAACAATCTTTAATAACTGGAGTCCAATTTTGAGACTCATTTTGTCATTTTGACAATGTCAAATTCAGTTTGGCCATTGTACTATTCATTATTCATTTTAACAAAATATCAAAAATCATACCAATTCGAGTTGTGTGTGGGCCATATCTTCTAAAAACGTTTAAATTTTTATACTTACATGCACAGAAAGTTTAGAATATTATTAAATCTCATAGTATTCTTATACTAGATAGGATGATAGTTTGGATGTAACCTTGTAGGTCTTTATAATAAAAAATTTTAATTACTTTAAAATCATTTTTAACTAATTCTTAATTTTTCTAATTATGCAAGCCATGTATTGAGATGATTTTTATCTCTTAAATAGATTGAATTTAGTATAAAAGATAAAACTTAAAATTGGACCACTAATTTAGTTAAGATAGATGTATTAAATCCAACATGTGTATGACCCTCCATTAAAATAGTATAAATTCAGCATAATAAAATTATTTAATATAAATATCAATTTTAAAGTAGTATTTTCAACATCTAAACTATCTAAGTTAAGATTTATATATAAAATTAATTGTATAAAGTATTATGACATTCTAATATATGTGGGGCCCATTTTAAACGAAAATGGGCGTCACGTGATTGTAAAATACACATCTATTCCACCTATTATATTTAAAATTAATTTTATATTAGCATGCCAATTTTTATCCAAATTGGATATGTATGAGTCATATCCGAAAATGGTAAAAATGAACGTAATAAAATAGTTTAATGCAAATACTAATTTTAAAGTTGTTTTTTCAATATATAAACTATCTGAATATAATTTATATATGAAAAAAATGATTATATAAAGTATTAATACATTTAAATGTGTTTATGACCTATTTTGAGCCAAATGCATCATAACTTGTGGTGCATGTAAAATATATAAGATAACTTGTATTTACCGGTCTCGCTTCTGTGAAACTTCGCTTCTGTGAAACTTATTTTCTATATAATCCTCTCCATATTTAAAATTTTGATGGTTGATAAAAATGTATTTTATCCATTGTATTTAATATTATTTATAATATTTTAAAAATTCTTTTATTTGTTTAATATCATTGTGCATGAGCCTTATTAAAAATCAATGTAATAAAATAACTTAATGTTAAATATCAATGTTAAAATTGTATTTTTAACATTTAAATCATCTAAAAAATCGTTTCTATGTGAATAAATGATGTTAAATATAATGAATAGATTATATTTTCTATCAAAAATCAAAATCTTAAAATTAAAGGGGTTATATGACTCCGTTTCTATATAACATGACTACGTAGAAATGGATCACATGATTATACATATTTTTAAGCAACACATCCAAGATTTTACCTTAAATGATTTTTGGTATCATGATAAAATAAACAATATTAAAAACACCAACACATCCAAGATTTTACCTTAAATGATTTTTGGTATCATGATAAAATAAACAATATTAAAAACAATCTGCTAGTCATCAAAATGGGTAAAACTGGAGTCAACACCAAAATATTTTTGGTGTCATCGAAAAACATTGCCATACACCGTTATGACAGATCATATCAAGTCACCAAATTGCGTAAGTGCGGCTGAAGTATTGTCCGTACGAACGATACATATCTAGCTCTCATTCGGCGAACAATCCCAAGGCCTTGAAATGTTGCACGCTATCATCGTAGATCTCTTCAATCCCACAGCTGTAGGTAAAACCTGCTTTTATCAACTTTTGGGATGAGATCCTCACCCTGGGTTTCTCTGGAAGGTCATCAAAATTACTGCAAAATACCCATTTGAATTACGGATACAGAAATTAATAAAGAGGATGATGAATGCATGTTTATCAAAATTGTCAAATATGTTTGTGTAAGCTACGTTCTGAAAAGTTCATGGGCTTGGTGCTCGAAATGAGATGGTGTTAACGCAGGATCAGAAAATGCACCTTATTAAAATTAAGGCGTAGCCCAATCTGTAGTGGGACGTGGATAGCTCTCTTTTGAAGATGGTGTATGATAAAGCATTGCTTTTACTCCTTTATTTACCACAATTGAGTTACCGGCAATAAAATCTTATCATTCATGTTTCCGTACGGCTTTTTTTCAGCCAAAGGAAAACAATCACGCCATCTGTGTTTATACCAAAATTTTTAAATTCACTCTTCACAGTTATTTTATTTTTTAATTATTTGTCCACACCTTTCTATATAATAACTCTATTTTTCAATTATTTATACGCAACTACACATACCGCTAACCTGCTTATTTTAATTTTATTCTCTTTACTCCTAATTGTTACCCCGTCATATTTCATCATTTTCTCCAATTTTACAAATTTTTACATTAAAAAATTTTACCCTTTCTCAAATACACTTTTTCTCAGAAGTCCTAATACACCTTTAGTACATTACTCGACAAGTATTCAATTGAAGCAAGATCATCATGGAATTTGGAAGACTTTTTAGCTTGCATTAGATTGAATTGGTGTATGCTTATTAGAATAGCTAATGATGAACTTTGCTTTAATAAAACTCTAGTGTTGTATGTAATTTTTTTTTATTTTTGATATCTTTATACTTATGAAAATTTTTCCTTGTCTATCATATTTAGAATTATTTGTATTATCAAAAATATTTTTTTATCTATTGTATTTAGGATTATTTGTATTATCAAAAATATATTTTTATTTGTCTAATATCACTGTGCATGATCCCATTTACAAATGTACAAATCAATAAAATGAAATGGTTTAATATTGGATATCAATTTTAAGTTGTATTTTCAACATTCAAACTACCTAAAATATCATTATTGTGCAGATAAATGATTATGTATAATATTGATAAATTATAATATACATAGAAATGCATATTTAAACATTTTTTCATAATTTAGATATAAATATATTTTTTAGCAAATGTAGCACATGTACACGATTGATTTAAATGAAATTTAGTCATTTATCTAAACAAATAATATTAAATACAATGAATGAAGTTGATTCTCATGACATATCAAGATATTAAAAATAGAAGGGAACTAAGCTAAGATTATCCAAATTTTTTTAAAAAAAGGAAAATCCAGTCGTAGATTTTTAATTATAATCGTGAAAGGATTGATCTTTTTATGGAAGGCGTTGTATCTTGTTTCTTAGATCCGAATTCCCAATTTCCCCAAGAAATTAAGACGACTTTTTTAAAAGAAAAAACAGAAATTAAGACGACTAAATTACCTAGTGGAGGAGACATTGTAGTGCGGATATCGTTGAGCGAGGAACTTGGCCAGCTCGGGCACAGTCGTGTCCACAGCGCTGCATATGTAGCGGCCAGAAGCCGATTTTTTCTCTGCTACAAAGACGTGGGCTCTGCACACGTCTACGAGATGAACTAGCGGGAGGACTCCACATTCCAGCTGCCTAATCTTCATCCACTCTATCATCCCTTCGTTCCCTGCATCTCCCCATCCCCATCAAATTCCCAGATACGCTGGTTAGATGTGATCGTGTGAAAACATTTTCAGCAAATTCCTAAATATAACCATAAATTTTGACCATAATTACTTATATACTCATGTATTTTTATTAACCTTTGTCACTTTCACATTTTCATGCGTTGCTGCTGGTTCTTCGGAACTCAGGAGTTATGTAACCAAATGTAATTAACATCACAACTCTCTCTCATTTACAAAATTACATTAGTCATTTTTTACATACATGTTAACGATTATTACTAGCAGATGTTAATTGTATAAGAGGAATTTTAGAAAAAATTCGCAGATAGATACATGGATATATATAGGGTATGAGTATTTTTATTAACCTTTGTCACTTTCACATTTTCATGCGTTGCTGCTGGTTCTTCAGAACTCAGGAGTTATGTAACCAAATGTAATTAACATCACAACTCTCTCTCATTTACAAAATTACATTAGTCATTTTTTACATACATGTTAACGATTATTACTAGCAGATGTTAATTGTATAAGAGGAATTTTAGAAAAAATTCGCAGATAGATACATGGATATATATAGGGTGATATGTAGGGTGTGTTTAGTTATTGATAAAAATTTTTGATGAAAAGTTATGGGGAATTGATAGAAAATTATATAATATGATAAGAATAATAATGAAGTGTAAAAAGAATAAAGTTAAAATAGATAGATTAGTTGTATGGGTAGTTGTGTGAAAATTATTGAAAAATAAGGCAGTTTATATAGGAAAATGTGAAAAATAATTAAAAAATATGATAATTATGGAAAGTGAAAAGTTTTGTTAACATATTTTTTGCCGAGCCAAACGCACTCATAAAAAAATATAGTAAATATTCATAAATATATTTGAGAATTTTCTAATATTTTATTTTACTCTCTTAAGAGTATCTTCCTAGTTATTGGCTTTGCCCATGATTGTAATTTGGCTTCTGAGTTGCCCATTTCAAGAATCTGACGTATAAGCTCAGAGTCCATTATGAGGCTTAAATACAATCATGGCAAAAAATGGTGGGCCATTTGCAATTTGACCAGCGAAGAGCCTTACCCGTAAGCAGGGCTAGAACGAAGCTGATGCTGTTGCGACTTACGTCTTGCTTTACTGATGGACCAGCAATAAGAACAGGATTAATGCTAACCACGTCAAGATTGTTCTCTTTGGCAAATTCGAAAGCCCTTTTCTCTGCCAGTGCTTTGGAAACTGAGTATCCCTGCATTTTTATTGGGTTTTACTAATGCCTTCTTGTCAATTAAGGACAGATTAGAATGCAATTAATGACTGCAAGAAGCGCATTCTATTTCTTTTCCATGTTTTCACATGGGAATAAATATCAATTGCAGAATCCACCCATTTCAGCTTCCAAATACCTTGGAACTCTATCCAATTCAAGTTTGATGATGATCATGTCGCGGATATGAAATTTGAAACTGGCTTACCCAGGTGCGTGGCTTCTTGTTAGTCAGGTATTCAACATCGGACCAGTTCTCCTCGTCGAGGACAACATCATTGCCGGCAATCTGATGTTGATGAATCACGGCAGAGATTGATGATGTGTAGACCACGCGCTTCACTGTCTTTAGTTTTGCACATGATTTCAGAACATTCAACACCCCTTCGATGGATGGCTTGATCATATCATTCTGCAAACAGCTAGCTGTTTGAATTAATATACAATACAACATGAACGCAGAAGCTAAGCTAAAAGGGAGGGATATATTATAACACAGGATCTCTAGGCCCGCCACATTTCTCTTCATCACATGTTAGAATGCTAGAAAGAGTGCTTGGAATAGATAGATGTTTAATGGGAGTGGCCGACCCACATGAAAATTTGAATTATTACTACTTGACACGAAAGAAGATTCGAGGTCCATGTTTGCCGCCAATGCAAGGTATACATGAGGACATATACCTCTGGGTCCTGAGAGTTGGGAGCAATGGGCGTGGCCACATGGAAGACAAAATCACAGCCGCTGATTGCCTCGTCAAAGCTGCCATCTTCTCTCAAATCTGCCTTAAACAGCTTCAGATCACCTAAGCCACGTAGGGTTAAGAGGCATCCCACCTTCCTGTTGTCGGCTGCGCTAATGAATGAAAAAGAAATATCCTTAGTGAAGAAAATAAAATTTGTCTATTCAAATTCAAACTGAATATTTGTTTATAAGATAGGATTAAGATCAAAGTTATGAAATAATATTAAAATTAGATTCAAGATTTAAATTTTAGGATTAAGCATGTGCTTGAAAAGTAATAAAACTTTTGAATAAAAAATTTTCGATGTAAAATTTTTTAACTATATATGCATCAAGCTATCTAATATCACAAATATCACAAATAAGTACTGTAATTCTCACAATACAGAGGAACCAAATAATATCCCTACTTCCAAGGAGACATAAAGTTGAACCCATGACCTGAAGGCAAGACACCACTGCGCTTTACCATGCTCTTGATAGTGCTAAAGCGTGAAGAAAAAAGTTTTAATTTCACAAGTGTGTATCAAAACACCCCCAAAATTAACTCCTCTAGACCTTGCTTAGTGCCGGTAAAAATGGGATGAAACATTCTTTATCAATTAAAACTGCTTAAGGAATGCATCAAAATCATGCATCTTTCCAATTCTCTGCAAGAGAACTAAAATCCATTTTGTCACATAAAGCAGGTATTTGCAATTTGAATTTTCCCATGTAAGAATCCAAAACGACTGAAAACCTAACTGAATTACATTCTAACATTCTAAATTGCTATTTAGCTAATACATAAAGTTCAGCTCGATCGGTTTAATTGAATTAATTTAAAATTTATAAAAATACCACCATTAATAATAATTTTGATGTAGCGGAGCTATTTGAGTATAAACTTTTTATTTATTGATTTAGTTTAAACATATACAGTTGCTTATACATGGGATATAGTATAAGTCGGCTATACCCTTCCTAAATTAATTTGAACCATCAGACATCGTCTACTTGATTTTCTTCTATGTGCCCTATGGCCCCTATCCATATGTACGAGTTTTGTCATACAAAAAAAAAATCATTTTAAAAAATAGCATAAGCTGAAAATAATTCAAATTATAACACGGATCCCCCGGGTGAGTTGAGATTACGCCTATAGAATGTGATCCCGCTCTCAACCAAACACCTCCTGTCTTCTCTCTATTTATCTTCCATTCGAAAAGTTATTTTTACAACCTCAAAAAAAAAAAAAAAAAAAAAAAAAAAAAAAAAGTTATTTTGAAAATTAAAATTTTACAATTCGGGTATAAATTTTTTTAAAATAGAAAATAAATTACTATTATTTCCATCCATAAAAGAAAAATGAATTCTAATTGATTCTTATGTTCCAAACAATCTCAATATCTATCATCAGCCCAACGAATTGAACTAAACTACTGGAGAGGGTTGTGGGTGAGGTGATAGAAGCAAGGACTCCGGAGCATGCACGGTTTAAACAGGTAAAAATAAATAAATGAATAAAATATGCAGAGATAATTAGCAATGGGCAAACCTGGATCTCTGACTGTGGCATTTACATCATACTCATGGTCTAGCAAGTACTTTACCAGCATGGATCCCACATATCCGGACGCTCCTGTCACGCATGCTCTCTTCCGTCCCGCAGCAGCAGCGGCTGCTGCCATTTTTGCCGCTTGCTCGCCCTAAAGTAGGAAAACACTGAGTGCTTCTTAAGGTGGCCTCTTTATGACATCTGACGGGTTGTAGCGCGCAAGTTGGGTCGATCCAATTGGCAGTCAGATCTGTAATCATGCTATTCTCAAGAATTTTTATCCCATATTTTCTTTTAGATTGATTCGGCTTTAAACCCATCTTAATGAAAAATCCGTCTACATTAGGGGGGAATTTTTATAAATATCCCGCACAGCCACAACAATTGTGGACGGTGGGTTTTTGAAACCGGGTTATCCGCTGCCTAAAGCATTTGTGCCATTCAGGAATATCACCAGTAGGAGTGAGCAAGCCCAAACCTGGCCTACCAAACCTGATTTTCAATAACATTTAAACTTGTTTTTTTTTTAATCCGAATTCGAGGAATCCGATTTATAAATATAACAAGGTTAGGTTTTAAGTGAACCCTAGCCCGATTTTCCGTTTTGTATTTATTATAAAATATATTATACACATAATATTTAAACAATATTTCTTTATATTTTGCATATTTATGTTATTTATATTTGAACACATGTTTGATATATTGTAATTATATTATAAATAAAATCTATAATATTTATATTTACTTTTACATCCATTAATTTTATTCCTTTATCTTTTTATATTAAATTCTTTCTAAAATATTCTTTTTATTGCTATATTTTAAAAAATTTATAGTCTTATTATATATTATTATGTTTACTTACA
>JAXCLR010000081.1:18613448-18639005 GCA_035584095.1 Annona squamosa
AAAAAAAAAAAATAAAGATCTAAAATACTCAAAAAATGGTAAAAATTTATATACATATTAAATACACTTCGATTAACAATCTTGTAAACAAAATTTTGAAAAAAAAAAATTTTTTAAAAGTGTATGCATCTGGGAACATATGATCAATTATGGGGAGAGTGGTAGACATTCCGTGGAGTTGGGTGGGCACTATTCCAACAGGAACTAGTGTACTGCCATTCATGAGATTTTATTTACCAAAATTTATATTTTCTAAAACTAAATTTTTATTATTTTCTTTATTTAATTCTCGTTTAGAATATTTATCTATTTTAGTTTCATAATTAATTTAGGTATTTCCTTTTTATCTAGAGAACATGCGCTTAAAATATGTTGGACTTTGAGGTCTCTTGTTCTCTACACGATTTACTGGGCTGGCCATTCATCCGCACGCTGCTGGGTTGGGTTCTACCCATTTTTAAAAAGCCCTCTAGATGTATTATGAATTGCTGTTTTAGCTTCTTCTTTTTTTTTTTTGGGTTCCAGAGTTGAAATTGCAATAATTTAAGATCCTTAATCAAATTGGTTATTTATTTATTTTAATTTTCTTAATTATTCGTCTATTTTTTCAATCCAATTGCACACTATCCGATTACATTCGGAGGAAAAAAAAAGTGGACATCATAACAAAACATTTACTGTTCTGCACCAGTATCTAAATTTGTCTCTGGCAAGGTAGGGTTCCTATCTAATGCAACAACATACATCCGATGTACCATTGTGATTTTCAAATTAGAATTTTTAAGAAATCTAAACCATTGGCTGTGTCCTTGCACTGGCACAATGAGATAACAGCATCAAGACGCACGACCAGCAAGTGGCGAATTTACATTTTAAATTCTCTAACTTTCAATATTTACATTTTAAATTGCCAACTTTGTGTATTGGAATTTTAAACTCTGTAAAGTTTGGTTCTTTGTATTTTAGATGCTCAGTCCTCGTGGTGTTAAAAAACATCATTAGGATCTTGATAAATGTATGAAATGCCATTTTTATTTTACACTCTCTAACTATACATATTTGTATTTTAAACTCTAAACTTTGTCATTGCATGTGCATCATATTATCTATCATCGGAGCAACGGTTTAAGTATTCTATTACTAATAATTTGCATATTTTCATATTTACTCATATAATATTGTTACTCTTAAATATTTTAACTAAAAGTTTTATTTAAAATTATTTAAAAAATATTTTTTCTTTTTTCCTCATTACCGAACAGGCAATTAGTTCATCAACGCATGCAAATATATCGACAAAAATAATGCAAAAGATAAGCTTTTTTGTTATGTGAAAACGAGCTGTAAAAAATATAAGAAAAGAAAAGGCCAAAAAGGAGAAAAAATGCCAAAATACCTATGAACTATCTTGTAAAGTTTCATATGAGTCAAAAGTCAAAAGAAGCATGTTTTGATTTCTATCTAGACTCATATCAAATTACAAGCAACTTGCAACTTAATTCTTACTACCTAATAATAATTTTTTTAAGGATCGACATTTATATCATGTACTATTATATTTGAATTTTATTAGCACTTCTTAGTTATGAATTTAGTAAAATGTTCAATTCTAATTTCCTATAAGAAAATTTATACTTGTTGCTATATTATGGCTTAATATAACTAAATTAATTGAATAAAAAATTTTACGCTTAATATCTTTTTGCATAAGATTCATGAGAATATTTTTAAAATAAGTTCAAATAGAACTTTTAGTCAAAAATATTTAAGTTTAACAATATTATGAGTAAAAACAAAAATATGTAAATTATCAATGATGAAGTATTTAAACAAGTGCCCAGTTGATAAATAATATGAAGCACTACAATGGCAAACTTTAGAGTTCAAAATGCAAATATAAAAAGTTAGATAGTTTAAAATGCAAATGATATTGTAAACAATTTATAAAATTTTAATGGTGTTTTTCTACACTGTAAAGGCTAAGAGTCTAAAATGCTGATAAGTAAACTTGACACGATTTGAAATGCTAATATGCAAGTCTCAGAGAGTTAAAATGGGAATATATAAAGTTAAGAGATTTAAAATGCATAACTCAAAAAAAAAAAAAGATTTAAAATGCAAATTCCGCCAACAAGTTGGAGCAACCATCTCACATCCTTAAGTTCTGTTTTGTCGCAACTAGTGTCCATAATAATCACTGCAACATATTTGGGCTTTGGCAACAAATTTTGCAACAAAAAAATAAAATCGTTTCCGCTAACCGTCACAGCTCCACTAACCTATTGTAATGGTTCACTATTTTGTTCCCATCCGTCGAAAATAAGTAACCAAGTTCTCAAGACCAGTTATTTTATTTTTATCCCTTACCAAAACACGTTTCAAAGTCTGGCACACCCCCAAGTCCCACCTTCTCCCCGCTCTCTCCCTAGGATATTTCTTCTACCCCCTCGCACCTTCTCCAAAGGAGAAATTCTAAGAAAGCAATCTCAAATTCTCATCATCCATAGTTATCGAAGGCTAACCAAATTGGGGCCTAGATTCATGAGATCCAAGAGGTTTATCGAGGAGTTGCTTTCTTATTGAAAAGAACTTCAGTGGCTAAACAATCATGTTTGTCTCTAAGTTCAAATTTTCTCTCATGCAACTTACATTACTTTTTCTCTGAAATTTGATCTCTATGCTTATATTTTATTTTCTTTACTAATTGAACTACAACTCTTGTGCAAAGTTACTATTGTGGATGACCATTATTAGATTGGTATGGTTGTTGTACATTCTATTCAGTATGGTGAAGAAATCTAGAGATCATTTTTTTATTTTAATTCTATAACAGATGTGAACTTCTTTTGTATATTGAATAACTAGACTATTAAGATTTATTACAAAACATAGTTAATCTTCTGTTTTACTTTCATTTGCTCATCTGAGTTACGGAATTGTTTTTTGAATTTTGGTAATATTATGGTGTGTTTAGGAAGTGATATAACTTTTGTATGAAAAATTTTTAGTATAAAAGTTGTCAAAATGAAAGAAAATAATGTGATATTGTTGGGGTAATAATAAAGAGTAAAGAGAATAAAGTCAACATAGATAGGTTAGTTGTATAGAAATGATTGAAAAATAAGATAATTGTATAGAAATATGAGAATAAATGATTAAAAATAAAGTAATTATGAAAAATGAAAAGTTTTAGATAGAAAAGTTTTAGCTTGACATATTTTGTTCACTACCAAACACAACAATGTTTTGTAGTATAATTGGAACTTAACTATAATCCTATTAGCTCTAAGGGACAAACACTCTCTGTGATATCCTCAAGTATTATCATTGGGATATTCAAAACTTTGAAGCTTGGTTGGTGTAAGTTAATAGAGCTTTGAATTCTGTTTCCTTGCAATATAATGGTTTTGGTACCTGTTTAACTCAAATGGTGGCATGCAAAGATGTCTATATGCACAAGTGAGATAACTAAAATTTACTTTCTCACCAAGGAAAATGATATCATTACCTGTTGTAGTTTGCTTCATGTGTTTAGTGTACATTTATTTGTAGGGCATGACTACTTTAGCTTCTAGCTTGAAACACCTGATATTTGCGTTCAATGTATGTTTATGTTTAGTGTGTATTGGATTAATAGATGTTTAGTTTTAACAAACTCATTTATCTTTATATTCGATGTATGTTGGATTGATAAATGGGTTCTTAAATGTTCAATGATGATTGGCTCTGTAATTTAGTTATATTGTTTTTAGTTGATAGACATTCACATTAATATTTTTTCCTTATGCGAATTTATTTTCAATTTAGTTTAATAGTTATAACATACTATTAAGGTGGTTGTAATATAAATAGTAGAGCAACATTTTCTTTGGCATGTTGTCCTTTGATGTGAAGGATCCGGGGGCATTGATAGAGAACTGTTTTTGGACTTCATAGAGTGCATATTCAAGTTTCAAGAAATTCTCAAGATATAATAACCAATCATGGAGAAATTAGATTATTTTCTTGCTAATTAAATAAATTTTTATTGACATGTATAGTTGGGAGATGTTGTTTTATGACTTAATGTGTCATACAAATTTTTGTCTATTGTAGTTGTAGTTTCAAAATTCCAACCGTGTTGCTGTAATGTAATTATAGGAAGCTGAATTTAGTTAAAATTTGTGAGTCAGACCTCTTCACCTATATTTAAATCTATTTTCTAATTCATCCAATCAACCTCTATAAATAGGGTCTCCAGCTCTTGCAAATGATAGATTGTCATGTAAATTTAGTTGTTTATATATATTCGTATGTATGTATCAGCTTGCAGCTGGAGTACCTTGAGGAGAGTTGGCTCAAAGATTTGATAAAAGAAAAAACACTTAAGTGTTTATTAGCTACCTTATATCTTTACGGACTGAGAAGAACATTAAAAAGGAGATATCTTATGATAAGGATGATGAGGATGGTAAGTTTGAGGAGAAGGAAAAGAAAAGGAAGAAAATTTAGTTCTATATGTGCATGTTTGTGATGAAGTATACCTAAAAAGATTTTATTTCTGAAATCTATTGACTGTGCTGTTACCAATTGTCATTGACACTGTACCACTTATGTGTTGAATGTGCCAAGTTTTTTGTTTGCTGATTCTAGTATTACATTGCAACTTAAAAGATCATGTTATTTCCAACAAAGTCTGTAAAAATGGTCTCCTCTTAAAGAATTAGACATATGTTTAGGTGGCAAAATAATTGTTATTTTAATATTTTACATGTGATAATTCATTCACAATCTTTCTAATGGTAGATGTTGACTACCTTGATAGTATTTTCTTATCATTCTTATGACTCCATTACAGGTGCTCTTGTCTATTCAGTTTGCTAAACAAAAATTCTCTAATTGGATGCATTATCGTTTCAAATTTGTTGATGCTACTTGCAACTATTGCAGATCGTCTTGTATTTTGATAAGATTTTAAGTGTTTCTGTCAAGCATGTCATTTATGCAACTCATTCTTTTTTCTTAATCATATCCAATGCAACTAATTCTTAACTGTGTATCATGCTTAATAAAAGAAGTGTATCGTGCACGAATTTTTGAAGGAAGAACCTTAAAAAGCTGGAGAAATTGAGAAAATTATAGATGAATGTCTCCTAATAGTCCTGGAAAATTCGCATTGTTAGTTGTACTTCAAGTTGCCAAGCAGTTTAAGCTATTTCAGGTAAATTGACTCATACCTGCTTTGAGTTTTATTCTGGTGGAATTTTCTTTAGCATGTGTTGTTCTTTTTACATGAAGGATTTAGGGGCATACATGGAGAGGAGTTTCTAGACTCCATTGAGTGCGGATTCAAGCCTCAAGAAATTTTCAAGACATAAGAACCATTCATGGGAATATCAGGTTATTTTCTTGTTAAGAAGTATTGTCCTTGAGAGGTGTGAGATAAGACTAATGTAGGCTATTGTTTTATAATGTACATGTGCTTACAAGTGGAGGTGGGTTTATTGAAGTGGAGTTGAAAATATACATTTATCCCGGAGTGAGAAAGGTGCAGTTGAGTAGTGGAATCTCAAATAGTCAAAACCTTACGTGGTGACTTGTTATTTTCTTATCTATTTGACTCTTTTCCCTCCATTTTTCTTGTTTTATTTTCCTGCTAATTTGATCTTATTACCTTTACAGACTAGTTTTCTATTCACCCGAATTGTCTCTACATTGAATATTTGTAGTAGTAGAAAATTGTTAGTAAATAGAAATTGCATCAACAAATATTTGTCACTTTCCTATTCAAATAGAACTGAAGTTGAGACACATATTTGATGCAAAGAGAACAGTTAATGGGCCACAGAATCTACAACTGTTTTTGCAAGTTATTAGTTTTTATGTATGATATTGCCAATAGAAAGAACTACTAGTTATCATGCACCAATTCTTGTGTGGATAGTTATTGTTTCCTTGAGTACGAGTAACAAAATGTTGTTGATTTGTGGATAGATGACTTAGCAAGGCTTCTGTATGTTGGTGGTAAAGTAAATAGCCTTACTAATCCAAACGATTTGACTAAGCTGCTGTTATCTTGATATTCTAGCCATATATTGTTTATAATTTCTGAAATTTCATTTAAAGAATGTCTTTCTATCCAGACAATTGGCAAACTTCAATGCCTAATTTATAATTTTCATCCAATTCACGGAAAGTGTGGTGTTCATATGAAATTTTTTTAGTTTTCTTTACATTCTTAGTGGTGTGAGTATCCTCATTGGCAGCGATGAAGACCGGAAGATCCGCTCGCTCATCCTCTGTCTCTCGCCCATCACTCCGATCTCCTGAAGCCAGCAAAAGCTCCCACCGCTAATCTGTCAAACCGGCGACTGCACAGAAACATCGAAAAAATCCGGCGTCCCGAGGTCTTCCATTGCCGCCATCATCAACCTGATTGTAGCAGCAATGCAAAACCACGTGAATCTCACCAGGCAGCGGCCGATGAAGCTCTCCCAGTTATCCCCAATACAGCAACTGCATCCGCCGGAGCCGGCGGTCAAGAAAATCAAGCCAACAGCCGGCTCTGTAAATACAAAGCCCAGCATTTGGAAGATGTTAGAAAGGAAGTTTTCGTTAATTTTGAAATCCAACAGCTACAGAAACCACGGCGGAAGATCCACCGCCAGAGTCAACTCCATCTCGCCAGAACGGACTGCATGATCTACCATTTTACCGGCGAAAGCTATCTTCTCCATGCGCCAATTGCGCTTCTCGTAAACGGCGACCATATGCGGTCGGCGGGTTTTTTGCCCTTTTAAACTTCCTAACTTTCCATGTTTGAATTTTAAGCCGTGAAGTTCAGCTGTTTGCCTTTTAAACCCAGTAAATTTTGGTTCTTTTACGTTTGAAACTCTAACCTATAATTGCATTGAAAACTATTATTAATTCACGCAAAATAACGTGAATATTCTTAAATATTTTTTTAGAAAAACCAAATCTGTATTAAAGGTAAAGATGTTGTTGGAGTCTCTGGTAACAAAATAAAAAATGTTGCATATTAAGTTTTAACCGTAGAAAAATTTTCTTTTTTTAAAAAAAAATATTGAAGGTTATTTGTATTATTTTGTATGGATTAATGTTAATTTTTAACACTATTATATGTCAGGGTTCAAAAGGTAAAAATATAGAAGTTTACAGGGATTAAAATGTAAACGACTAAACTGCAAATTTTAAAATAAGAATAGGCGAAATTTAAAGATTTAAAATGCAAAAACCCGGGATGTACATTCCATTCCATATTTTCATCCCTTAAACAAATCCGGCTGCCATAATAACCACCTCTTAGGGGAAAAGCAAATTGTTACGTAGCCAAGACTAAGCAGCAAACCTCCGTATGAAAACGGTTAGCTATAGAAATGCATACATATTTATTTATTTCGTATTTTTAAATATGAATATTTTAGTCATTTTAAATTGTTAAAATGACATTTTTAAATACATGAATATTTTAGTCCTTTTAAATTATTCAGATGACTTCCATAAAAATTTTTTTAAAAAAAACAAAATATCTCTAAATTTAAATTCGAATAAATATATATTTTTTCAAAATGTAAAACTCAAAAACTAATAGTTTAATTGAATTTAATTTTTAAAAATTCCTCTAAATAATTAAAAATTGATTTTATAGTGCTAAATTTTAAGTAAAATACAACTCACGATTTATATATTAAAAAATCTGGCTTCCTTTCTATATAATTTTTTATTATATATTACAATATCTCAATTGATGGTACAATTAAGCTCTAAGACGTTATTCCAAGTATCGGACTAAGAATCTAATTTTTCTAAAAATAATTTCTAAAATACCCACTTGTAGGTGTTACCATCGAAAATTTGGAAAGAATAAATGTCACAATTGAAATTCTCCAGCTGCATCGTAAAAAATGCAATTGTCGAGACTCGAAGGATTTCCAACTCACCGGGGCTCATCCTTGACCACTTAGGCAACACCTCAGTGACCCTCACTCCCTTTTTAAGATACTACTAATTGATACAAAATACAATTCATTCATTGTATTTAACATCATTTGTTTAAATAAAAAATAAGTTTCATCTAAATCAAATACGCACATGAGTTATATTTACTCAAAATAAATATGTTCATGAGTAAATTAGAAAAAATATTTAAATTTATTTACATCTGTATTAAAATTATAAAATTATTTATCTACATAGTAGTAACATTTTAAATGGTTTAGACGTTGAAAATAATATTTAAAATTATTTTTTAATATTAAATTATTTTACTACATTGATTTTACACATTTATAAATAAGATCCACCTATATAGTGACATTAAATAAATAAAAGAATTTTCATTATGATATAAATAGTACTAAATATAATAAATAGAGTAAAATATATTTCAACTATCAAGATATCGAAAGTAAAATAAGTTGCATAGAAGAGTCGTTTGGTAGAAGCGGGCCCATTAAGAATCTATAATAAAAATTTTTGAAGTGCTATATCTGTCAGGTAGAACACATAATTATAATTCACTCTCAGATATCGTGACTTGGCAGCTAATTAATCAACAATAGTCTCCGTTATCATTACATCATGTCAAGTCACCGAAAGGCACAAATGCAATCCCACTAATCAAGATTATATGCATCATGAGTTAATGACTAGTCACTGAAAGTCTTACACATATAGCTAGCCATTTATCTACCCACTAATCAACATTTTACTAGAAAGTAAAGACTATAAAATTATACGTATAACCGGTGCATGTGTAGCTCTCATTTGGGCAACAATCCCAAGGCCTTGAAATATTGCACGCTATCATCGAAGATCTCTTCAATTCCGTAGTTGTAGGTAAATCCTGCTTTAATCAGCTTCTGGGAAGAGATTCTCACCCTGGGTTTCGCTGGAAGGTCATCAAAACTACTGCACAATAACCCAATTGAATTATGGATGCAGATCAATTAATAAAGAGAATAATGAATGGGGGTGTTTAATCAAAATTATCAAGTATAAATATATGTTTGTGTAAGCTACGCGTTCTGAAAAATCAATGGGTTTGGTGCTCTGAATGAGATACAACATAAACGCAAATGAGGATAACTCTATTTTGAAGATATCTCGTGTGTCAATGCAAAGTATAAATAAATTGTCCTCCTCTATTCGCTAAAAGGTCACAGTTTGAGTTGCTAGCAATAAATCTTATAATTCATGTTTCTTTTGGGCTCTTTGTCAGCCGAAGAAAACGATTAATACCCTAGAGGCCACGTGTATTGAATTTAAGCCTGATCATTATGTCATCTTCATGATGGAATTTGGCGGGCTTCTTAGCCAGCACTAGGTTGCATCTGGCTAGCTAATAAGATAGTCTCATTTATAAAAATAAAAAAAAAAGGGCAAAAGTCCGGTTTTAACATTTTAATTAGGATGGTGAAATCAAGAAATTAAGAAGACTTAATTACCGAGTGGAGGAGACATTTTGGTCCGGATATCGTTGAGCTAGGAATTTGGCCAACTCGGGCAAGGTCGTGTCCACAGCGCTGCATACGTAACGGCCAGAAGCCGATTCTCTCTCTGCTACAAAGATGTGGGCTCTGCACACATCCATGAGATGAACGAACGAGATGACTCCGGATTGCAGCTGCAAAACCTTCATCCACTCTACCATACCTTCGTTCCCTGAAACCCAACCCCACCAAATTCCCAAGAGAAAATACCTCATTATTACTCATATAAGAGAATCTTCCCGGAAACCGGATCCCCCAATAATTTTGATTTGACCTCTGATTGGCCCATTTTAAGAATCTGATGTATGAGCTCAGAGTCCATACCAGGCTCTGAGACAATAACGGCAAAGACGCACAATGCATTTCCTAACCACCAGCTCAAGAGAAATTTCATGTATTTGCAATTTGACTGGTGAGGAGCTTTACCTGTAAGCAGGGCTAGAGCGACGCCGATGCTGTTGCCGCCAACCTCTGGTTTTACTGATGGACCAGCAATAACAACAGGATTAATGCTAACCACGTCAAGGTCGTTCTCTTTGGCGAATTCGAAAGCTCTTTTTTCTGCCACCGTTTTGGAAACTGCGTATCCCTGCATTTTTGTTTAGATTATTACTCATGACTTCTTGTCAATTAGGCGTTGATCACAATGCCATTAAAGACTGTAAGATGAGCATTATATTTCTTGTCTACGCCTCTATGGTTTCACATGGGAATAAACATCAATTGCAAAATCCACCAACCATTAGGTTGGTCTTTTCCCATTTCAAGTGTCCGAATAACCATTGAACTCAAATCAATTCAAGTTTGATATTGGCCATGTCCTGGGTATGAAATTTAAAACTGCCTGAAAACGTGGAATCATGTTTGCAAACTAACTAGCTGCAGTGCCATTTTGGCAGAGCCAGCAAAAGTATTGGTGAGCAGAGATAGGACTGGCTTACCCAAGCTAATCGCTTCTTGGAAGTCAAATATTCAACATCAGACCAGTTCTCCTCGTCAAGCACAACATCATTGCCGGTGAACTGAGGTTGAAAAGTCACAGCAGCAATTGATGATGTGTAAACCACGCGCTTCACTGTCTTTAGTTTTGCACATGATGTCAGAATATTTAACACCCCTTTGATGGATGGCTTGATCATATCATTCTACAAAAAGCAAACTGTTTGAATTAATATACAATACAAGATGCAGGCAGAAGCTAAACTGGAATGGAGGAAACTAATATAGTCAAGAGGATTTCCATCAGGTATTTGTCCCCCATCACATTTCTTTTCTTGAAGTATTACAAGAACAAGTACATACTTAAGAAGCAGATGTTTAATTAGAGATGCAGACCCACATGAAAATTTGAATTTATGGGTCTTGATTATTCAAGTACTGTTTGACTCAAAAGAAGACTAGTCGAGATTCATGTTTGCCACCAATCCAAGGTATATATGTGTGGATATGTACCTCTGGGTCCTCAGAGTCGAAAGCAACGGGCGTGGCCACATGGAAGACAAAATCACAGCCGCTGATTGCCTCATCAAAGCTCCCGTCCTCACTCAAATCTGCCTTAAACAGCTTCAGATCACCCAAGCCACGTAAGTCTAAGAGGCATCCCACCTTCTTGCCGTCAGCTGCACCAATGAATGAAAAATGGGTTTGAAAAATAGTCCATTTAAGAAATCTCTCCCAAGTATACAAATATAACATTTTGAATTAGACAATCATTCATCTACAAGTGAAGAAAATGAAAATTGTTAATCCAAATTCAAACCGAATTTTTATTAATAAGACTAAGATAATGGTCGAAGTTCAGAAATAAGAATAAAATCAGATTCAAAATCAAAGTTTTAGGACTAATTAAATTAATCCTCTGGACCAGGATTGATGCCAGTAAAAAGGGGAGTGAGGCCAAAAGCCCTTATCAATGACAATTGCTAAAGGGATGCGTCAAAATCCGTCAAAACCATTGCATCTTTCCAACTTTGCACTTTCTTTCTGCAAAAGAACTAAAATCCATTTTATCACAGAAAGCTGGTATTTTTTATTTGAATTTTGCCATGCAAGAATCAAAAACCACTGCCAACCTAAACTGACTCTGTTTGATGCATCACCTATTAATGCTAAAGTGCTATTAAATTGGTCCAAAGTCTACTTAGCCCGTCTAGGTGGGTTTAGCTGATAAAGTTCAGCTTGATCAATTTAATTAAATTAATTTAAAAAGTTACAGCACTATAAACCATTGAAAGTAATTTTGATGTAGCCGAGCTATATGAGTATAAACTTTTTGTTTATCTATTGATGCTTTAAATGATGTACAATATAATGTATGTTTGGAAAATAATAGAACTTTGAGATGAAAAACTTTTGATATAAAAATTTTTAAATTTGCAGAGAATGATATAATATGGTAGAGACAATGATAATAAGTAAAGAGAGTAAACTTTTAAAATATAAGTTAGTTGTATGGATAATCATATATAAATGATTAGAAAATATGGTAGATGTATACGAAGATGTGAAAAATAATTAAAAATTATGTTAGTTATGGAGAGTAAAAACTTTTAAATTGAGAAGTTTTAGTTTGATATTTTTTTCTTATTCCCAAATACGCACGTAATATTTATCCATTATATCCTTCTCAAACTAATTTGATCCATAAAAACATCTCCTACTTGATTTTCTTTAACGTGATCTACCCATATGAATGACTGCCATCGTACCACCCCCCACCCCCCGAAATCCTCAACCCAAAAAAAAAAATCATTTTTAAAATAGTTATTATCAAACGCCTTGTATCTCTTCTTTGTTTATCATCCTTTCAAAAAGTTATTTTGATAATTAAATTTTATAACTTTTTTTAATAGAAAATAAATTACTATTATTTTCCATCCATAAAAGAGCCATATCAAGGAAAAATTAATAGGCCCATTCAAGGACCTGTTCAAAGCCCTCCATATTGGAGGGAAAAAAATCAAAGAGAACCTTTGTTATGGCCGGCTTGATGCGAGGCAAAAAAACAAATGCATATCTTCTTATCTTTAGAGCAATTGCATATCTGATCAATACAACTAATATGGAAGAGGAAATCAACAATCAACCGTGAAATCAGAGTTTCGATGGGAGGATGAGACGAGAATTTAAAATAGAAGCGTTTTGGGTATAAGAAAAGTTGTATCGAAAATGCAAAAAAGTATATTGTTATTTTTGGCAATGGAAAAAAATATTTTTGGAAAGTTAGAGACTCAACCCCTTGATAATTTAATTTACCTACTACTCCCACGACCCATTCGGGTTTGCATCCGTTTCAATTTTTTTTTTGATGATATTACAGCATCTCAAGTGGTAGTACAATCAAGCTCTGAGATATTCTAACAATTGTCTAACAAAGAATCTAATATTTGTAATAATAAATTTTAAACTACTCACTTAATGGACGTTTCCACAGAAAATTTGGAGAGACTAAACGCCACTACTAAATTCTTCTGAAAACATGCTTGCCAAGCTTCGAACTAAGGACGCCAACATCACTGGACAAAGTCCTTGACCACTGAAGTGGCTTATCCGTTTCAATTTTAAATGAAAGTAATTTTGGATTTTAGATAGGGTGGGCTTACATGGAGTAGAGGGTTAAAATTTCGAAAAATACATCAACACCCCTTTAAATTCTAGAAACATATTTTAAAGCAAAAATTCATCGACCTCCGACTGAATTCAGAGCTTCTTCCTCGGCATTTACATAATCAGTTAGTGGTTGTTAATATTTCGATGATCCCAACCAAACACGTACGCCTTAAAATGAATTACAAAAATAAAGAAAAACTCCAGTGGAAGTATTATCTTAATCGATTATTCAACTCAACCAAATTAAGGTTGACTGTCATCCAAACATACTCAAATTCAGTTACCAAAGACTGGTACAAGTTCGGGGTTTTGATTTTCATGTCCCAAACAATCTCAATATCAATCATCAGCCCAACTAATCGAAATAAACTAATGAAGACGTTGTGGATCAGGTGATAGAAGCAAGAACTTTGGAATATGCACAGGTAAAAAGACAAAAAATAAATTAATTAATAAAATATGCAGAGATAAGACATTGGGTAAACCTGGATCCCTGACTGTAGCATTTACATCATACCCATGTTCTAGCAAGCATTTTACCAGCATGGATGCCACATATCCGGACGCTCCTGTGACGCATGCTCTCTTCCTTCCTGCAGCAACAGCTGCTGCCATTTCAGCCACTTGCTTCTCGCGGCCCTCCACGAAAACTGGAAAAAACCACAGCGCTAACTTTTTCTTTTTTCTTTTTTCTTTTTCATGGCGAAGAGTGCTTCTCCGTTCTCGAAGTCGCTTTGAGATTTGGTGGGCAGCAGCGACAGTCTGTTGACAGCCGCGAATTTATTGCCTAAGATATGTATTTTCTAGGACCAAAATTTATTATTTTCTTTATTATAATTCTCGTAGAGAACATTTATCTATTTCAGTTTCATAATTTAGCTACTAACTTTCTGAAATAAAGAAACATGCTATTGAAAATTTAAAATATAATAATGTATTAAGCTTTGGAGTGTCTTTTCTCTACAAGAGCCACTCGGCGAGCCATGAATGCGGTTGGGCTGGGGCTGTCCCCATGTTTGAAAAGGCGAATAGGTGCATTGAGGAATGCTGTTTTAGCTGTTTTTTCGGGGCACCAGATTTGATAATCAAATTGGTTATTTATTTATTTTTATGACATTATTTTTATTTTGCTCAGTTATTTATCTACTTTTTTAATATAATTGCACACAGTGCTATTTTTACCCGATTACAAGTCGGGGGAAAACAAAAAGCGGACATCATAACAAAACATTCGCAGTTCTGCGCCAGTTGTATATCCTATCTAATGCAACCCGATAGTGTAAGAACTGGATGGGAACTGTCGGTTCGACCGATTTGACCAATTAATTAAATATATACAGTTATTGTAAATGGTTTAGATTTTTAAAAAGATATCTTTTAAATCTAAAAAACAACAAATCGTTACTTGATTAAGTAACAACCCAGTTGATTTACTATATAGCACTCTAATGTTGCACTGTTGGGCCCTCCAACATTTTGGCTAAGGTAATTTAATGGTTAAATCAAAATTCAACTCACTTATTTTATTTTAAATTATTCGTTTAATTAAAAATTAAATTCCATGCAAATCAACTATATGTATTGGCATATCTACTAAATGCGCAATTCAACATAGTAAAATTATTTGAAATATGCATTAATTTTTTTAATTGGTGTACTTACGTCATATTTCATTTTTTTAATCTTACAATTAAGCTCAAGAAGAAAGTAAAACACTAAGAACGAATTTCAAATCCATGAATGTATGCCAGCGCCTTATCACTCAGGCAACACCCCCGAGTGGCGATATATACATTGATTTTAAATGTATTTCTTTCTAGTTAGATTAGATGAGGATGAGATAAAGATATGATATGAAAAAAGGTGTAGTTGTATTGAAAATGAGAAAGTTATATAAAAAAGAAAAAAATTTGTTATTTTTTAAGAATATGTAAACACCCTTCCCCTTAGACCCAAGTAAATATTACATATGATAAAATAATAAAGAAAATATATGAATAAATCAAAATCCAAGCCCAATAACCACCAGGGAAAATCCATCCAAAAATTGCAAAATGGGCTCTAAGCAACAACCCACCAACTTCTAACAAAATAAGCTCTATAGCAATAGTCTACCAAGTTCCAGCAAACCGGGCTCTACAACAATATCCCACCAATTCCAGCCAACTGTAGTCTACAACAACAGCCCACCAAATCCAGCTTCAGCCCTCAGCAAACTGGGTTTTACAATAATAACCCACTAGATCCAGCTTCAGCCCACTGCAAACCGGGCTCTACAGCAACAGCCCACCTGTCTAGCTTCAGCCCAACAGAAACGGGCTCCCCAGCCATGACCCAAAGACCACACATCCAACTCCTCTCTATAAATAAAGGGGCAAGTTCAAGCACCAATCACACAAGATGAGGTATCCCAAAGGGTGAGGACAGGAGTCTGCAGTAACTCCGTGCTGCCCCAGCTTCTCCTCTTCTTCAACTCAAGTTTTTCTTTTTTTAGCTACCCCATTTCTCTCCTTCTTCTTCAAATTTTTATTTTTATTTTTCTCCTTTCATGCCCATATAAACGGCTTCAGGTTGATAGATTTTTGTCATATATGTTTTAATCCAAAAACTGGAATCCAAGCTCTGTATGGCTAGTGTTTTTATTCAATGAAAACAGGAACTGATCTTCCCTTTAAGATAAGTAATGATTCCATCTAGCTGTGTAAATCTCTTGACTATTGAAGTTATTCTCATATGTTTTATTTGATCTAAATACTAACGTTTTTCATCGAGTTGAAGTTGTAGCAAGGTAGACGCACGTCGTCTAGTAGCCCTCAGTGACATATCTGCACCATCGCGCTGCTGAATCCTCAGGAATCCCGCGCATATGCTGCTGCTTTAGAAGCTGGAGGATTAAATTCAAAACCGAAGCCTATTCTATGCAAATATTCACTTTCTGAAACATATTAACAACCTCTATTCAATGAGAAACGCAGGTTCTGGCCCGAATTTTATGATGCGAGAAAAGTATTCGAGCCCATTGTAACGTCCGCAACGGGTGCTACGGAATAATAAAAGTGTACTTTGAGAATGAAAATTTGTATCCCATACTTTTTTATGGCCTTCCCATGAGAAGAGGATTAAGTTATTAGTATAGCATCTAAACAATCCAAAATAATATTTATATATAAATAAATGATCTTATAAATAATTATAACATTCTAATACTTATTTTTTTTATGTTCTAATACTTATATTTTCAAGTAGACATGATTATACATATTTTTAAAAAGGCATGACCCACCCAAGATTTTAGTGAAATGATTTTGGGTACTATGATAAAATAAAATTTAAAATAAAAAAATGAGTGAAATAACTGTTGATTTAACATTCGAGTGGGCCAAAATAGGAGATAACCAAAAAATTGGTGTCGTAGGCAACATTGAAAACTCTGTCCATGCTAAAATATATTTAAAATATTAGATGCTTTTGCATTAGTATTTACAAGACTTTATTAGAATTGCATGTCATAACTTTTTTGCATTTATGCTTACAAAGTTTGCTTTAAATTGCAGAAGTATCTTCAAATCCTAAATTTTTTGCTTGTAAATAATGAAAACACCCTTGTAAACAATAAAATAAAAATATAAGAAAATACTTTTAATATACCAAAAAACTTATTTTTAAAAAACATTCCTCACTTAAAAAATTCTTGCAATTTTAAGCAAATGTAATGATACGTTTGGTGTGGATGAAAACGATACATAGTTTTAATTCACTCTTTCAGATATTATGATTTGGGCCAATTAATCTACAAGAGTTTTTGTTGTCATACATAATATCAAGTCACCGAAATGCACGAGTGCAGCAAAAGTCTTATGCATATATAGCTGGCCATTTATCTCCCCACTAATCAAGATTTGACTCGTAGTAAGTAAAGAAAATTAAATTAAATTGTACGTATAACTAGTACATGTGTCACTCTCATTTGGCCAACAATCCCAAGGCCTTCAAATGTTGCACGCTATCATCGTAGATCTCTTCGAGTCCATACTTGCAGGTAAATGCTGCTTTTATCAAGTTTGGGATGAGATCCTCACCGTGGGTTTTGCCGGAAGATCATCAAAACTACTGCAAAATAACCCAATTGAAGTATGGATGCCAAGCAATAACAAAAGAGAATGACGAATGCAAGTTCAATCAAAACTATCAAATGGGGTAATTTGCAAATATACTCACTTAATTTGATTAAAATTGCAAATATACTCACATAGTTCCAAATATTGTAAATAACCTCACTCCGTCATAACACCATTACTATATAGTCATGGCGTAGGGGTAATTTGCAATTATGGTTAAATTAAATTAAATATATCACTTGATTTCTGAAATTACAAATACAATCATATAGTTTGCATATTTTTGTAAATATACCCAAGCCGTGATGATGTCATAAGACATGAAGGTTATTTGCAATTATGGTTAAACTATGTGTAGTTATTTACAATTTCTAAAACTATATAGATATATTTGCAATTTTGATCAAACTAAGTTGATATATTTGCAAATTACCCAATATATATGCACATGTAAGCTACACATTCTGAAAGATCATGGGTTTTGATGCTCAAAATAAGATACGTTATCAACATACATGATTCAAAAATGAGCCTAATGAAAATTAAGGTGTAGCCCAATCCGATGTGGGATGTGGATAACTCTATTTTAAAGATGGTTTATTTATACATATATCCATGTAAAGTATATATACATTGTCTACGATCAAAGTACGGAAATAAGAATAAAATTACTAAGCGAAAATTAAAGTTTTAGAATTAAATTAACTCCTCTGGATCCGGCTTAATGCCAGTAAAAACGGGAATCATCCGCAAGGGCCAGACATCCTTATCAGTGTCAAGTGTAAACTGCTGAAGGAATGCATCGAAATCATGCGTCTTTCCAACTTTTTGCAACAGAACTCGAACCCATTTCATCACATAAAGCTGGTATTTTCGATTTGATTTTGCCATGTAAGAATCGAAAACTACTGCCAACCTAACTGAACAACCATTCTGACGTTCTGTTTGATGCATCACCTATTAATGCTAAATTGCTGTTAAATTGCTCCGAAGTCTAGTTATCCCATCCGGGTGGGTTTAATTACTTGTTGAAGTTCAACTTGATCAGTTTAATTAAATTAATTTTAGAACTTATAAAAACACACCATTTATAATAATTTTGATCTAGCCGAGCTACATAAGTGTAAAAGTTTTGTTTATATGTTTAGTTGAAACATATGTAGTTAATTAATGGAGGCGAAAACTATTAATTTTTAAATTTGAAAAATACATAAAATCCAAAAATGATAAATTTTGATATGTATAAAAACTATATGTGCGCTCATGTAAAAATGAATAAATAACAATAAAAGCTTAAACCGGCTTCAATACATATTTATAGCATGAGTTGAAAAAATAATTCAAAATACAACACGGAACCATGGATCTCCCGTATCAGTTGAGATTTCACCAGCGGAATGCAGATCCCACTCTCAATCACCCCTCATATATCTTCGTTATTTATCCTCCTTTCAAAAATTTATTTTGACAATTAAAATTTTTATAATTCAATATAATTTTTTAAATAGAAGATAAATTATTATTTTCCATGCATAAAATCCCCATATTAGAGAAAAAATCTCATTAAGAATGAAAACTGATTAAGGCAGTTCATAGACTGGCTTGTGGCGACAGGCCACGGACATCATTGGGGGCGCCGATCTCCTGCACCCAGGAGCGCTACTCCGGGTGCACACACATTTTTTTTATTTTTTTTTATTTTTTTCTAAAAATGTTAATATATGTATATTTAACATGTGTATAATTTTTTATCATTTTTGGATTATTTTAGATATTTATTTTTTATTTTTGAAAATCAGCGACATTTTAGGTAATTTTAAATTACTAAAATGCTACTGATTTTCGAAAATAAAAAATAAAAATCTAAAAATCTCCAAAAATTATAAAAATTTATACACATGTTAAACACACTTGGGCTAAAAAGTTTATGAAAAAATTTTCAAAAAAAAAAAAGGTGTATGCACCCGGGAGCAGGCAACGCTACCTGCTCCTGGGTAACCTGCTCCCGGGTGCAGGAGATCGGCGTCTCATCATTGGCACACATCACTTATTTTTCCATAAACTTTCTTTGAAATTCACTCCTTGTGAATTGGATTTTTTTTAGTGAGGTTTAAATGTTAAAAATATTACTTTAAAATTAATATTTAATATTAAATCATTTTATTATATTAATTTTATATGTTTGTAGATGGGGTCTATATACAACGATATTAGACAAATTAAAGAGTTTTAATAATAATATAAGATGTTAAATACAATAGATAGATTGAATTTTTCATCAACCGTTTAGATATTAAAAAATGAAGGAGGTTACATAGAAAAAGGGTTTCATAAAACATCCCCATTATTTATTTCATAACATTATTTTCATTTTCTTCATTGTTCATGTATTTTTAATCCAATTGCACATATTTGTTATTTCCATCCGATTTACTTTTCAGGAAAAAATGCATCCCTCTTACTTTTTAAATTAAAATACCAAGTGCATTTTGATCATTTACGGAAACCAGCAGTCTTACGGAACAAGTGTTTTTCGGATAAGCGAGCAAGTGGGTATAATGTTTATCCGTGTTTATTTATTATTATTCTAAAATTATATATCTTTCAAACTTTCATGCTCCACTTTTTATAACTTTTGGGTACATATATATTTGAATTTCACAAATAAAATTTTTTGAGGAGTATTTTGGGATTATTCCGAAGGATACAAGGGGCTTAACTGAGATGAAAATATAATTATGTATACGTTACTTTTATTACGTTGGCTAAACCCATAAGAGGAAAGAGGAATGGATTATTAAAAATTACTTAATCCTTAAATACAAACCCGTTTAATCCAAATGCCCTAGATGAGCAAATTTTAGGATATAAACAATGTAATAAGTAAAACAAAAGGATGAAACAATAAATCACACCAGAGATACACAATATATATTAGTTTAGGACAATCTTTCTTGTACTGGCTTTCTAGGCACACTCCTTTTTATCTTAGGTTCTACCATTCAACACTATAATTAGAGCACAAGCTTTCTTTTAAATTCTAGTTATAGTGACATATACAATAACTATTTATCAGTGAGATAAATTCTAATTAATGAAGTTTAATCCATCAATGAGACAAATACAAACTAATTAAGTAAAATGTATTGATAAGACAAACTCAAATGAAATTCTTGTTTTACTTTTTCTTAAATTTGAACTCCATTATTGGTCCAAGGCAACAATGCAAAATGAAATAAAAAATATACTTGACAACATGTATTCAACCGACACATGAAACTCTTTGTTTCTTGTAAATAAATGATTTGAAAGCTTTAGATAATATAAGACATGATATCTTCAATTATTCTTTAAATGATTTCAATGATCTTGTATGATGGATGGTAAATACTCATTCATTATTTCAACAACCTCCTACCTTCATATTTCAATACTATGTATTAAATAGATGAAGATCTAGTTGTTGAAGTTGTGGTTGACATGTATTCTAACGCTTCACTATTTGAATTTTTAGACTATTATAATTTAACATCTATGAGGGATCATCCCATAGTATACTTTAAGATTCATGTTGAAATCAATGTAAGATAGATTTGGCACTTAATTCATGCTTGTAATAGGTACTTACTTCAAAACATCTTTTATGTAGTAGATTAAGTTGATGCAAAGTCAACTTATCTTCAGCTCCATGTCCAAGATCATAGTGAGATTGATTTGGACTTCGACTTTAATATCCTATAAAGTTTTGCCACTTGAAGTCCAACTTCTAGAGTAGGTTCAGAGCAAGATCTCAATTGAAATCGATGTGTGATCAATCTCAATTTAGACTTCACTTTGAGTAAGATTGATCTCATCTTAAACTTCACTTGATGATGGTTTTAGAAATCCACATTCTCTTTTTGGTTTGCTTGAGATCTATGTTAAATTTGATCTTATCTTAGATTTCATCTTGAGATTGCAAAATTTTCACTTGAATCCTTTTTCAACCTCATCTTTGATATTTTATTTTGCCAAAAGTGTTGAAGTCAAATTCAAACACTTCTCTTCATTGAATTTGTGCATCAACTTTAACTTTTCAGCCTGGTAAATGAATTTCACACCTTGAACTTTTCGTAATGCATAAAATAAGTTAAAACTACATATTTATATTTCTATTAACTTCAAAATTACATTGAAATTGTTCAACGATAAAGCTCAGTATGGCCAAAGGCTAACCTGAATCAAACTAAAGTATACATCTTAATTTTTAAAAAGTGATTAGGTTTGTCACATAAGATTGACGTAGAAAAAGGGTTAACTTGAAGATATGTTCGACTCCAAAACAATCACGAAAGGGGAATTGGAGGCCCCATGGATTTTTATATTGAATTTTTTTTCACAACTAGAGAGTGTGTGATTTACTTAATCTCAAAGGGGCGAGCTCCTGCAGCTAATGGTCATGGCTATATTTATTATACATGGTGAGTTTTCATTGCTAATTTTCTTTCTACTCAAGAGATATCTCGCCTATCATTACTCCCCGATCTTCTCACTATTTTGGCGTTTATTTCCAACATTTCTATGTCGATCTTGCTCACTACGGGTGGCAAATGATGGTTGAGCTACTCTGGGTAAGTGGGAATAGATGTGTTAATGGTCATAGTTAACCCATCAACCTGCTTATCTAACCTATTTATAAATGAGTTTGGGTTAGAATTTTTGAATAAATTGGTAATGATTCGCTAACCCATTTAACCATCTAATTGAATAAGCGGATTAGGGTTGAGATTTTATAACTCGTTAACTCATTTAGTAACTTATTTAACCTATATAACTTATTCAATACATTTAACTTATTAAAGTTATATATATATATAAATGTAAACCTCTTTGTTATTTTTCCTCACTAAATCTTCTTTCAGTCACCTAATTTTTATTTTTTTATTGCTGACTTATTCTATTTATATATTACTGTCCAATTTTTATTTTTCATGTGCCAAAAATAACCTTTTGCCTTTCTCTACTAGGTTATTGTCTATCAGTATTTAAGTTTTCTGGTTGTTTGTTATATAACCCGTTCATTAAATGAGTTGTAAATGAATTAAAGTTGAGTTTTTTTAAATAGATTAATAAATAAATTAAAATTAGAATATTTTAAATAAGTTAATATTAGAATTTGTGCTCCAACCAATACAAACCGGTCCGTTAATTCATTATTGATGGATGATCTTTTCCCGTTCAAGGACATGCGTCTATCGGCTAGATGCTTGCCTATTAAATGTCGCATTAAGCATGCCAGACATGTTTTGTTGGCTTCCCTTCAATGTCGACCTCGGGGGAATTCTTCCTCGAGTCAAGGGGGGTCCGTCTCTCACTTTTCAGTGGGAAGTTGTAGTATTACAAAACCTTTAAAAAGTGCTGCTTCGGGGTCTTGTCTTGCTCTATTGGTTTGTGCCCATGTGGATTTTCATGGGCAGAGAGCTCAGTGTGCTCAACTTTATCATCCGTAATACAATTATTCATTCGCAATATACTGAAAATATGAAAAGTTGTATTGAAAGTTTAAAAAGCTATCTTTTGAATGAGAAATTTCATACACATCTTGTTTGAGATCCCAGGATCATTTGGAATACATAATGGACAAAGTTATATTATTCAAAATTTAAAAGCTGTATTAAAATTTAAAAAAGGTGTTCTGAGCACCCTCTTGGGTGATTTTTATTCAAAACGGTTGATTTTCTTAATTTCAAAAAGCAAGCATAAATCAGTGTTATCAAAACCAGACTGGACCGGCTGGTATCCGGTTCAATTGTAGCCGATCCGATCTAATGCATTTGAACCGTTCGAACTGGGAGAACCGCGGTCGAACTTGGTTGGCTGAGTTTGGTCAAAAAACTAAAAGCCCGAAAATATGCCGCTCGCTAGCTAGGGGTGGGAATTGGGGCGAGTCGAGACAGGTCAGGGTTTGCCCAACCCTAACCTACGTTTTAAAAATCTTGTTTGACCCTTATTTTTATATCGGGTTGAAACAAGACTGGTTTGACCCTTATTTTTTTCTACTAGGTCTCAGGACAAAATTCAGATTGGTATCGAATGGGTTTTGGGATAGCGGGTCGGGTCAAAAATATGGTCAAATAAGATACCTATCAAACATAAGTATACATCTATACTAAATTTAAATATTATATGTTTCAATATTTCACTAATTATTAAAAAACACATAATTAAGAAAACAAAACATTTTAAAATATAATATACATTTATTAAAATAGGTAATATACGATTACACGTAAGGGTTATATACGTACACTTTTTTTTTTATTGATTCTTCTATTGTTTTTTTGAATAAATTGATTCTTCTATTGTTGATAAAATTGATTATAAAAAAGTGAGAAATTTGAAAGGAAATAATAATAATATTTTAATATAGTCTTATAATTTTTAATAAATTTATATATGCAGAGCGAGTTGGACTCTTCGGGTCAGGGACATGGTCGACCCATCCCAACCCTATTTTTGAATTCGGGTCAAAATTTCTGACCCATCCCTATACTGGGTCAAAAAATATTGATTTTACCCGGCCAAAAATGGATTGGGTCAGTGCTGGGTCACGGGTCGACCCGTCCCAATTTCCACCCCTAGTAAAAACCATCAAGGATGAACAATACAACATGCGAGAGAGAAAAAAGGAATTAGGAGACAACTCTTTGCATAAAAAGCTACCTAGTAAGTGCACATTCTGTGGAAGATATTATTTTCTTCCAACTCTACAAGTTTTGTCATTCATGTTTCAATTATAAAACAAAGGATAATTTGTTGTGAGATTGTCTAAAGAAAGTGACTATTTGTCATAAGTGTAGAGGGAAGGGTTCTACTAAGTATAGTGCCCTCGTAAGAAACCATGAGAGATTACAAAATGTCAGCTCCATTCAGAGATGCTTTCCAAATGGAGGTACTGATACCTTCCAACCGATAGTGCTCTTATAAGAAACCATGATAACTACTCTAGCCATCTCAGTACCTCCATCTAGAAGTTATCTCTAGATGGGGTTGACATTTTGGAATCTCTTGTAGTTTCCTGCTAAGGCATTGTTATTTTGTGCTTCTTCTCTCCACACTTATTATATAGTCACTTTCATTGGACAATTCCACAACAAATGATCATTTTTCTTACCATTGAAATATGAATAACAAAACTTGTAGAGGGCGGGGGTTGATATCTCCCATAAAAGGTGCACTTACTAGGTAGCTTTTCGTAGGAAGAGTTGCACCCTAGTTCCTTCATTTTCCCTTGCATCTTGAACTGTCCCATCTTTGGTGGTTCCTGCTAACGATTTCAGCTTTTTCGTCCTTATATGAATGACATTTAACTATTTTATTATTAATTTTATGGGGGGTTGTCCCAAAGTGGGATTACCTGTACTTCTAGGTGTCTCATTTCAACATGGACTTAGTTATCCGGTGAAGGTATACAGAAGATCCTACACAGGATTGACTGGGATTGCTTGTAGAGAATTTTAGTCTAGTTATTTGCTCGGTTGGTTGGGGGGGGGGGGGTTGTCTCCATCATTTTTCTCTTAAGAATTCTAAACTTATATCACATCTCGTATAAAACTCTAACAATTTGCATTAAATAAAAAATCTACTGAAAGATAGTACGGTAATCCCATCATTATAGCTTATTACATGATCAAATCATCGTCGTCATCATCATAAGCCATTTTCTACCTAGGTGGGGTCGACCGCATGGATTCTGTTGCGCCATACTTGGTGATTTGAGACTAAATTTTTAGTAATTTGTAATTTTTTTCAAATCTTGTTTAATTATTCCATCCATGTTTTTTTGGGATCTTTTTCTTATTCTCGTAGCACTTTTACTTGGATAGACTCTGCCCTTCTAACTGGTGCCATTTCAGGCCTCTGTTTAACATGACCAAACCATCTTTGTCTATTTTTTCTCATTTTATCACTTATTGGTTTCACTTTTAGATTTTCTTGAATTATTTCATTCTTAATTTTATCTAGGGGTGGGAATCGGGGCGGGCCGTATTGGGTCAAGGTTTGCCCAACCTTGACCCTACTTTTAAAAAATTCAATTTGGCTCTATTTTTATACTGGGTTGGGTCAAAGTCGGTTTGACCTTCACTTTTTTTAAATAGGTCCTGGGATAAACTTGGGTTGGTATCAGACCGGTTTCGGGACAGCGGGTCGAGTAAAAATGTGGGCCAAATAAGATGATTTTAAGAATTTATATACCTATCAAACATAAAGACACATTTATACTAGGGTGTGTTTGGCAATTTGAAAAAGTTGTCAAATTAAAACTTTTCAATCTAAAACTTTTCACTCTCCATAATTAC
>JAXCLR010000081.1:18643984-18654318 GCA_035584095.1 Annona squamosa
GTGTAGAAAAATGTAAAAAAATAATTAAAAAATAAAGTAATTATGAAGAGTGAAAAGTTTTAGATTGAAAAGTTTTAGTTGACTTTTTTTATGTTAAACAAATGCACCCTTAACAATTCAAGTTTTTCCAACACTACCCCTCTATTCTGATTATTTTTTCTCATAACTTTGTAATTTTTTCTCATATCATTCAATAAAATTTTCATAATTTTTAAAATATTATATTTCTCACCTTACCACTTTCTTACCATAATCACATCACCGCACGTGCTTAGACTCATAGAAATGATGGTATTTAAAATACTGATGCATGCCAACCAAGGGGCATGGCCCATAGGTATGACATGCCGTGCGGGTGAGCGTTGATTTTGCTTTTTAAAAAAATCTTAAACATTGTGCTTGTACTTCACACGAAAATTTAATTATATCTTGTTTCAAGCCACTTAAAATTCAAAGCCATGTAAAATTTTTGAATGAAAGTTATATCTAGGGATGAAAATGTAATGGTATCTATTGAAAATATAAAAATTTGCATTGTAAATTGGAAAAAAGTGTCTTAAAAATTGAAAAGCTATCTTTAAGAATGGAGATTTAACTTCAATCTAAAAATCTTGTAAAGCTTAAAACAGTATTGTAATGATAGTAAGGGAAAAAAGGTTAAAATAATTAGAGGTGCAAGTTAGTTGGATTGTACTAGTTGAACTCAAATCTTAAGTCTATTGAGTTTATATGAACTTAGACTCAAATATTAGAACCCGGGTTTGGGTTTGGTTCAGACTAAATTGGTGTTGGTTTCAAGTTGAATTTTAAATTTTTCTTAAATTAATAGAAGTTGAAGCTACCCATAAAGATAATAATTTTTTTTACACATTATTGCTTTGGCACATGAATAATTTATGTCCTATGATATCTTTTGTTTTAATGAAAGTTTGTTTTTTAATTAAAAGATAATTCTAAATATAATAAATGTAATGAATTCATATATAATAATTAAGGTAAGAAAAATAAATTAGATTATATGAAATTATTATCTAAAATTTAATAAAAGTGAAATGTATATCTTTTAGTTAATTAGTATATATACAATAATTTTAAAGAGTTAGTATATTTATAATTATTTGCAAATAAAGTTAATGTAGATGTAATATCAACTTTTAAAGATAAATGTATATAAATTTTAGGTTTTAAATAAACATTTTATAATTTAATTAGGTTATGATTATATGAATAACTTTTATCATAATTATAGTTGAACTACTTAGTGTATAAACAAATATAATTATTTTAATATATTATAGAGAATATCGGGTTTGGACCAAGTCAAGTTGAAATTAGGTTCGTTTTGGAAAAATTCATAAAATAAAACCTAAATTTGGTTTTGAAACTAGGTTGGGCTGTGTGGGTTCTAAACGACTCGGTACCAAGTCGCACCCCTAAAAATAACTTATGTATGAATGCTTGTCATTACTTTTCTTGGATTTTCTTTTAAGATATAAAGAATACAGTTGAAGCTACTTTATTAAGAAGATTCCGTGTTCATAATTCTAAGTCATATGAGATTTTTGAATTGAATTTGTATAACCATTTTCGGGATAATTTATTAATTTCCAAGGCAAATTTTTCAGTTTCCAATACAACTTTATCCATTTTCGATACAACTCTATTCACTCCCAATATAAATCATTACATTCTTATTCCACATAGAAATTTGATTTAAGAATCTTATATAATATGAAACAAATATAAATTTAATATGTGAATTCCAAATTTAAATTTAAAGTTAGTTGGATTCATTGCCTGTTTTAGCCCAATGTGTTATATTTTGGGACTAAATCTAATTCAATTACCATTCTTGGAAATCGATAGACTAGAACATGCAGAAGTAGATGTGTTTAAAGTTTAGGTGTTTCTAGCAAACATTAGGAGTGAGAATTGGCGCGGGTCGACCCTTGACTCGGCTTTAACTCGACCCGTTTTTGGTTAGGCAAAACCGATATATTTTTAACTCGGTATAAAGATGAGCCAGAAATTTTGATCCGAATTCAAAAATAGGGTCAGGGTGGGTCGACCCGCTTGCATATATTAATTTATTAAAATTATATGTCTATATTTAAATATTGTTATTATTATTTTCTTTCAAAATTCTCACTTTTTTATAATCAACTTTATCAACAATAGAAAAATCAATTTATTCAAAAAGCAATATAAGAATCAATAAAAAAATTTATACATATATAACTCTTATGTGTAATTGTATAGTAACCTATTTTAATAAATTTATGCTATATTTTGAAATATTTTGTTTTCTTAATTATGTGTTTTTTAATAATTAGTGAAATATTGAAGCATATAATATTTAAATTTAGTATTGTTGTATACTTATGTTTGATAGGTATATAAATTCTTAAAATTATCTTGTTTGACTCGTATTTTTGACCTGCCCCGCTATCCTGAAACCGGTTCGCTACCAATCCGAAATTTGTTCCGGAACCTATAAAAAATAAAAGAGTCAAACCGACCTTATCCCAACCCAGTATAAAAAAAAGGTCAAACTTAATTTTTAGAAAAGTAGAATCAGGGTTGGACAAATCTTGACCCGATATGGCCCGCCCTGATCTTCACCCCTAGCAAATATAATGTGGCAAATATAATGTGACCCGTGTCAATAAGGTTTGGATCGTATAAAGAATTTTTTTAGTATTATAGAAAATACGTGGAAACAATTAAAATGAATGACTTCGATCTAGTGAAAAAATCTTATAAAACGAATAATTTGATCTGAAAGAAAAAAGTATCGTTTAAAAGGCAAGAGATTTTTCCATGCAATTAGTACCGTGAAATTATTTCTTCAAATAATTTAACCATCATTTAAAATTTAATGTAGAATTCCAATCAACAATTCAGCGTTAATATACCTCGTGGGGTCTTGCACTGTTGGCATATTGAACTCTGGAAGTTTACTAAGGAGCATCACCTATACAATAAAAGACATCAAAATTACGTCAAAATCAAGATGCACGCTAGCTTGCCAACTATGCGCCCCAGCGTAGCCAGTGGTGTGTTGTTTAGCGAATTAAACCTCCTGATTGTATTCGTGCGTGACTATGTAAAGACTGACTCTAATCATCTATTGAATGATAACGCGTTTGGCCGGCCCGTGAGCCCTTGATGCCCTGATAAGAGGATATTGAGGAGGAGAGGGTTTTGGCCTTTTGTTTCTTTTTTTGTTTTGTTTTGTTTTGTTTTGTTTTTTTTTTTTTTGTTTTAGAAAAAAAAATCGATGGGTCCTTAGGTGTATACACTCCAATGCTCATGTTAGTAGGGGAACTATCATATACTAGGCAAGAGAGAATTAGGACTCCAGTTATCATACTTAGTATTGTGAATGATCTTTTCTTTATAAGAGTGCTTGCTTAGGATCCATATTTGTCTTATATATGAGACCTTTGCTCTCCTAATCATAGTGGTGGGAGAACATGTCTCAACAATTAAAGCTACAATACAAGTGGGATTTAGGCTATAAATAGTTGTCATAGTCATAGTGTATCATATTCCTCAAGGCATGTTTAGCAATCAACGAGTTTGGGATGAGATGATATGTTATGGTAAACATGTTGTTCAATAATTGATTTTACAATTTAATTATCCTATTTTTCTAACTTCATTCCCATATTCTAAATATTTTTTTTCAAACTATTTTATTTACTTCAACTTTGTTTGTAATATTTTATATTAATCACACAAATTCTAAAATATTCCCTCTCCCACTCTCACCTATCCCACAATTTCTCTCCATCCTACATTCTGAAGCATCCCCTTAGAGCCAAAAGTTTCTAAGGTTCATTTCACAATACTATACGTAGATCATTGATTGCTTATAGTCTCTAAGAACAATTATCGTATCATATGTTAACTGTATTGAGGTTTGAGCTATCAGGCATGCGAAGCTTGTTAGCTCCTGCATGCTGATTATTAGTACAATGACTTCACTTACTAACATTGAGGTAACGGGAGAAATCAACATGATAGTTGTCTTCGTGATGCTAGAGTATTGATAAAGAAAGATCATGTTAAAATCTTATATCATCGTATCTCTTTTCTTATGAGTATTTATATAATAAGACAACTGATATTACAGTTAAATATACTCACAACCTCCGTATCATGGAAGGAATTTTTCCCGTAAGTACCTCACATTAGGGGAAATTTTAATAAACCCTTACTCTAGGGGAAATTGTGAAACCCCACAGGAGAAACTGGTGTAAAATACCCCTAACCAAAGAGGAACTCAAACCACGTTGTCCCTTTGAAAGCCGGATGCAAGACTAATAGATGTCTAGGATAACAGCAAATCTTATTTATCTTGTTTAAACATTTCCAAGCTTTCATAAATGGATGATTTCGGAAATAAACTTGAATAAATGGTTTTGAATAGACGATCATATAATTGAGGTTCCATCATCCCATAAAAAAAATTTGAGATTCCATCATAAATCGATGAATGACTTCACATGTCCTTGGCACATTGATAATTTGATACAGATACTTTTTCATCGAAAAATGGTAGCTTTTAACCCCTGCCATTTCATCGAGCATGCTGAGCATTTATTGTCTTTTGCTGATCGTTAAGCAGTTTTAAATATTTAGGCAAGAACAGGACCTTTGATCTTCACACATTTTTTTCGCGTGAAAAACATTCCTTCTTGTCTTCTTTTCCAATTCTTTTGCAAAAAAAAAATTCTTTTGCAAAACAGAAATAATGATACGAAAAGACCTACTGCCTCAACCCTTTTTGTCCTTTTCTTCCAAGTGAGGGTGGGGTGTAAGGATGATGCTTTGGCTCCTCTTCCAAGAAGGATGGTTCAAAGCCCTCATAATAGGCCGTAATCAGCAACGTACTGGGAAAGGGCGAGACCGAAAAGAATTTGTTAAAAATCAAACACTTCGCGTAATTAGGGGTCGCAAGAACTTTCAGCAAAAAAAGAAAAAAGAAAAAAGAGCAAACAGGTGTATTCTGGCATGATGAGAAACATGCCAAAATGTTTCTATTCCGTGTCCTGCCGTAAGTCATGCAGATCACTTTGCCAAAGTTTGCTTGGATAGGGCTTTACCTTCTTTCGGCGGAATCAAGATAAGACTTGTGCACTTGCACTATGGCGTTGAGTTCGTCCTTGGGTGACATTACTCTCTTTGGGTGTGTTTGGGAATGACAGGGTCTTGGGGGATAGGTGGGCCTGGACTGTTTGTAGATTTAGTAGCTATTAGCCATTAGTATAAATAGGGAGTGACGGGAAGGAGGAGTGCTGGATTTGTATTGTTTCTAGCTCCTGTCCATTAATTTAATTAGAGAAAGAACCCGATCGTTGTCAAATAGAGTCGGTGCTCAATCTTGTCTCTTGTAATTTCTACTATAATGCTACCATCGAATTCAATAAGCAGATTTTTGATGTAAAAATTTTTAAAATGAAAGAAAATAAGAAAAAATAATGTGATATGATATGAGTAATGATGAAAAATAAAGAAAATAAAATTAAAATAAATATATTAGTTGTATAGGTAGTTTGTAGAAATAATTGAAAAGTAGAGTCGTTGGTATAAAAAAATGTGAAGAAATAATTAAAAAATAAAGTAGTTATGGAATAAATTCTCCACATATTCACAATATTTGGTCATTATTCTTTTCATACCCAAGACGTTTCAAAAATTTCCCTCACACTTACAACATTTCATCTTTAATTCTCCATATGCCCATGCCACTAGCCTTAGCCCAAAACAGATGTTAATTGTATGTAGAAATGTCAATTTTGCTCTAACGCCATTATGCAAATAAAGTAAAATAAATTCATTTTTATTATAATTCAAACAAAAATACATCAAATTTGTTTTACAAAAAATATAATGGGGATTCTATTTGGAATCTTTTTACAAATGATGTGGGGGAAAATTCAATATTTCTATATATAATTAATGTCTATTTTGGACTAAGATTAACAACATAGGCGTCTAAGGAATTATTGGTGAAATGTTATAAGTGTTAGAGGAATTTTTAAAATTTCATGAGTATGAAAGAAATAATGATTAAATGTTGTGAGTATGGAGAGAATGTTACTAATTATAAAAAATAAAAAGTTTTAACTTTTAACAAACACACCCTTATCTTCGTTTATCGAATAGTTTGGCCTTAGGCTCTGTAGATGAGCGTCGAGCCCAACATCGTCAAGGTTTACCTCACATTTTGTATTAGGTTGAGTTTTGATCCTGCTTCGGAGCATTGGAATAGCTTGTTGCAAAAAGTTTTTCTAATTTTACTCACTTGGATTATTTTTGAGGATTGAAAATAGAGTTCTTGTTTTCGTCTCCCTTCATGGTCTACTTTTTCACGCTGTTCCCATAAATGGCACGAATATAGGTGTCTTGCACCATATATAATACACACAAAACTCTAGAGACCGACCATGAAGCATCACTTGCAATGCAGAATGTCATTACTAAACGCTCAAGTGAATAGAGGGAACAACCTATAATAAGTAAGAGAGAATTGAGATTTAAGTGATCATAACTGCGTTTTAAATGACCCTTCCTTTTATTTGGGTGCTTGTCGGCATAAGATGCAATTTTGCTTTATATAGTAGATCTTCATCATCTTAATCCAGTGAGAGAATAGGCCTGTATGGTTGGAGATGTAGTAGGAGCGAAGTTCAAATGTAAGTACTTCCAGTAAACATAGCATACCACGTCCCTTAAAGTCGAGAGCTCTTAAAAAGTCCATTCCATAATCTCGCTAGAGGAGTTAGAAGATTTGTCATCAATCATCGATGACTTTAAGTCACTGAGACTTGCTCGATGTTTCTGTAATAGAGATGTAAATTGGGTCGGGTTGACTCATGTTGCGGTAAACACAATCCTGACCTACAGTTCTACATTATAAAATCTAAACACAATTCTACTTTCAATCCTATTTTTCGCACCTAAACCCAATCTTATTTTAATCCTATAAAAATCAGTTTGGTTCGAGTAAGAAATCAGATTAATAAATAGATAATATTTAAAAATAATTTGCTTAATTAAATCTATTTTAAAATATGAATTTATATAAAAGAATAAGAATTAAAATTTTTCATAAGAATACTTTTCAACTTATGACTCATAAAATGATATAATTGCTAAATAATCTTATTTTAAAGCAATAATATCTAATTGATTTCTATGTATTATGTGCTAATATAAGACTATTTATTAATAATTTATTATAATGTATATTAATATATGAAATCAGGTAGGGTTGGGTTGACAATCATCCAACTCCAACCAACTTTCGAAATCTGAGTTATATAATTTATTTTTTTTCAAAATGCCTAACTCAACTCTATTATAAATCAGGTTGGGTTAATTGGATTCGGGTTGAAACTAACCTTATTTACATCCTTAATCTATACCTGGCTACTCTCATATAATGATTGTTGATATTATGAACCGACCTACCGATAAGTGAGTTGATAGGAAAGATGAACCAGAGAATTGTCCCTCACTATACCTGATTAATATAGTAATTTTTTTTATCATTGATATATATATGTGTGTGTGTCAAGATATCTAATATTACAAATTAGAACATGCATAATCCTTACAATTGAGAGGAAATCCCATAATACCTTCAACACTAGGGAGAAATTAATACCCCTAGCATGGGCTTAAAAATGCAACCCATGAGCATAACACCCATAATGCTTTCCTGCATTTATTTAACTTGACAAGACATTTTTGCATTTGTTTAATTTTAAGTAAGTCTTGTTTAGCTCATATCAAAAAAATTATTTATAATATTTTTTTTACTTTTTTCTTTATATACTTGTTTATCTAAGTGTATTTAATATATAAATCAAAATTTACTTGGATATACATAATTTTTTTTTTGAGATTTTTAGAGATAGGAGTATTTTCAATATATATACACATATAGATGTTGAAAAAATTAAAAATATCTATACATATATTCAAAAATGATAAAACTTGGTTTATATGTTAAATACACTTAGATAAACAAATGAATGAAAAATTTAAAAAAAAAGTGTTGTAAATGAATTTTTTAAGGTAGACTAAGCGAGATATTTGTTTAGTCCAGGCTAATAGGATTATTTGTTTTTAACTAATGTAAGGGCAACGCTTGTATTTTCTTATCAGTTGTCATGCATGTGAAGTTATTAGGCTGACTATAAGACCGAATCCTTAAAAAGTACATGCATTTTTTTCTTTTTTATTGACTACCTTCACCAAAAAAGAATTATAATAACTGATTTTATATTAATTAAGAAGTACTTAAATGTTGAAAAAATCAAATATATCAACATAGATAGCTTTAATATATTATATACAGTAAAATTATATTTTAACCATATGTGTATAGTTAACTATGTAGATATTTTAAAATATAATATTATAATACAAATGAGTTTGTTTTGAATAAATGTTTTAGCGTTTTAATTTTACAACCTAAAATAATGTAGTTTCCCTTGCTTTTTATTTAATAGTATCGAATGTATATACAAGGAAATGAACGGATTTCATTTTAAGAGAAAAAACGGTTGGACCTTTTCTTAGATTATCTGATATACCGCGACGGATTATTGATGCTTCTGTTTACCAGCCCTCAATTTCTTCCCATGCCTAACTTGGAAATGTATTGCATTAGAAGAGCACGCATGTGCATGACTCCCATTCAACTCATTTTATAGAGCTAATGGGATTTAACCATTTGCGTTGGCCTTTTTCTATGCTTGTTCAGGGTCATGTTTTAACATTTTAAAACTATATGAACTTAACTTATCTTAAATTTATTTTCAATATTTTTTTGCTTTTTTCATACATTTATTTATCTAAGTATATTTAACATAATAACTAAGTTTTACTATTTTTGGATAAGTTAACATATTTTTTTGAGATTTTCAATCATCCACGTTATTTTAAATACATATATACACGTGGAAGGTTAAAATTTTCAAAAATATATATACATATTCAAAAATATTAAAACTTAGTTTATATGTTAAATATACTTAGATAAATAAATGTATGAAGAGTAAAAAAAATGTATTGTAAATGAGTTTTTTGAAGTAGGCTAACCTAGACATTTTTTTCCAAAAAAAAAGCTAAATATTTGTTTAGCCCCGGGCTAATAGGATCACTTCCGAGAATGATCTTGTTAGCCCAAACTAAGCCAATGTTTCACTTAGTATGCCTTAAAAAATTCATTTCCAACACTTTTTTTGGTTTTTCTTCGTACACTTATTTATCTGAATATATTTAAGATATAACTATGTGTTACCATTTTTAGATAAATTTATATATTAAAAAATTCAATTTGTTAGTTAATTAAGGTGTCGTTTTCATATTAAAACAATTTAACATGTTCCAAGAACAGATCTAGTAGTCATTTCCATATCTGACTTTTACAATGTGACATTAAAAATCGGAAGTATGATCTCATGTTTTTCATCATTAACGGGTCGAGTCACATACTCACATTGAATCTCTCCATATCTTTAGCCATCAGTGTTGCCATTCCCATGTTAGCTCTGTCTATCCATTGAACACATTTCCTTGACTGTCAGGCCATCCATCCAGGAAAGCTCGGTTAGCTTGTCCTATTGGTAGGTGGTAGTATTCTCCTTTGGCTGTGGTGATATGTGGTGAATCTTGTGATCACATTTGATTCTGGGCATGTTTCCTGTAATTCTCCACAATTCCTGGACTATGAACACGACTCTTCCTCTCATATCAGTGATGTTCATAATGCCCCATTTTTGATTTCTTACTACTACTACTACTATATATATATTTTAATTTTTATCCAGTTCTAGTTTAGTTACAGACAGAGAGATGCTGGCCTACCTCAAACTATGCTTGATTACATTCAGGAGAAGAAAGTTCGTAAATTAGATGAATAATCCAGTTTGAGGGATCGTTATTATGGGCCAACATGAAGCTTGCTGGTTAGATGGTTGCAGTCTTAGTGCATGAGACAGTGAGAAATTCATGCTTGTGGAGAATGCAAATCCATACTTTGAGGAACTATGTTCATTGACATTTTCTCTAACCCGTGTCACTTAACTGGAACATTGGTCCTTTCTACTAATGTCATTTTTTTTCTTAGTTTTACACCCTAGAATGGAGGTGTGCAAATCCATCAATCACCATAAAGACTAATTTCACACTTGCAGATATGCTTGCAAACTAGGTCTATTTGACTTGTGGTCCACCTGATGTAGGATGGGTAGAGAAGAAAATAGAAGAAAGAGGAAGGAACCTCTATAGATGAGAAGTGAAGAAAGAAGATA
>JAXCLR010000081.1:18677161-18692140 GCA_035584095.1 Annona squamosa
TTTTTAGACATGTATATATATTTATTTTGGATTTTTAAATACAGGGGTATTTAAGTCATTTTAAGAATAGTTAAAATAACTTAAATGCCCCTGTATTTAAAAATTCAAAATAAATATATATACATGTCTAAAAATGGTTAAAATGACTTAAATACCCCTGTATTTAAAAATCCAAAATAAATATATATACATGTCTAAAAATAATAAAATTCGGTTTATAGATTAAATATAATTAGATTAACATGTTTATAAAATTATTTTTCAAAAAAAAAATAAAAAAAATATACTTTTTTGACCGGTCGCAAATCACCGCATTTTGCGACCGGTCGTAAATGATCAGTCGGCTATATACACGGTCATATAAATAAAGATGAAGCTTCTTGAATTCATTTACTTTATTGTTTTATTATTATTTTTTGCATAACTTCAATACCTCTCCTTGCTAAGTTCTGATTCTTTTGTTAAAATTGCAACTTCTTCTGACGGATCATGCATGGGAGCGCTTATGCTTGCACCATATTGATTATGCACAAACTTTTCTTGTCAATGAAAAGATTTACCATCTTTAGCACCCTGCAATAGTTGACATTCTTGCATGGCTGATTATTGCAAGGTGTAAAAGATGATAAATTTTTTTGTTGATGAGCCAAGTATGTGCAAAGTTGATATGTTGCAAGCTTAGGTGTTAGAAATGCATGATCTGTTAGAAGAAATTGGAATTTTAAAAAAAGAATTAGAGCTTAGAAGGGGAGACCTTGAAGTTATGTGAAAGAAAATATATATCAATATTGAAGTTAGAAATGAATTGGGGAAGCTTTGAGCAAGTTGATATTATGCCGGGCGTCTCATGGGTGGTTATATGGTTATTTGAGAATTGTTATTTTACTGTTCTTCGAGTTGATTTTATTGTGTAATTAGCATGGAGGATGTTTTATGTTTATAGTGTGGATGGTTCTGCAGTGTTTTATGATGTGGATTCTCATGCGGCTAGTTATGCATGTGAAAAATGAATAATTAGCTTCATTTTAATGCGAGCAGCAGATTATTCTAAGGTTCCGGATGTCATTCCATAGGGCCTCAAACGTTAGCACACTTTCATGCTATCGTATTTCCAACAGTTCTATTTTTCTCTTATGAAGGAACAATAATATTGGGAGACAATTGTTGCATCCAAGTTAATTAACAGAAGGCACCATATCAACAATTGTACCAAACGAGGCCAATTTATTGGAAGGGAAAGCAGGGATAACGAGACTATTGTTTCTACCCAAATTTGAATCCAGACCTTCTTACCCTAATATTCGCTCGTGTCAGCCACTCGGATGACCAAGTGGTGACTAAGTAAGTTTACATATATTTTTATTTTATGGAATTAAAGTTTATATTTTAAAACACACTATTCTAGGCAGAAGCGGATTCCTTTCCAATGTAACTAATCAGATTGGGTTTCTTATACTGAAAATCAGAAATTTCTAAGCAGAAGCCGTTTCCCATCCAAAACTATGTTGCAAGCACCTTTCATATCATTCATCTCAGAAAGTGAAAAATTGCATATGCTCATCCAGATTGATTGGAATTCATCTCTGGAAATGCCCCTTCAGCATCTTTTGGAAATGGCTGCAAACGATAGCCCTCTATGTTCGGCGCGGATGGCAGGATAACTCAAAGATAAAATTACCTGAAACAAAGATGAATATGTAGTGCACATAAATCACAAAGAGTATGAAAAAGGACATCCAATCACTGCCGGCAACCTGCGTAGTGTATGTGAAAAATAATACCGGAATGACTATCATGCAGCAAGCCAACCACCATCTCAATGCTGATGGTTTCATGAATGCATCCAGCCAAACGCTTGCCATTAGTTCAATCTCGAAGAATTCCAACTCAATGATTGTCGCATTGTGGTTTTGGATGCATCCCCACTCTCTACTCCTTTTTACCTTATTCGTCAAGAACCAAGACCACCACCGTGAGATATCCGAGAGAGAGAGAGAGAGAGAGACCACCATCGAGTGGTTGACATGAGTGTGTGTAAAAGTGTGTAAGGTAGAAGATTCAGAGTTCTCGTGTACCACTCCCTTGAAGTTGTCTTCCTTCAGTTGCTTAGTCGTCTAAGAAGGTGATAAAGTGGGGGGAAGGAAAAGACAACCGTCATGTGCACCATTGTTGATGTTTGGCATGAAGGTTAGATACTTGGATTATGTGTCGCCTGGTCATCATCTATACATCAAAATTGACGCGTTATATCAACGACCATCCCACAATTTTACATTTTCAATTATTACTTCCTTATCCTTCTTTTCAAAAAAAAAAAATTTTCTTTGATTTTTATGTTGAGAATTCAAAAGAAAAAATGAGTAATAAAAACAAAACAATGAAGCACTCGACCTGAAAAAGTTCATGAGTAATAAAAACAAAACAATGAAGCACTCGACCTGAAAAAGTTCATCAGAGAGAGAGAGAGAGAGAGAGAGAGAGAGAGAGTAATTCACATTTTTGTTATTTCACATCAATTCACATGGAAGACCTACAGAGTTGCACAATCCTTACAGCAGTAAATTAATCAATGATTATAGGATAATATTTCACAAGAACCTAAACTAATTCCTGATTTTCTTTAAACGAATTGGTAAAAAAAATTTTAAAAGAAAATCATAGCTGCTACTATTCAATTCATTTGCTAGACAGCTAAGCAAAGTCAGATCCAGCCAGTAATTGTCCATCCCCTGAATCCTCTGAGCAACAGCATTCCAGTCGGGCAGTTGCCTTCTGTTTTCCATGAACTGATGATAGTTCCGAACCTTCAATGGAAGAACCCTAACTTGATAGTATGAATCTGTGTAAAAGGCCTTGCTCATTTTGATTACAGCTATGAGTGAGCACGTTGTTTGTTTTCGAAAGGCATTTAAGGACAAGGGAAGTCAGAAGATTCTTCCATTGCCTGCATCATTGAGCAGGAGAGGAATTCCCGTACATGAAGCTTCCTGAAAGTTTGATGCACCAATCTTTAGAAGACACTGGAATAAAAATTCATAAAGTGATAGAATTCAGGTCAATGCGGAGGCAGAACAATTGAGACATTGTTATCTACAAGCATCGCATTGGAAAGGCCTTAATGGGAACAATCACTGAAACTCAATAGACATGCCAGTCACAAAGATAAGATAGATTTCTAATGGATCTCTCTCATTATCATCAGCAGGATTATGGAAGTCATGAAAAGGTGAAGAAAATGACTGAAAAATCAGGGTCTCTAAATCTCGCAAATTTGTGGGTCCATTCAAATCAAGTGTATAGAGATGTCAAATGTCAAATTTAACAGCATGCATACTTTCTTTATGCCTACACAATAATTACTCTTTCATTACATTTTTTACCACAAGTGTGTCATCCATATATCGAATTGATTGAAGTATCAGATTTCATTTGACCAAATACAGCTCAATTGAGTGCAGCCAAGTTAGAAGTTTTGTGTACATGAATGACAGCATCATTAGGTAATTTGATTCTAGTTATTTTTCAGCATAAAATTTTTAACAGAATCAAGTTGAAGCATAATTTGAATTTTCTCAAACTTGAACCATGGCTCACACTAAAAGAGTCTGACGCTGCACAAACCACAATTTCCAATTGTGATGTACTTTTAATCTTTTTGGATATGATTTAACATTTGACCGTTTGAAATCTAGACAGTTTGTCATAAAGCTTGATAATGGATCTTGAAAGAATGATTTGAGGCTGCTGAGATGTTGTTTGAAGTTTGAACAGATATGAAATATCTTTGAAAAGAATGGAATATGGAATATCTTGGATGTCTGATATTTTAAAATGACATTTTCCTAATAGACAAAGAATGGGAGATTAGAAATACCTGGAAATTTGGCATTATAGAGAGTTCCAGAATAAGTTGAATGGTAGTAGGGGCATCAGAAGAGAGGCATTCTAGTACCCTCATATCCTACTGGGGCATTGGTGGGCAAAGATGCAATGATACTGGTAGAGAGAGTGAACCCTACATCAAGAATAGGTAGCGGACATAGCATACGACCGTTAAGTTCTATCCATGAAAGTTCAATCAGGGACATGAACGATCTATGTAAAGCAATAATAAGCAACGGTAAGCACTTGATGGTAGCAATCATTTATCCATACATAAGTGTGACTTTAATTTCACAGTATATTATAACAAATGTAAGTATTTTAATCCTAATACATCAGTGAATAAACACATATAGTAATGATATTTTTAGATAGTTTAGATGTTAAAAAATACAACTACAAAATTAATATTTAGCATCAAACTCTTTTATTAAATTGATTTTACACATTTGTGAAGGGCAAGTGCACAACAATACTAATCAAATGATGGGGGTTTAATGACAATGTCAATGATGCTAAATATAATAGATGAAGTAGATTTCCCATCTTTATCAAGGTAGGAAAAATAGATAGGGTTACATAGAAGTGGGGTCTCATGGAAGAGAAAAACAAAGTCTTGCTTCTATACGAGCGATTTTATGTAATCCCATCCATTTTTCCCACCTACACAGTGCTGGGATTTAGAAACAAAACTGCCTGGAGATTCTAACTTTGCCTAAGAATTTTGGACACACTGAATCAAGAACACAACCCAGGCAAGAAACATACATCGAAAAGAGACTTGAATCCAGAATACAGTTTCTAATAGCAAGAGGTGGTCCAGAGTGAGAAATCAATTAAATAAATACAAAGAAGCAAATTCTGATCAGAAAGGAAAACAACATACCAAATCTAAGCAGGTCAGACCTCCTCATCTGAGCTGGAATAATCAACCCGCCGGTCCCTAATTGCTGGGAAGAGTAGCTTCTGTGGATCTTCAACTTGTGGCACAGATGGACCTACTTTTTCTCTAGGTGTCTTTGGCACATTCAGTGATGACTTGTTCACCTCTATGCATACCTTATCTAACATGCCAAGAAAATCCCTCACAATCACAAAAAGGTGCAAGCCTTCATTCTTCCCTGCATTCCCATGAAAATAAACAGTGGTGCTCTCCACCAAAGATCTTATTCTTTTCTCTTCCTCACGCAGCCATGAAATATCCACTTCTGCATTCTGTACAAATGACTTAAGTGTATCATGAAACCCACTTTCCTGATTGAGTCTTTTCATCTCAGAATTTAGGAATTCCTTTGTCTTTCCCAGTGAATGGAAGAGATTCGCCACTGTCCTAGTTAAAGCATCGGCATCCAGAGATGCAGCCTTTTTGACATTCCCCAGCTCACCCCCTAGACCAGCAACAACTTGAAGGCCAAGGGTGCGGTAGTGGTCACTGTTTATATCCATGCTAGATGCTATATCACTTTCTTTGAGAGCACGGGAGGCACGCACACCTTCAGAGCGAACAATCTCTTGAACAACAAAGTGCAAGAGTGTAGTTTTTCCATCAACCCCTCTAACATCAGCCAGTTTCAAGAGAGTGTCCAACTTGAAAGCCTGTGCACCCCCTCGAAAAGTACCATCATTCATGCGATTGCCAGTTTTTAGAACTGCTTCTAAGAGTTTCATAAACAGACGACTGCTTCTAAGTTCCTTGCAAGCAACCTGTTTTGTGAAATAAAAATTGAAAAGCAATTCATTACTTGATCTCACACAGAAATATTGACATTAACAAACAAACAAAAAAAAAAAAATCCTACAGTATTTAGAAAGTCTACTATGATGGAGAATCTTATTTTATGCACAAACCAACTTCTTACTAGTTCCCATAATGTTGCACCATGGACTTGATCTTAGTGTCTTGTTACAGAAAACACTCGAGAAACTGCATTTAGAAACCCTAATATGATGGAGACAATCTTATTTCCTTGTTTGTACACAAACCAAATTCTTAATAGTTCCATTAATATTAAACCAAGGACTTGGTCTTAGTGTCTTGATACAAGAGGCACATGTAACCAGCTCATATTTTAATTAGTAACCACTTAATAGAAAAGCAAATATGTAATATAAATTGCAGAAGATCATATGATACATAAGTTTTGAGGGCCTGAGATCAGTGGGGTACCTGGTAATCTGAATAGAAGATACTGTAACTCTATGGTGGCCATTCTTTCTAAAAGGCTAGTCAATGAAGATTCTATTTCAAAATAAACATCTAAAGAGGTAACTTCCATTTATAATAGCAATCCCATGAGACAAGGTCAGAGTTGTGATGAAAGACCAGATAAATGCTAAATGAGAATGCCAGGAACATGCCTCTAATGTTTGGAGAGACTCTTTGATGCCTGGGATCTCCTCCTGGAGAGAAACAATGAAAAGCAATGCATCCATTCGTTTGAAGGCAAAGGGAATCTCCACCAAGGATTTTAAGAAACGTTCTGCAGGGCCAAGTACAGAACGTTCACCATCATATTGCCTTAGCTTTGTTTCTTCTTCTTTTGTTGGTGCCATCCTCAATAATGTTTGAAGGATTTCCATAGGAAGCTCATTTCCTGATTCAAAAATGACCGCAGATAGCTAAGAGAGAGATGAAAAACAATCAGGCATCCATGTTTTAGAGAGGCTTCAAACAAAATGCTGAAACGTGATTGTATTTCAAATTACAGGGTAGTTCCCTAATCCTTACTATGACTGTCAAAGAGAATGCTGGTACTACCTCACACACATTGAAGACTAGAAAAGTCTGATAAACTATGCAAATTAGTCAACAATGTGTGCCAAAAGAAATTCAGATTGGTCTTTGTTCCTATCCATTCAAATGATGGATCTTGAGTTGTAAATAATAGTATTATTCCAGAGTCACATCTTTGAAAAGGCTAAGGTAAAACAAATAAGAGGAGATAGAGGGTAGCTGTCTCTGAAGCAACATAAGCATCAAAGAATAAAATAATTTACAACAATCTAAGTCTTTCAGCTATGTAAGGAATCTAGATGCAATACCCTGATTGGTCTGGTAAAAACTTACAGATGGAGATCAGAAGATAATTAAAATTTAGCCATTCACTAGTAAGAGTTTCATGTCTGGGTGTGTGCATATCCTCATCCCAGGACCCTGCACATGCAGGAGCTGCACAGGTTACAGCCCTTTGTTCTACTACTTTCTCCCCTTAAGTATTGAACCTTATAATAGTAGGAAGCTCAGCCAAATGAAAATCTTTCAATCTGAAGAATTTGGTCACTCTCCCAACATACTGGCTTTATTCTTCAATCAAGGGAATGAATATCTAAACCATAGACTGAATTGAAGACTTGAAGTACAGGGTAACTTAGGATACTGCAATGTGTATCAAGAAGGCAAGATCATATAATGTCCAATTACTAGTTTTCTCATTACATGACACAGTATGATATTTTCAATATCATGCCCATCTCAAAAATGAGTCTAAAATACAGGATTAAAAAAAAAAGGAGAAATCAACCTTCCATAAGAGCATCACATACTTCTTCTGTTGTCACATTCAATGCTCGCAGAAGAATTGCTAAATTATGTGACTTTTTGGGATCAAGAATCTGAACATACTGACTAGATGTATCATTTACCAATGATTCTTTCCTCCGTTCATTTTGTGTTTTATCTGCTGAGCTATAACCAAAAAGAGTTTCAATCATTTCTTCATTGAACCTGCAAATTCAGAATCAACACGTTAGAACAACAGCGGCAGTTAATATTTCAGTTTTCATTATTGAAATTTTGCTGGGCCTGCACACTGACGTCTCATAACCTTGTTGATGAAAGCAAAGTGAATAGCAAACAAGTCCTCTAAACTCCATCGTGAAGATAATTTGATTTATGTTTATCAACTCATGATGTGGCCATGGTTCCATGTTCCACTTTCAATTTCTTATTCTAAATCATGTATGGCCCATCACATGAGTTCACCAGCCAATAGGAAGCAGATAAACATAATAAGGCCAACAGATGGCTTGATGGACCACATTTTTATTACATAAATGGGCATGTTGCTAGGCATCTTCTGAAGGAAATCTCATCAGAATGGTTAGTGTGTTAAACCTTTTCCCAAATCATGAGGAACCTCTAGCAGATAATCAATGATTTTGAAACAGAAGCTTACTGGAATGAGCCTGACTTAATCTGATGCCACACCATTGAGTGGTCAGGGTTGGCAAGAACTTTATCCCAGAAGAATGGTTTCAACTTAGCTTTAGGAGCTTCAGGTTCACTACTTGTTCCAGCTTCCTGGCCAGAAGTACTGGATGGTTGCTTAATTTTTGAAGAAATAGAATTTGCTGCACGGGAAGGAAGAACACCGATTGGCGGAGGCGGTGGTCGAGGACCAGCCTTTGCTGCAGAAGGCATGGGAGGTGGAGGTGGTGGTCCAGATGCTTTCATAGGAGGTGGTGGACCAGGAGGTTTTGGAGGTGGTGGTGGCGGCGGAGGCGGTGGGGGCCCTGAGGGGTTGGGTGGTGGAGATGGAGGAGAAGGTCTGAAAGCTTTGGATGGTGAAGGTGGAAGCCCAGGAGGTAGAGGTGCAGCCTTCATAGGAGATGCCACAGTTGGAGGAGGTGAAAATGGAGCATTGACATAGCCAGAGTGAGTTGATTCTGAGGTTGAAGTTGCATTAACCACTGAAACTGGTCCAGGTGGAGTTTCAGCTATACGAGACTTCGAAATATCAGACCCTAATGATATTGGGGCAGTCGCCAATGATGAAGATTGCCCATTTTGGCTGGGGCTAGTTATAAGAGAAACAGTTCCTAATTTCTGTGCATCATTTGTATGCTGCAAACCATAACGCTTATGAGAAGACCCTGAAAGTAAGTAGTTTACATTAAAAAAATCAGTGCAATGCTACAACCTAGAACATTATGACAGTAAAAAACAAACAAATAAAATAGGTATTGCAATTTATGAATGGAAGTAATAGCAAATTGTTTCTTTACAGGCAAGGTAATCTGATGGGTTGCAGCCTTGCAAGGTCTGGCTATGCTTAGTGTCTCTGCAACGAGACCAATGACCTTAAATACTTCAAATAATAAACAACAGGCCACTGGACCAAGCAAAAGCTAGCTGGAACAGCATAACACATTTATCAAGAGATTTGATCTAAGCTGCCATTCATACCTATTGAAAAATCACTGAAGCTTATGGCAAGAAGGGGATGCTCATCCCTCTGTCCATCTCCTGTGCCAGAGTTGCTTTTACGACATCTATTATAGCAAAAAAAGAGCAATGCAGATAAAAGAAATGTTCCAGATGCAGTGACAACGACAGCAGCAACAACAGCCTTTTTTTTAGAACTTTTATGTCTTGTCACAGGAGCGGAAGCTGGACCTGATGGGTCCACACCAGTCGAAGGGTGTAGGGCATTTTCACTGCCAGGATCTGGAGAGTCCAGCAGCTTAGGGGTCTCTGAAGGGGAATAACCCTTTTGGACTGGAGGCATGACAGGGTCAGGAGGTGGTGCTGGACTATATAAAGGGGTTTGAGCTGCTGAGGCAGGAGCAGGTGAAGAGACTGCTAATGATTGTTCACCCAACTCACGTCTGGAAGCATGATGCCATCCAAATAATGACTGAAGAAGCTCAATGTACCAATACCTAGACCAATGTTCCTCTGCTCCAGAAACATGAAATTTAAAGTTTTTATGTTTCAGACAATTCAAAAACTTGTGCTTCATGGAGGGAGGCAGAGTCCTATAGAACTTCTGTAGGCTGCCTCTTGTCAATGGCTTTGCTTCTGTATTCATCTCAGAATAGATGGTGAATGTTTCCTGTGACTGACAAACATCTGACTTCTCCAAAGCATCCCTAGTTTGCAGCAAATCAGACTTGCAATTAAGCCAAATGTTCTCTTCCTGTAATCATGGGATTTATTGCAGTCATTACAAATGGAGCAAATCCTGAAAAATTAATTGAAAAGTTATTTGAAGAGTAAAACTGTAAAGGAGAGTGAGGAGGGGTCCAAGCTAGTGGGATGCTTCCTTTGTCAGGAAAAACTGCAACCCCCCTAACAAGCTGTCCTAGTAATCAGACAAGCAGTCTGCATTTAAATGGTTGAAAGAAAATATAGGAGTTGATTTACTTGCTAACCAACCTGCCAAACTAACCTTTAACATGACTACCAAATCAGCTTCCACAGAAGCAGCTTACAGCCCAAAAGAAAGCAAGTTCCATCATGAATAGCAAGAAGGCCACAGAATAAAGGGTAGCAGTGATTTTTCATTGTGTTTTCTATAGCATCTACAGTCATGAGAGGCTGCAAAATAGCATCATCCCTGTCTCGCACAACATGTTCATGACTTGGATGGGATGAGGATGCAGGATGGAAAAGGTGTTGTTGTGTATTGGGAATGGCAAAATTGTATGAGAATTGGAAAAGTAGGTTATTATTTTTGGGAAATGAGAAAAGAGTTTTAAGGAAATTGGAGGTATCATCTCATTCTCATCCCATCCAAGTTGTCAACAGGCATTTTCAACAACATGTACAGTCGTGAGAGGCAACAAATAGCTTCTTCTTTATCTCACATTACGTAAAAGAAAACTATGAACTTCTCAGAGGAGAAATCTAGAATTTGAATCACTCGCAAGCACTAAACAGCCACTTCAAGCACCTCTAGAAATGTCTTTTTCGTGGATAGTCCCACATTTACCATTCATAACCTGCCTGCTCAACATGCTAAGTGCCATCAATTCTACGCCCAATGCCAAACTAACACTGGAATGACAAACAATCCTACCTAACTGTATAATGCCATTATAGAAACCAGGTGGAAATTGAAAGCACGAAATAATAGGCAATGATCAATTAGAACAGAGACCCTGAATCAACATATTCGGCTGGTTCAGTGGTTCCCCACCATACTGGGATCAAGAAATTTGTTGCTAGAAACATGATGCAATGGACAACAATACCAAACACTAAAACCCAGCAATTGCCTATGCTAGATGCAGGAGCATAGCAAATACTTCCTTCATTGTCACACCAAAACGGTACGTATTTGACGGGCACCTTCATCCAATGAACCAACTTCAATAGGAATTTTCTCCCCGAATCGAATCAAAACACTAATCCTCTTTCCGCCCACCAAAATCCAGTCAGTTCAATATCCAGTAGATCCAAAATCCAATCTTTCGACTGCTAACTCCACGCAAACGCTGTAAAAACACCAAAAGAGATTAAGAAACAAACGACAGCTCTTACCATGGCTTCATCCATCTCGAACTGTTCCGGATCCATCCGATCAACCATCCTCGCTTCCGGCACTCGATCCTCCTCGCATAGCCGCGACGCCCAACATCCCGTCGGAAGAGCAGACGAGCACAAGGCACAGAAAAACACTAGGGCGCCGATCCTAGCAGTAGACATTTCCGAACACCGGCGAAGGTCGACCTTTGCCATGTCATCACATCCAGGAGCAAGCAGGCAAGGATGAAGCTGCAGAAAGAGCTCGGTTTGGGATCGGATCAGAACTGAAATGGCGCGTGCAGAATACTTGAGGATGAAGGAGAGGAATGAGCAGGGGTACGTTGTCTCAACAAACGGGGTTTGAAAATTCAAAGAAAATTAGCTGGCGATTGGAGATTGACTGCAGCAGAAGATGAATACGTAGGGCTTGTTGGCGGGGAAGCTTCCAAAGGAGAGCTTCGCCGCGTTCTTCCCTTCGCCTCTTCTGTTCGTTTTTCTTTCCAGTATTTTTTTTTTTTTTTTTTTTTTTAATTTTTGGGTAAGTGCCGGATTGTAAATTTGTAAGATCCCATAGTTTTTTCTTTTTCTTTTACTTTTCGACGGTTCCGTGCTTCAAAGTTCAAAAACGGAGGTGGGCTCCAGTAGAATTAAATTTTCATAATGGAAACTAATAAATACAGAAATCGATGCAATTTTCTTCTCGAAAGGGATCAATGCTAACAACTCCGATGGGACATGAATGAGATAAGGATGGATAAAACCTTCTATTTATCAAAAAATATTTTTTCATTTTCAAAATATACTAACTTACCTTTTACCTTTTCCATATAATTTTTCTCCGTTCTCATATATCTTTATATCTTTTATCATTTTCAACTCACAGCAACAACTTTCTTATCCCGCATTTTTATATCGCCTCTATTTAATCTAGTCTTTCACTTTTTCAAATAAAATAAAGAGATTATTATGCATGAAAATGGCCTTATTTAAGCATGGTGACCTTAACTATAGTGCAATATAGTAAACCCTAACATATTTTATATAAAAAAATATCATATATAAAATGTTTTCAAATTATATATATTACAAAATGCTTTGTTTTATTTTTAAAATAATTAATAATTTCAAAAATTGTTTTCTTATTGACTTAATTAATAATATCTAACAATTATATCATTTGGAAACTTAAATGGACTAAAATGTTTCTTTTAATTTAAAGGTAGCATATATCTATTAACTCAAAATCTTCAAAAGATATATTTTTTTGATCCGTTTCTCTATAACCAGGTTACATAAGTGTAATTTTATGTAATTTTTTTAAAATTTAAAATTTTGATAATTGATAAATATTCAATTCATTTATTATATTTAAATCATTTATTTAACTAGAAAACCAAATTTCATTAAAATTAAATACATGTGTGGGCTACATTTGCTCAAAAATAAATATTTTCATATGTAAATTAAGAAACATATTTAAATTTATTCACATATATATTAAAATATAATAATGTTTCCTTAACCACAAGCAAAAGAGGTGTTGGGCTCCTTAGCTTAAATTCAATGGATTAAACTCAACTCCCTTTTTTGGTTGGATGAGTTTTTTTTAAAAAAAAAAAGAAAAAAAGAAAAGAAAGAAGCTCCCCAAAATAGGGGTTTTTACCCTTTCCTTCCTAAAGCGGGGGCTTAAAATTTACACTTTAAACGTGGAAGTATTATAAAAAGGTCTCTTCACGTGTGTGAGAGTTGTAAATGTATTCCATTGTAATACGAAGTTGTCATCTTATATACATAACAATGTCAAAAAATATAATAATATTTTATAAAATTATTTATCTATATAATAGTGAAATTTTAACTAGTTTAAATATTAAAAACATTACTTTAAAATTGATATTTATTATTAAATTATTTTATTGTATTGATTTTACAAATTTAGAGATGGGCCCTTATATAGCGATAGTAAACAAATAAAATAATTTCTATGATATTATAAATAATGTTAAATATGATAAATTAAGCCAGTTTTTCATTAACTATCAAAATATTAAAAAAATGTAGTTACATATAAGAGCTATTCTGTAGAAGCATCCTTTTTTTTTTTGGTTCCATCTTGGAATTATACTTTATAAGATCTATATTTCTTGCAGCATGATAAATCATCTTAATTTTGTTCAAATATTAATAAATAGCACTCATACAGGTAACTATAGGAGGCAATAGTTACCCCAAAGTTAAACTTGTGACTTCCGGCATCAAGGCTAGACAAGAGCAGCAACTGCACTATGTACTTGGGCTCTAAAAGATATATATCTCTAATAAATCTTGATAGAAAATAAATGACATTTATTTCATTTTGAATACGAATTTTCCTTTCTCGATACAAAACAATTACTTATTTAATTGTTAATGTAATTTCATACGCTGAATTGAATGATCTGCATAAGCCCACGTTGACTTCGCCGTTGAAACTCTTGAGGGGTTCCGTTTGACATTTGGTAGAAGAAGAAAAAATTGAATTTATTATATATTTTAATATTTTAAATAACTAATTAATTAATTATTATGTCTAGCTTTTAATTATTTTTTTCATTTTTTACACAACATTCTATCTGTTTCAAGCTTACATTGAGGTGTTATAATAATAATAAAAAAATGGTTTGCTTTAAGCCTTCAACGAGCCTTAGCCTTCACCAAACGGGTAAAATTCGGAACAATTTCCTGAATTCGGTGCACTAACCAGTTTTCCCGAGTAGCCAAAGCCTGCCAAAGGTCCAGTACAAGGTTACCAACTATAGAACCTTTCGTCGAGGAAACGCGTCGAAGCATCGAATCTCATAGAAGTCCCCAAGATACAAAAATGCAGAATCGGTTTCGTCATGGAAAATTTAATATAACACAGGTAATGACCATGGGTGTGTTTAGTAGGTAATAAAATTTTTGACGCAAATTTTTTTAAAACAGTAAAAATATGTAATATAATAAGATAATAATAAAAAGTAAAAAAAATAAAGTTAAAATAAATGTGTTTGTTGAACGGATAATTATACAGAAATAATTGAAAATTAAAATAACCGTACATAAATATGTAAATAAATAATTAAAAATAAAATAACTATAAAAAAAATGAAAAGTTTTGAACGTACAAAATCGCCTAGAAATAAAAATAAAGATAAAATAAATAAAATAATTATGAAAAAAATAAAATATAAAGATAAGAATAAAAGGCAAAGTTAGGTAGTTAAAAGATTGATCTAATATATATATATAAGGACAACTAAAAGTGTTCATGTCTTGCAGTAGCACAAACAGCAGGGAAAGGTATCAATACGAATGTGTTACTAACGCGCGCTCTGCCGTTTGGAAGGACGGGATGTATGAGAAAATGACAAGCTTTAGGCAGAGAAAGAAAATTAGTTGATTTGCATTTGTACGCTGGGTAAATGTCAGCAGAAAATGATCAGCAATACCTAAGACAGAACAGTTTTTTTTTTTTTTTTTTTTTAACTTGATGCTGCTGCTGAAGTTGTGGGGACTTCGGATGGAATTTTAGGAAAAAGGACCCTAATGTGCAAATATGATTTTGTGTTAGACCGTGACTGTAATTGTTAATAAAAAAATCAACCCATAATTAATGGGTTAGGCTTTTCACCAATTATTCGTGTTCGGTTGAATATTTTACTGCTGGATTAGGCCGATCATCGCAATTGGTAATCAACCGAAAAATATTAGTGGGTTAGGTTTAAAATTTGGCCAGCCGGCTAAGGTTGGATCTCTTTTTCAGCTACATTGGATTGCGTACGCAGAATACGGATTTTAAAATATGGTAGCCCTGTTACAAAAACATA
>JAXCLR010000081.1:18693981-18710100 GCA_035584095.1 Annona squamosa
AAAATCTAAAAAAAATATATGCACATTTCCAAAAATAGTAAAACTTGGTCTATATGTTAAATACACTTAGATAAACATGTGTATGAAGAAAAAAATAAAAAAAAGTTGTTTTAAATAGGTTTTTTGAGGTGGACTAAGTGGGCTATTTACTTAGCCCGGGCTAATAGAATCACTCCTCTTAATAATTTACCCAAATCTTGTAAGACAAGTTGGGGAATAACGTAAGTTGGTTTTCAGAAGTAAAATAAGAAATTGCCTCAATTATTGGATGGTGAATATATCGGGAATGTAAATGGGCCCCATTGAGGTCTTGTGCTCGGGTATTTGTGTTAATGGGGACAGTGCACATCACGATTGTTATTTTTAATGCCTAGACTCCCACCATTAAATACTTCGAATCTTCAAAAGAAGTATGGTTTTACATCAAAACACACTTTCCCCAGCAGCCGTGATTCCAATTCCATGGATGGGAAGTCAAAAGGTCTGGCACCTTTCATCTACAGGCCGACAGCACTTGAAAATAGAAAATTACAGAAAATGCTGCAAATGCATGAACTTCTTGTATCAAGGGTAACTTATGCTCGTCTACCGTCGGTTAGTTGTAAGTTCAAGTCTTCACTTCCTTATTCAGGTAGCACCAGAGTTTTTTTTGTTTCTGTCATTTGCTGGAGTTATCTGCGGTTAGTCTTTTTGTAACGTGTGTTATTGAAATTTTCTTTCATTACATGAGAATTATGGTTGTACTTGAATGTAATATAAATTGTTATGATGTATATAAATACTCGTAAAGAAAGGCTGAGTCAACCACCTCAACTCAGCTTCCTCACAACTGAATTTGCAAGTTGGTGGCCATGAACAGCATGACTGTCCAATGTATATATATGAATCAAAAAAAAATAAAAAAGTCTTATGTGTATCTTCGGAAACTGATTCAGTGCACATGTTGCACCCGAGTACACATACTTATTCATATATATATATATATATTAAAAATACTTATATATATATTAAATGTATTTAGATTAATAATTCTACAAAAAAATTTCTAAAAAATATATTAACAAATAGGTTATATACACACGGATGCACCGAGCCTAAGTGCATCCTGGTTCATAGGATCAAGTTCTTATATCCTCTTCCCCTCGTCGTCGAGTGTAGATGTGCGCGTTAGCAATCATGCCCTGTTCATATGCTATGTGATGGGTGAGGCTTTCCGTTTACCGCACCAAATTAAAGGTGGAGAGACCTTATTAGCTCGCCCTTACATAAGCTTATATTAGTCCAATCTAATACACTTATCGTTTTTATTATTTTTTTTCATTCCAAAATGTATTTAACTTATATATACCGGATTTTACAATTTTTGGACCTAGATCAATTTTTAGATTTCCAAAAAACATCATTTTCAGAATTATTTAAGTCATTTCAATACTCGAAAGTCATGAAATTTGAAAATAAAAGTTCAAAAGCTATATATAAATATTTAAAGATTGTAAAATTTGATACATAAGTTAAATATATTTTGAAAAATAAATTTATGAAAAAACAAAAGAATAAAAATCAATGGGTATGTTAGGTCTAACTAATATAACTTATATAATTAGGTAGGCCTAATAAAATCATTCCCAATTAAAAATAGTGTTTGGTTAATTAAATTACACAAATTATAATTTGTTGTTATCATTCTAAAATAACATTTGTCAACATTTGGTATTTGGAAAAAGAAAAGAATTTTCTCACTTTTTTATGCACTTTCTTATATGTCGGTCATTTATTTGCAAAAAAAATATTTCAAATTAAAACATTTCAATTTAAAACTTTTCCCTCTTCACAACTACTCTACTTTTTAAGTATTTTTCACTTATTCTTATACGACTACCCCATTTCTCAATCATTTGTAAACCACTACCCATACATCTAACCTATATATTCAACTTTATTTTTTTCATTCTTCATCATTATCCATATTATATTATATCATTTTTTCTTATTTGAAAAACTTTTACATAAAAAATTTTTAATAAAAAATTTTATCATTTCCCAAACACACCCGTAACGTAACATCTTAATTACTTAGTAATTATATTTTTAAAATTATTTCTTTACATCTTTACATGTAAACTACCTTATATATTTCAACTTTATTTCCTAAGCTCCTGTTCATTACCCTATTTTATCACATTATCTTTTACTTTTAAAAAAGATTTCTCTATAATTTTCCCAACCATATTTTCCTCAATACCAAAAGAACTTATATATTTTTATGATAAAATAAATTTAAAAGGTGTCTTATTAAAAAACCACCTCATATCCATGGGAAAAACAGTGCACCAATATTCCATTGAAAGATAAAAGAATTATCAAAACATAGTTGGGCATTTAGCTAGTCAGGCAGGCTCTCCGTCCAAGAAAAGTCACCTCCAAATTCATCAACTACAAATCTGGCTGATAAATGGGCTATTTTGTTTACACTGCATATTTTGACATATTTGCTTACAGCCAAAACTATATATGCTGTTTGCATTATATGAAGCCCAAGGTGTTTAAAATTTAGCTAACTAGTGCTATAAAAATCTCAAGCTGTGTAATATGCGAAGTTAACTTATATTTTGTCCAAGATTTTCTTTATATAACGTCTTTAACGTTCATTGCCTTAGGTAATTTTCTTTTGGTAGCAAGTTTTTTGTTTTTGTTGCTGTAGTTTGGTTCTAAGTAACTTCTGCTTTCGGCCAAAGTTGGTGCATTTAGCAGTGCTTTTCTGTACAGTTCTTTTTTTTTTTTTTTTCGCTGATGGTGCTGTACAGTTTTTTAGACCATATATTCAGAGCATTTGAATTAGCTTTCATGTTGATGAAGTAGATATACGTCTCAAATACCTCTCACCTTAATCTCTCACCTTAAATAATTCTTACTCTTGGCTGATTGTACTGATCCTGATGTAACTTTCTTTAAGATAATATACAGTTTTCAGATTGCTTCCAAAGTTCCATTTTGCTCTGGACAGTTTTTTCATGGATTGCTCTGATTCTACTCCAAGTATATCTTTTAGTCTTGACTTCAATATGTAAGGGCTTGAGTTGGGGTCTAATGTAAGATATTTTTACTTTTACCTCTTAGAGCAACTAATTGTATTATGTCCTGACTGATCTTTCTTGAAATTTAAATACAAGATGAGGGGATATTTGCATATATGCCTTTGTCATTTACCCATAATTAACTTGTATTAACATCTATAAAGTATTCCAACCTCTTTTTCTTTCCATTCCCAAATTCACCTTTAAAATTAAAAAAAAAAAAAAAAAAAAAAAAAGGCTATAAAGCATCCCTTGATAGTTGATAATATTGAGACAAGCAGCTTTGTACGGCTGCTTTACATGCATGCCATCAAGTATTTGCAAGCTGGCATCTCTTCATCAATTCCCAGTCAATGCATCAAAAAGGAAGACTTTTTTTTTTTTTTTTTCCCGTCACCAGGTCCCAGTCTCTTTCATCCTCATTCAAGCTGGGCAACTCAACTAGCATTGCTGTCAAATCCAATCAAACCTGCTTTCTTCTGATCAGCCCACTTCAGAGTATCATTGCATCAATAATCAATTTAGGAGTGTAAACTTCTCGGGTAAGCCAAATCTAATTCTATTTTGGAAATTCCTAAACCTGATGTGTTATAACCAAATATTTGTACAATGGGTCGAGGTTAAGCTTCGGTTAGTTATTGAGTTTGGTTCAAATTGACCATGCGAGTTCAAAATACAGGACACACTACCATAGAAACCATTTTATACAGCAATCTCTAAGCAGACAAAATTTGTAAGGCTGCATAATATATCATATGTAATAAAGTATTGTTGCATATAGTATTTAAATACAATAAATAAGCTTTAGCCGCATAAGGTGCATGTTTGGATTTGATAAAACTTTTTAAAAAGAATTTATAATAGAAAGTTTTTAAAACGGGAGAAAGTGACATGATACAGTAGAAGTAATGATAAAGAGTAAAAAGAATAAAATTAAAATAGATAAAATAGTTATATTAAAAGTTTTAAACAAATAGTTGGAAAGTAAAATAATTATATAGAAAAATAGGAAACAATAATTGAAAAATAACAAATATACAGAAAGATGTGAATAAATAATTGAAAAATATAACAGTTTTGTACCAAAAAAGTTTTAAATATAAAAGGCATTTTTTGGTGAGAAATGACATTGTTGAGCAAGGCTAAGTAATGACTTAATTAGCCAACCTTAAAAAATATAGTAATTTTTTTTTTTACTTTTTTCTCATAAACTTATTATTATATATATACTTAACATATAAATCAAAATTTATCATTTTTGGATATTTATATATATATATATATAGACTTTTAAACATTGAGGTATTTTAGCTATTTAATTATTGCAAATGGCTAAAATACCCATATATTTAAAAATCTTAAAAGAATGTATATACATATCTAAAAACGATAAAAGTTGATTTATATATTAAATCTATATAGACAAACAGGGGTACGAAGAAAAAATAAAAATTCTTTTAAATGAGTTTTTTGAGATAAACTAAGTAAGTCATTATTAATTTGGGCTAATGAGATCATTTTTCTTTTCTGTTGAATATTAAAAGCATCCAAAGTATCATAAGCAACTAATTATATATTAAAGATTTTAGTTGCATAAGCGAATAACTATTGTATTTAGTTATATACCACAATATATATGCAGCTGTCAAGTAGCAAATTATTGCCGCATATATGGACATGCACGTGCAACTGCTTTTTCACTAACGGCAAGAAATTTTTTTGATGCATTAATTGATTTTTCTGTAGATTCCTATTTAAAATATTTAATATTTCTAAACATATCGCTAGACAAGTCATATAGGTATTGAATGTAAATGTTGAGAACTAAAATGTTTAGTTAATAAATTAAATTAAAGCATACGTTAACATAATTTGCATTGAAAATAAAATATTTAATTTAAAATTTTCTCCTTTTAATAATGTGTATATGCATGTGTTTGGCTGGGCTTTATTACTTCAAGGATTTTCTCTTGCTCCGATCTCAAGTTAGCTTAGTAGTTGCTCATTTAGTGTGTATTTAATTGCAACTAAAATTTTCAATATAAAATTTTTCACAATTTATAATTATCTTATTTTTAATTACTTTTTACATCTTTTCCTGTAATTATCTTATTTTTTAAAATCATTTTTATATAACTAGCCTATCTATTTAAACTTTATTATCTTTATTTCTCATTATTACCCTCTATTATATCATATCACTTATTCAAATTTAAAAACTTTTACACTAATTTAAAAATAGTTAGTTTTATTAGTTTTCAAACTCACCCTTAAAAAAAAAAAAAAAGTTCAGCTAAGTAATTGGCAAACCTATGCACACCAGGTCACGGGTCAATTCCATTCACACACCTGATTATTAGTCACCTAATCTGATAGTTGGGACTTTGATGGATGGCCCAGATGAATTCAACGTATGCAGCACGTATGCGATCCACGTGATGAATGGCAGCACTGCGGATTTGATTCGAATTCCAAATGGCATGATCGATCTTTCACTCTCAACCACGAGAAAGCTTTAGAAAAAGGAATTATTCTCCTGGGGCTTTCTCAATCCTCCAAAAATTCGAAAGGCATCTTGCCTAACCCCACAGCATCCCACCACCTTTCGGTGAAAGGCCGCCAATGCGATGCCAGTGTATAAGAAGGCACCCAGGCAAGGCACGGACGAGACAAGCCATCCAAGTTCCACCGGCCAAGGCCAAGGCCAAGGCCAGCCGCGATCGACAGCCATGGCACCCAAGCAAGCTCTGGAAGTTCGGTTGGAAGATCGAACTGCCAACAAATGGTCTGTTTCATTGAGGGAAGACGTGTTCGATTCCTTCATTTCTCATGGCGGCAACACCCTGCACAAGGTGTTTGGCGACGGTTCGCTCTTCAGCCCGTTGCTGTTCGGGAAGTTTTTCGACCCAGCAGATGCATTTCCTCTTTGGGACTTCGAATCCGAGGCTTTGCTGGCTGGACTGAGGAGCTCTGCAGCTGCTTGCAATGTGGATTGGCTCATCACAGATGCTGATTATGTGCTCAAAGCAGAATTGCCAGGTAAAACTGGAGAAAAACATACTCCTTTCTTCTACTTCAGGTGAAGTCAAGTTAATTTGGATATATAATCATAGTGGGGGACTGGTTTTTTAGTTTGAGGTTGAGCATTTCTGAGTTGGTTATACATGTAAAGAGGATCGAAACATTCAAGCTGGAATGGGTTTAGCAGGACACAAACTCTGTCAGGTATTAAACCAAAAAAAAAGAAGAAGAAGAAGAAGAAAAAGACAAAATGAATCGTTACAAAGTTCAATCATATGGGGAAAAGAATGAAATCCTTGAGTGAGTTAGTTAACTTGGATTGTTTCAGTTGGGTTGGTTCACATTAATGTGATCAAACTGAACTAGGGAATGTTTTTGGCACAAGACCAGATCAACCCGGAATGAAGATCATAAATTACTTATCAAACTGTTCAATCAGCCTTGGATGGACTAAGATGACCCAACTATGATTGTCCCATGTACAACTAATAAAAGAAAGTAATAATTGAAAGGCAGTAGGATGTGCCATTAATTTTCATTAAATGAGGCCACGCCGTAGGAATAAATTATTTCGGAGAGGTGTGAAGCATGCTGTTAACGAAAACCTGTTTGAGTGCACCATTGCTTTTGTTGAAATCCAGAGTGCCAAATAGCCTTTAAAAGCACTGGGAGTCATATTGCTTCCTCTCAAAGCACTACTCCGCAAGCCAAACACTACCGGAACAAAGACCTTATACAACTAAACGAAACTCCTCCGCTGGTTAAGTCTCCAGAAGTCCTTTAATATCGCCTTTAGTCTGGGTCATATCAGGTCAATGTATTTTTGGGGTTTGTATCCGCTGCCACTACCATGAATACAGAGAGAGTAATTTATTTGTTTTGAGGCAGAGAAGAAAAACACCCATGGATCACATCCTACAAGCTAACAACAGTCCGACGTAGGGCTTGTCTGGCCGTGAGACCATGAATATAGAGAGAGTAATTTGTTTGTTTTGAGACACGGAAGAAAAACACCTATGGATCGCATCCTATAAGCTATCAACAGTCCGACATACGGCTTGTTTGGCTGTCAGTTTTTGTTGGCAGCCAGCACTTCTAAAAATTTTTCAAAGTGGCTACTGAGGCAATATTTCCTCCCCTGTTGAGGACATGAGTTCGACAGTCAGTGCCAGCATTTTTGGCTAGTTTTCTCTTCCCTCCAATAGTGAGGCTGTTTTTAGTCCTTCCGGTTGTGAGTTTAGTATTTGGTTTCTCCGTGTCATGAGGATTTTGCATGTACTGATTTGTAATATCAGACGACCTGTATGTATATACATGGATTACAAAAATTTTTTTTGAAAGTGATTGGCTGCTTCTCTTTTACAATAGACTAATTTTAGCAAGAGTTTTATATGGTTAAGGGGAAACTGCTAGTTTAGGCTTCCACAAAAGTGCTGGCGGTGGAATCACATGGTAAAGAGGCAAATCACCTCAGTAAATGAACCATCAGCATATAACCATTGATTTGGGGGTTCTAAAGAATGTTGTGATTCCTCTTAATCTGTTTGTTACAGGACTAAAGAAATTCGATTTACAAATATCAGTTGAAAATGGAAAGGTGCTGGAGATCAGTGGGCAATGGAGGCACAGGGAAACGGGCGGCAAAGACTGGAGAAGTGGACACTGGTGGGAATATGGCTACGTCAGGCGGATTGAGTTGCCAGAAAATGCCAATTGGAGGAAAATTGAGGCAAATATCGGCGACCAATTCCTCGAGATTAAGATTTCAAAGAACATCCCAGAAAGCCCAAATCTCGCACAGTCCAGTGATGTGGAGCCTAAAGATTCTTAGTTTGTACAAGTGATGAATATAAAAAATAGACTTTATAAAATACTTTCATTTAAGATTAGAAAGAGGGAGAGAAAAGAAATTGAAAAAAAGAAAGTGGCCTGATCAGCGGATGCAATGCAATAGCAGAAAGCAGCCATGCTGTTGAAAAAAGAAAAAAAGAAAGTGGCCTGTTCAGCGGATGCAATGCAATAGTAGAAAGTAGCCATGCTGTTGACATATAACACTACTCTTATTTAGTAGAGAACCATTTTTTTAATGATAGAATTAGATTTTTTATATATTTCGTTGGAAATTTGAAGTAAAAGAGATGTAAAAGAGGGGAAAAAAGATATTAACGATGTGGAAAATAGGATAATTCTTTTGTCTTGTAAAGGAACTTTTATTCATGTATTAACTCGGCTAAGTCAATTATTGAAAAATTTCGTTCTTATGAATGATGAAATTATAGAAATCTTAAAAAAAAAAACCCGTGTTTGTGTATTTTCAAATGATGTAATGTGTATTGGAGATATAGAGTTTTTAAATTTAAGATGTGTTTGACATTTAATAAAACTTTTTGAATGAATGAAAAGTTTTTTGTATACGACTTTTTGAAATAGAAGAAGTAATATTATATGATAGTGGTAATGATAAGGAGTAAAAGAGGTTAAATAAATAAAGTAGTTGTAAAAAAATGATTGAAGAGTATGATAGTTATATGAAGATATAAAGAAATGATTAAAAAATAGTATAGTTGTGAAAAGTAAAAAAATTTATATTGAAAAGTTTCATATTCATAAGTTTTTATGATTGCCAAACACATTCTAATTGATAGTTTGAAAACTACAATGTGGCTTCAGTCTTAGCACAGTCTTATCACGCTATAATAGTAGGCCTAATACTAAAAAGGGATCTATGGCTTATAGAATTGGACTCCTTGATATGCTATCACTTTTAAATATTTAATTGTTACGAGTGGAATACAAATTGCCACAAGACACTCCAATTTCCACACGAAGAACTTTTAGCATTTGTTATTTCATGTGATTCAACTTTCTAATGGCTTGGGACCCCTTTTTAGACTATTAGGGTTGGGTTGGATTGTAAAATGCAATTTAATTTAGAAATTGGGCTTAGTTTCTGTCCATTTAATGTTAAAAAAAATGGGTGCTCTAAAATAAAATATTATTTATAAAAATACTATAATAAGATAATACACCCATAATAATTTCGACACTCTTACTTTATACACACACTCTTCTTTTACACTAAGTTCACTACCTAACACCCAAATGTTATTCTCAACTTACATTTCTCACTAACTCTCACTTCAATGCTCACACACCCAACTACTACACATTCCACTCATTGCATATTGCAAAGGGGGGCTGCCCTTTTATATAGTCATGCATCACCGAGATGGCTAGAAGACTTTGGTACTGCATTTAATATTTTGGCAGCAGCAATTTTATGCAGAGCAGCTGTAATTTAATGTGGGGCAACTTCTATTTAATGGAAGGCGGTAGCAATTTAATGCTTGGTGGATGCATTTAAAGTTTTGTCTGCAGCAATCTAAAAAAATCTAGATTCAGTGCTGCTTTTTCAATTCTCCTCCTTAGCACCGACTTTCTTCTTTTCTTCTATTCTGATTGTCACACCAATTCAACTTCTGAATTTTTCAAGCTTTGCTTTAGTTAGCCCCTTAGTAAATATGTCTGTAACTTGATCTTCTATGTTGATGTGCTACATCTTGATTTCTCTGTGTAGCACATTTTCTCGTATAAAGTGATAATGTACTTCAACGTGCTTGGTTCTGGCATGGAATACTGGATTCTCCGTTAGGCGTATAGCAGACTCATTGTCGTAGTATAGGGGCACTGAATAATCAGTAGGCTGGTGTAGATCTTTCATAAGCTGCATCAGCCACTTGGTTTCTTGTGCTGCCATAGCCGCTGCTCTATACTCTGCTTCAGTAGTTGATAGAGACACGATTGGCTGTCTCTTGCTGCACCATGAGACTGCCACTGTTCCGAGATCAAATACGTATCCAGTGGTTGATCTCTTCATGCCATGGTCTCCAGCATAATCAACATCACAGTACCCTGCTACATTGCATATTGCATTCTTCTTATATAAGAGACCAAGGTTAACAGTTCCTTTTACATACCTTAATATGAGTTAAATTGCATCTACATGCGGCTTCCTTGGTTTCTCCATATAGCGACTTGTTATGCTGATAGCGAATGCTATATGCAGTCGTGTAAGCGTTAGGTAGATTAAACTACCCACTAGCTGCCGATACATCGATGAATCTGCTAACTCTTGACCTTTTAGTGAGTATAGTTTGGGATTGGACTCTATAGGTGTAGATATGGGCTTATAGTTAAGCAGCTCATACTTCTTTAGTAAGTTTTGAGCGTACCTCTGCTGACATAACAATATTTCTTATTTTGTATGCTCAACTTTTAGTCCAAGAAAGTGTTTCAATTCTCCAATGTCTTTCATCAGAAAACGAACTGAGAGATTAACTTTGGTTGATTGATCTCCCTTTCATCATCACCAGTAACGATTAGATCATCTACATATAATAGCACTATTGCTAGCTTTTCATTTTTATTTTTCACAAATAGACTTGAGTCAGCTGATGCAACAAAATAATCACTTTGTAGTAAGAATTCAACAATCTTACCATACCAGGCTTTCGACGTCTGCTTTAATCTATATAAGGCTTTTTTCAACTTGCAGATGTATTCTGGATGGGTTGTGCTCTCGAATCCTCTAGGTTGCATCATATATATTTCTTGATCTAGTTCTCCATGGAGAAATGCATTCTTGATGTCCATTTGCCAGAGCTTCCATGACTTGCTAGCTGCAAGTGGCAGTAATAATCGAACTGTCGTAATCTTTGCCACTGGGCTAAATGTTTCATAATAATCTAGCCCATACTTCTGAGAAAACCCACATGCTACCAACCGAGCTTTGTATCTTTCAATTGATCTATTGAACCATAACTTTAATTTGTACACCCATTTGCATGATATGGGTCGCACATCTCTCGATTTTGGTACCAAGTCCCATGTCTCGTTTTGCTTCAAGGTTTGAATTTCTTCTTCCATAGCCTTCCTCCAGTTTAGACTGTGGGATGCTTCCTCATACATGACTGGTTCCACTTTTTCAGTTACTTCGAGCACTGCTACATTAGCATATTTTAGATTCGACTTTCGTTGTTTGTTAGATCACCATGGAACATGTCTTTCCTTTTCTTGCTCATCGAACTCTTTGATCTGGATTGATCTTTCTTCAATACTCCTGTGATGCACCCCTGTTTGCTATGACCTATCTGATTTTTCTGGTGATTTGGAGTCCTCCTCTCTTCTTGGTGAGAGTTCTTCCTTCTCAATTGGCTCATCTGTTGACTGAGTTTGACCTAACTTGATTCGCTCTTGCAATCTTTCCTTTAACTGTTCTTCCATATCATTGGAGTCAGGTAGTAAGATTGCCTGTGATGACCACTAAGATAATGTCTCATCGAAAATTACATTTCATAAGACATAACATCGGCCTGTGGTTGGATCACAACATCTCCAACCTTTTCTTTGGCTATCATAGTCAATAAATATACATCGAATGACCTTTTTGTCGAACTTACTATGGAAGTGGTCAGGAACAAATACATAGCAGACGCATCCAAACACACAGAAATGACTTATCGTTGGTTTGGCGCTCCACAATTTCTCAAAAGGAGGAATATACCCAAGTCTGGGTTGAGGAAGCCTATTTATGACATGGGCAGCAGTCTTCATGCATTCAGCCCAAAATTTTGGTGGCACATTCTTGGCATGCAACATACTTCTGAATTCTCTACCAAGTGTCGATTTTTCCTTTCTGCCACTCCATTCTACTGTAGTGTGTTGGGCAAGTCAGTTGTTAGTGTATCTTACACCTTTGTAGATATTTTGAGAATTCTGCTAACGTATACTCTCCCCCATTATCTGTGCGAAGGCATCGTATTTTTGACGTACTTCACTTTTCACTTTTTGCTTAAATTCTTTAAAATTTAGTAAATGTCTCAGATTTTTCTTTCATAAAATCAACTCAGACGTACCTTGAATAGTCATCGATGAAGGTTATCATATACTGGTAGCTGCTAATGGATGACTGCTTCACTCGTCCAAATACGTCTAAGTGTATTATCTCGAGAGGCACCTTGGTTTGAAATTTTGACTTTCATATGGTAGTTAATGTGCTTTTTCGAACTGACATCCAACACATACCGTATCCTCTTGAATTTCTAGCTAGGGAAGGCCTCTGAGCATAGACTTCTTCATCATTTGCTTTAGCTCGTGATAGCTTACGTGTCATAGCCGCGCGTGCTATAAATCTGCAGTTTCATTCCTTCTTGTCTTGTCTATGTATGCTGTCTGTGCAGAAATCACGTAGACAGACTCAAGCCAATGCCCTTCCATGATCGGCTCATTTGTTATTTTTAATTTAGGATATACCCTTACATCATTTGGGCCGAACACCACATAATTTTCAGAGGTGGTGAGTTGTGAGATAGATAATAAGTTTTTCTTCATACCTGGTACATGGAACACATTTTCCAATTGTACCTTCTGTGAGCTGAACCGAGGGATAAACATAGTCTTGCCGATATGGGTGATGGGCAGCTTCGAGTTGTTAGTTATTACGACTACTCGTCCTCCTTTGTATTCAGACGTACTGATCAACTTCTTAGAGTCCCCTGTCATGTGATTGAAACATCCAAAATCGACAATCCAATTATCATTATAGTTGATTAATTTTTCACTTACTGATACGAGAGTTGACTCTTCTTCTGTCTTGATAATGCAGGGTACCGCCATCTCTTGGAGCTCTTCTATTGCAAGGGATGCTTGGAGATCCTATTCTTCTTCATTATGGATAGAGATCGCAACATTTCCCTCTGCCTGCTTGAACCAGTAGTCTCTAGCAAAGTGACCTCTTTTGCCATAGTTGTAACACTGGTCCTTCTGCCGTCGGGATATCTTCTCTCTTTTGTTACCCCTTTGACGAGCTCCCCCTTGTTGCGAGCTTTGTCCTTGTTGCCTACTTTGCCAGCCTTCATCTTGCTTTCTTGTGTTGTCACCATTTGGCCTCGCAGCTACTCAATCTCTGCTTTGGAATTCTCTCTTTTTACTAAAAAGAGTATTCTCCTCATCCTTTAGTGAAACTTTAGATATTTGTTTGTCTAAAGTTTCTTCGTTGGCCAATATATTTTCCAACTCGGTCAAAGTTGGTTCTTTGGCCCATCCACGGATAGTAATGATAATCCCGTGGTATTCTGGCTTTAAGCCATGGATGATAATCCTCCTCGTCATAGTCTCAGAGATCGAATTTCTTGGGTCTAATTTTGAAATTTCTCCATAAAGAAATTTAACTTTGGAGAAATAGTCACTTACCGTCATATTTTGTTGCGAAATGGATAACAACTCATTTTCCAACTGCTAGAGCTTTGCATCATTTTTCCTCATGTATAGTGCTGCGATGGTGTCTCATGCCTCCTTGGGTGTTTTAGCATCCTTAATCTTCTGTAGTAACTCGTCTTAAATAGTTACTACTAGCACATATATGACTTTGCCAACTTTTATCTTCCACCTCTTCAATTCCTCGTCATCTGTGAGTGGCGCAGAATTATTGCCGCAACTATTTTCCACAAATCTTGACCAAGCAGATATAACTGCATACGCAAACACCAAGTATTATAGTTATTATTGCATATGCAAACACCTAATATTATAGTTGTTATAATTTACTTCTCAATAGAGCTTACTGAGGTAGAAATATCCGCCATTGTGACTTGGTATGCCAAGTACTTTTTCAAATGAGCTTGGTCTCCGACCAATTGGCTCACAGTCCCAGACTGCCCACGTGCAGAATTTCTTCGTATTTTGTCTAGCTGGTGTAGCCTTCACAAACCACAGTCTCCGACCCTTGGCTCCGATACCAATTGTTGAAAAAAATGGGTGCTCTAAAATAAAATATTATTTATAAAAATACTATAACAAGATAATACATCCATAATAATTTGGACACTCTCACTTTATATACACACTCTTCTTTTATACTAAGCTCACTACTTAATACCCAAATGTTATTCCCAACTCACATTTCTCACTAACTCTCACTTCAATGCTGATACACCCAACTAATGCACATTCCACTCGTTGCATATTGCAAAGGGGGGCTGCCCCTTTATATAGACATGGATAGAACACTCTGGTGCTGTATTTAATATTTTGGCGGTAGCAATTTAATGCAGGGGAGCAGTAATTTAATGTGGGGTGGCTTCTATTTAATGCAGGGCGACAACAATTTAATGCTTTGGGGCTACATTTAAAGTTTTGTTTGAAGCAATCTCAAAAAATCCAGATTCGGTGTTGCTTTTTCAATTAACCCCATCTGATTTTTGATCACGTGAAAGAACTTTCCTTTTATGAAATCTCTCTTCTATATAGTCTCTTTTGTTTTTAATATCTTTAAGCTTGATGAAAATTCCATTCGATCTATTGTGTTTATATCATTTTAAATATCTTTATTGAATCCTTGATCAATTTCTTGCAATCTAATCCAACTGGAATCTGTTCACTCAAACTTTATTAAAATGCTGCAGTTTGGTTTGTGACATTGAAAGAGAATTTTCAAAGAAGCAAAAGTACCGAAGGATTGGAGCAGAGATCTTCATTTTTTTTCAAAAAGAGAAACAGAAAACACTTTTATTACATCAACTCATCAAGCAGCAAGTCTAACACAGAAATACCTAGAGAAATACAACAAAAGGAGGCCGCATGCATCCACCCTCTATTCATATCACCACACCAAAACCTCCAGAACAAGCTCACATTTTCAAACAGCACTAAGCTTATTTATATGCCTATTAATAGATCAACCTAATCAACAGGCATGTCTGTTGAAGCATCAAAGGGGAATGGCTTCTCATGCTTGGTCGCTTCTAGAATTTCATTAATCGGAATCTGGGGCCGCGATTGCTCCAAAGACACCAGGGGATGATAGTACTTGTGTGGCTCTAGACAGTAATCCTGAGAAATATTAGCTACTTAGATTTCGGGTGCATTTATGACTAGAAGATGATTTAGTTACAGATATTATAGGGCCCACGTTCAAATCGCAGTCTACTTCAGTATGTGAAAAATCTTGGGTTGTGTGTTCAAAGTAGCCTACAATAGTGCTCAGGAACATATACCCGATCTGAATTTAGTGTCAAGATTTTTTGGACCAACTCAATTTGGGCATATTTGTTACACTGGAATTGAGTACAGGGTAGAAATTGATATAAAATATATTACAAACTGAGGTCTGATTACCTGATCAGCGTGCATTTTCCTCACAAACGCCTTAAATATGGAGAAATTAGTCTCCGTGAAAAGATCAGCAGACAGCTAGAGATATGTCATTGCTATAATCCGAAGCTTCGGTGGTCCATTCAAGTTGATGCCTTTCGGCCTTGCATTCTTCAGGATCTGGTTATATGCATCTTCATCGTACATCGATAGTGTATTTTCACAGTCAATGTCAATGTTCTCTCTCCAACCTACACTGAAAACCTGAAAACATTTATCAAGACCCAAAAAAGTTTCAGTGATAATGGATCGTCAATGATTCTGCTCATGTAGACATGAACTAGCAACCATTGTTACCTGCTGAACAAGCTCTTCTGGTCCACTTTAAGCTTTTGAACTCTGCTCTAAGTCTCTCATCTCATAACAAGTGCAATTCAGTATGGCATAATGCCTTGACAGCATTCTAGCTATGGTTCGGTAGCCATCTCGGCTGTCCAGATTGTAATATTCAGCAGCATGGTTTGGAGCTTTGTACCACCAATGAATTCCTGACACCTGTCTAGTTTTTTTTTTAAATGAAAACAGAAGTTAGCTGTAACACAGAAAAAAAAGCAGATCTGCAAAATTTGCCTTGGCTGCCAACTTGGGTTTATATCCCAAGAAGATCCTGTTGGCCTGTTCAAGGATTTCATCTCCGTGATAAATCAACTTGTTGAGTACCATGTGAGGAAAAATTTTTCTTTCTCTGTGAGATATGTTCCATTTGTTTTCAAGAACCCAGTAGCATCGGGTGTGTCATTGTAACATACCGGTCCAGAAAAGTGATCCCGGGCCGTGTATTTAATGCAATTTCCCAAGATCAATCACACATTTA
>JAXCLR010000081.1:18712118-18730799 GCA_035584095.1 Annona squamosa
TTATTATTATTTATTCATATGAAATTCTAAACTTATCACTTTTAAATAAAATGTAAATTCATCAATATAAATTTCAACCCAAAACTCAACCTGAATCCGATTTTTAAAAATAGGATTAAGATTTGGATTTTAAAAATAAAGTTAGAGTTTGTTTGGTAATGAATAAAACTTTTGATGAAAAGTTTTGAATAGTAAAAGTTGTCAAATGATGTAATATAATAGGAATAATGATGAGTAATAAAGAGTATAAAGTTAAAAAAAATAGGTTAATTGTGTGGATAGTTGTGTAGAAATGATTGGAAAGTAGAATAATTGTATAGAAAAATGTGAAAAATAATTAAAAAATATGATTATTGATAAAAAAAAAATGAAAATTTTTAAATTGACATTTTTTTATCAATTCTCAAACACACCCTTAGAATTAGTGTTAAGGTTAGAATTAGGATTGATATTTTATAAATAAGATTCGGATTATGATCGAAGGTGACTCGAATGTCATGAGTCCCAGTTCTGCATGATGCCCCATGAGCTACGTTCGAGGGAGCCAAAATCTTGGACAAAAGGATTCGCAGGGAGGCTAAAAAATGGAAAATCCTTTCTTTGGCGGGGGTCTGTCCGGATGTGCATAGAGAATCTTTGGGGCCCATTGATGGTTTGGTTACCAATCGGAAACGTGATCGATTTCTATGAGGAAGTATTTCTGCATGCACAGAAAAGACATCGCGGTAAATTTATTGCCGACATACTGGGTGGGTTTGTTTATTACCAAAATTTTTGAAATTAATACTTTTCAAGCAAAAACTTTTACCCATACAGTTATTCTATTTTTTAATTATTTATTCACATTTTTTTATATAGTCATTATACTTTTTAATTATTTCTATATAACTGTCAACGTAACTAAGCTATCTATTTTAATTTTATTTTTTACTTATTATCATTATTCTTGTTATATTATATTATTTTTCTATTTTAAAAACTTTTATATAAAAATTTTTCACCAAAAATTTTATTACTTTCTAAATACACTTATAGTTTGTTGAAATAATAAGCCATTAAAACGAACAAAATATACATGGTGTGTTTGGTATTTAATAAAAGTTTCAAAAGAAAAGTTCCCATGGTAAAAGTTTTGAAATGAGAAAAGTGATATGATGAAAATAATGATAAGAAATAAATAAAATTAAATTAAAATAAATATATAATTGTATGAATAGTTGTTGAAAAATGATTGAAATGTACACTTGATGTATAATAAAATATAATAAAATAATTAAAAAAATATAGTATTTACAAAGAATTAAAAGTTTTATATTGATATGTTTCATAGAAGGCGAAACATACTAAAGAGTAATTCCACCGACAAGGATTTCTAAGAAAGAGATCTCAACCTTGGATAGAGCCATTATCTCGTGCGTACTGGTATTTATTTATTTTATCATATCTAAAAATATTTTATTTGACATTATTTATTTGTTTAGACAATAAGAAAAGCCATTTATCCACAGCGTTTTACTAATTTTCCAAATATACCACCATTGATCAGCAAGAAAACGTCATTAAAATTAGCGACTCACCATCTTCAGCAAAGTGAAGCCATCTACCTCCCAACAGATCTGAGCAGTGGTTCTTCATGGAAGAACAGAGCCGCAACCGACTCTTGCACGAAATCTAAGGCGAGCTGACAGGGGATGAGCTGTGAAATTTCCGCCAATTAAATGTTCATGCCAGCGTCTTTTTCGAAAAAATATCCGACGACTCCATCGAACGACCAAAAACAGTGGTCGGAAACACAGGGTTCTTCCTACTTGTCGTGAAACATCAAAATTCTTATTTAAAAATATGCTTTTAACACAAATTGTATAAATTATTTGATATACATATATTGCAAACAAAAATACGCATGGGGCAAGAAGACGGAAGAAGGCCAGAGCGGTAGAGTGTGATGCTTCATTTGGGCCGCGGCATAGCCACCGTCAGTTGGAGCGTCAGAGCGGAAGCCGTTTAAATCCACTTTCCCTTAACAGTACTTTTCTAAAACTTTTTTTTTTTTTTGAAGAAGAAGAAGAAATTTTCTAAAACTATTTGTCATATGGTATTCTATGCAACAATGCTTGTCTGTTGTGAAATGCACTTTACCATCTAAATGCACTGCAACAAAATTTAATATTTAGCAATAAGTGCATTTCATTGCTGTTGAGCAGGTGGGAACAAAAATGCGCATTTTTGTTGCTGTTAAGCATATGACATAGCCTACATCAGGGAAAAAAAAAGCATATGGCATTGCCTAACAGCAACCATTATGCAACCAATTTTATCACCTGTGGCTAAATCAGTTAATGAGGGTGCGATCAAACGAAGCTTTAACTGTATCCCTGCAGCATTTGTCAAACAATTTTTTAGTAGACCTGTAATCTTATAGCTAGCCATATTTTCAATTTTATGCCTTTAAAATATATTATTCTAATTAATTAGTATCCTCTTGAAAATATATAATTCTGAGCCTAAAAGAACGCAGGGAATGAAGTGGTGCAGCCTCAGAGAGCAGCAGCAAACACCTAGCAACGATGACGGGTGAAGCGGCTTGGAGAAATACTCTGCATGTGGCTATAGGTGGGGCTCATTTTGACAATGAAATCTAAATTCAACCGTTACATATCTAAAACCATTTGTATTACAATACTACTAAAAATTATTTCAATCCAGGCTGTTCCCTCTATGAAAAACACTAGATTCATTGACATACCCTCCCCCTCCCACTTGCATGCAGTCATTAACTTTAAAAACCTTCTTCTTTTATTCATGTCACACCCCTACTGCAATCTTTCATATGCTCAGCGAAGTTTTGCTCAATTGAACTTAAATGTTGAAGCAACCTCTTCAACTACATTTTCTAACAAAACAGAAAAGATGTTACCAACAGGCATATCTGTTTTGGCATCAAATGGGAATGGCTTCTCTGGTTTTGTTGCTTCTAAAATGAATTCAATTGGAATCTTAGGTTTTGATCTCTCCAAAGGCACCAGGGGATTATAGTACTTCTGGGGGTCTGAACAGTAGTCCTGAAACAAGTTGGGGCCACTTGGTTAGACACCAACTGCAGTAATGACCAGATAATTTTATGTATAGACAACAAACATGTGACCTACTGGTCATACTGCTTAGCATGAGGTTCGTTCAAAAACCCAAATAATTATCCAATTCATACTTGCTGAGAAACAATAATAAAGAACCAGACAAATTGGAAAAAGTTAAAATATGATGAAAATGAAAATGAAAAAATCCAACGGAATCACAGAGATCATTGTTGATGAAAACACCCCACCACGTTAACATGGAATATTTATGTCAGCAAGTAAAATAATTCGGCAATTAATTAATTATTGGTTTATAAAAATTGGTTAACAAAGGAAATTACTAGAGTTTAGTTGGGTTAAGAAGTTGATATTGAACTTTGAAAGCAGAGATCTCATTACCTGATTCGCATGCATTTTCTTTACAAATGACCTGAATATCTTGAAGTTCATCCAAGATAACAGGACATTAGACAGCCGCAGATATGTCATGGCGACAACCCGAAGCGCTGGTGCCCCATTCATGTTAACACCATTTGGCCTAGCGTTCTTCAGGATCTGGTTATATGCCTTTCGGTCATATCTTGGGAGTGCATTTTCGCATCCAATCTCAACGTTCTCTCTCCAACCAGCACTGAACACCTGAGACATTTCCAAACAAAACAAAACGCTGCGGTCAGAATAGATTGCCAGTGAGTCTGCACAACACTCACTCTCGCCATATGAATCATAGTCCTTAGTTAAGATGGAATCATAATTATTTTTAATTACCTGCTGAACAAGATCTTCAGGTCCGCTTTTCACTTCTGACCTGTGTTGTGAATCTTTCATCTCAACGCATGTGAAATTCAATATGGCATGATGCCTTGACAGCATTCTAGCTACGGTCCTGTATCCATCTCGGTTGTCCAGATTGTAGTATCCTGAAGTGAGTTCAGCAGCATGGTTTGGAGCTTTGTACCACCAATGAATTCCTGACACCTGATACAGAATCAAAAGCATGAACAACCTAAACATATATGATCATTGCTCAGGAGAAATGATTTTAGTTCTTTCTTGTTTCTCCTCAATCCATTTGGATCATGACTTTAAAATCATCAATCACATTAGTAGCTCTTAGAAACATAATTTGGGTAGTTTTTAGTTGTTTAAAAAGGAAGAAAGTACTAAGACAATGAGATATGGCTTTGAACTAGCTGTAAGGCAGACTAAATGAAGACATTGAGTGCTTGCCTTGGCTGCCAGCTTGAGGTTATAGCCCAAGAAAATCTTGTTGGCCTCATCGAGGATCTGGTCACCATGATTAATTAACATGTTTGAGTACCATGTCAGAAAAAAATCGCCTTTCTCTGTGAGATATGTCCCATTTGTCTTGAAGAACCCTGTAGCATTGGGTTTGTCATTGTACTCCCCTGCATCATCAGGAAGATCCCATTCAGGATGGCCTGCTTCAGTGGCAACCTCTCTGAATTCTGTTTGTAAATATTTGTCATAGCACTGCACAAATTTTTACATAAAATTGTTAAATTGAATAGGTGTGTTGAACAGTGTATTCAGTTTTGCAAATTGAATATATGATACCTGGAATTCTCCAATTCCTGGAAACTGCCATCCTTGAGACTCTGGATATGAAGGATATCTGAGCTCACCAGCTGGACCAAGTCCCACCTCTATATCCATGAAAAGCCCTGATTCCAAGAGATCTGCCATGTTCTCCTTAAAGCCTTTCATGTAGTCACTATAAAGCTGCCTTCAGCGTCAGTACTTAACGAGTACAAGAAACTTTCTGTAAGTACTATGCGAGAAAAAAGAGCCAACACTGTGTATATTTTTCTTAGAACAAATTTCGTGGGTTAGGTATGAGAAATTTTTTATTGTACTCAGTTGCATCAGAAAGATTACAATCAGTTCATCATGCCTAATGAAAATTCAGTTTTTAAAAATCAAACCTGTATGGCTGTGCGACCACAGAAGAGGGGCTGATTATCAACTCCGAGGCTGAGGTATTCAACATTCCTAATCCCTTTTCGGTTGGTATAGTAGACATCTGGATTAGATTCTCCTACTTCTCTAACCCATTTTGGCAAAGGAATGTTGACAACATCCCCCACATTCCCACCACATTGATGGAAGGACATGATTGCTTGCAACTTCAGCCCACATTGTTGTACAAGCTCAAACAGGCTTCGGTATGCTCTCCAATCATACTGCTCTGGGCCCCTGTTCTCTACAATTCCCCACCAAACATCTACCATGACACCATCAACATCGGCAAACCTAAGTTGCTCGAGTTTCTTCCCTAACTCTTCTCTTTTCTCAAGGACATTTTCAACTGAAATAACATCCAACTGGTCCAAAACAAGTGTACTGCGTTAGAATTAGAAAGAGAAATACTTGATGTATTTGAATACAATATTTGGACTCAGCAATCAACATTGCCTGTCTATTGATTTGCACTCAGTAAACTAATTTTCTTTCAGTACTATCTGAGGAGTCAACAAAGCACTGAATTTCAGTTTTCATTGTATTAGAATGGAATGAAGTGCAATCTAATTCATGATCATACAAAAATACCTACCCCAAAATAAAATCAGCAGAAGGACCATGATTTGTTGTTTGACTTACTGGAAGCATTACATATACAGGCACATAACTTGCCAGCATCTTCTCTTTATCTGTGAGGAGAATTGGAGTCTGCATATATCATGGGAGATAGTTGGAGTTAGAATTCAGTCCTTTGGGCTTTGTCCTTTTACTCTTTTAATGGAAAACTATAGTTTTCACGATCCTTTCTATGTAGGTACTAGGTAGAGAGCAGGAGCACAGAGAGGGAGGAATTTGCCAAGTGTGCTGTTGGGAGAGTGCAATAGCATCTCCTCAGTAGGTTTTTATGCCACATTCGGATGAACGGCATTAATTACCTGGAAGTGAAACATTTGAAGAAAAATGCGGGACTGTCATTTATCTGTCCGGATTTTTACAAAGGCAGGGACAGACATTGAAGAAAATTTAGTGACTTTTGATGGCCTCGAATTAGGGTATAATTAGACCTCGGATGCTGATTTCCAATTAAGGTTTTGTCGACATGTGAAACTAGAATAAAAATTTTCACCCATTCTAACACACCTTCGGTATGACTTGATATCTTTCACTTAACTATCATATTTTTTCATTAACATCTTTATATTTCAATTATTTTTTCATAAAAATATTTTATTTATTTTAATTTTATTCTCTTTATTTCTAATAATTATCATTATCAGATCATATCATCATCTCACTTTCAAACAATTTTTTCCATTCCACTTTTACATCTTTCTAAATTTCAAAATTATGTATGGTAGGAATTAAAGAGATGAGAACCAATTGAGTTGAGCGTCAACTTTGAAAGGCTTAAATCATGTACGCATTTTTTTTTTGTTATTATTATTATTTTCTCACAAGTGGTAAGAAGAATATGTTTCATTGGCATGAAATAGAAAAGTTGAAAAAGATGTGATATGAAAGGGAATAATGACTATAAATACAGTGAATAAGTTTTTATAAAAAAAAAATGAAAAAAATATTGATAAGAATTTTCAAGAAAGTGTTGATCAAATTGATAAAAAAAAATAATAATAAGTGAAAGGTAACCTGCGGACGCTGCCTAATTCCACCATCATAATATCTGAGAGTTCAGGTTTCCCCCGCCCGAAATTCTGATGCTAGCAAGCTTTCACTTCCAACAGGGGTCCAATATTGTACACTTGGTGCACTCAAGAAAAGAATAAAAAAACGAAACGAAGAAAAAGAGACCAATTAAAATTCTGAATTAAGCTTACATGTATATTATCCCTCTTGTTTGAAAAACATAAAGCTAGATTCACCCAAATCTCAGTGTTCTCCCTTTATTTTTTCTGTTCATCATATTCAATTGCATGCATGTAGCTGCTATACTAAAAGAAATTATTTTCGTTGTATATTTAGGCTATACTCATAGAAAATGCAAACTCTTAGGAGAAGACATTAATTCATAAAAATTTTAAATTTATTTTGCAGTCTCTTGGAGAATGGGCGGTTAGTTTACTAATTCAAAGTGCATGGTAACTGCCCCCATAGATGCTAGATAGTTAAAGTTCAGATGATTTCAACAATTGCATTTAATAACTTTAAATAAAGTTTCCATTAAAATAACAGACCACTTCGACCTTAGTAATGACACGATAATGACATCGATACTACACGACTTCAGAAGCATGTATATGTACCTAGGCTCACCTGATCATCACCTTGGGGAGGAGGAATGGGCGGCAATGGAGTCACTGAGGGAGACGCTGCAGCCATGGGCGGATCTACATGTAGTCGAGTGGGGGCAGTTGCCCCTACTGAAAATCTGGAAATTAGTATAAAGTTCATGAGCTTTAAAAAATATTTTTAAAGTGCAGTTCATTTTACCATGATTGCCCCCTCTTAAATCATAACATGACCCTCTCATTTCAAATTGCCCCCACTTGCCAAAGGTCTCGGATCCGCCACTGGCCACAGCCTGAGCCGTGATGGAGGATCCCCTCCAGCGGGAACATGATCCGGTTGCTAACTGAACTGAGAGAGATCTGAATCTGCTGGGCATGTAGAATCTTCCCCACCGGCCTCCTGTCCCTGCAAATCTCTTCTTAGGCATGTCCATGGAAGTTCCCCTCTCGAAGTAACATCTTTCCCCCTCTTTTGATGCCCGGGCTATCCTGTAATGCGATGTATTGCCCGGTGTAATTATTGTGAGCTGCTTTCTTCTTGTAAAGGACGATAAAGGTTCCATGGCTGCTTAATCACAAGAAAACCATATAGGTGACAAAGAGAAAGAACAATCTTAGCTATAAGAAAGGAAAACAATAAGACAAGGAGAAGAACTCTCCGCTAGGTGTGAAATTGGTGGCTGACATTCTTTTCCTCGCAAAAATCTACGAATTTCTTGTTCTATTATCTCTATCAGTTTAAGATTTTTTATTTCTTTTTTTTTTTATTTCTTTATATTAGTTCCACTAAAGTCATTTATAGATCAAGGACAATTGGAACGTCTCCGGCTCAGGGGCCTGATCATCTCGGACTTAACCGTCGCACGCCTCAGGTGCTCGACGTGGGTCTCAAAGAGATTTTTGCTGGCTGGATTCGTCAACCATTTGAGGTTCTGTCTTGATATTTATTTTGAAATCAAAAGCATATTGAAATTATACTAAGTTACAAAATAGATTAATTAAGATCTTACCGTTTCCAGATCAATCTAAGGGTTTGGTCAAGCTATTATAATAAATAATAATAATAATAATAAGGGTTTGGTCAAGCAGACGTCAAATTCTTATTTATCCACTAAACCTTATTAAATGGAGCTAAATTGCTGTTCTAACGAAAAACTAGTTTTGCGTGTGCAGATTAACCGTCTGCTATTTGTTGATTGGAATTTTCTTTCAATACCATCTTTATCTCTCACAATTACCAAATAAATTTTGGAGATTGATCTTGTATTTGTCGATTTCATCGGTTACTCCATACATATACATTTTTCTTTCCAAAATATTTGGTGACAGTTGTAAGTGAAACTTGAGTGTATATGCATCGATATTGAAACATTGCCGATCACAGACATTATTAAAAATACTGACCTACCATTGCAACAAATTTCATTAACTAATTGAAATGATATTGGCAACCGTTACTTGCCCGAATCATTTTGCCGAAAATCATTCATAAAATTGGAGTACATAACACGCATACATCAGCATATTCTTCTAAATCAATATTCCGCTCCAACCGCCACTGAGGTTGTGCCTCAGTGGTGCAGGACATGGCCTCACAAGTAGGTGGTCCTGGGTTCAAATCTCCCCCGCAGCATTTCTGAAGTGGTGGCGTTGCAAGTCTCCTCAAGTTTGTGAGAGCCGTCCACCGGTGGGGAAGTTTAGAAGTAGTAGATAATTGTTAGCAAATTGTAAGAACGTCTCAGAATTTAATTGTAATACCAGTTGAGATTGTATTGTATGAATACTCATCAAAAAAATATTCCGCTCCAACCGAAAGAGTTTGAAAGATTTCCCATTCAAATTTCAAAACATTAGAAAATCGTTTGCATAATTTGGTATTTTTGCATTTTAGCCTAGTAAGTTTTCAATTTTGCTTTTTTAAATTCATAGATTTTGGTATTTCAATTTTGTCTCGCATTAATTAACGATAGGGTCTGAAATACAAAAAAATAAATACCAGGATTTAAATGTAAATATAAAAATCTTACTTTAAAAAGGAAATTCGTAAAAGGGTATGAAATGCCAAAAACCATCATAAATGTTAGACCGTGACGTGGAGGTGGACTCTTCCATGTTCGAGCACTGATTCAATACAGCCTGAAAGCTTTTTTTTCTCATTTTAATTTTTTTTTCAAATTCAAACTATTTTTTGTTTAACGTCTTGTTTTATCATGTTACTAAAAATAGTATTTATTATAAACTTATATTTTATAAAAGAACATCTTTTCAGAGTTAATAGATAATTACTAAAATTTTTAAAAAGAAATAATATATAGTAGTTTTTAATACATGTAATTTTTGGTATCATAAATAAATGCCTATGTTAGATATGATAAATGGTTTAGATTTTTTAAAATATGTTTTAAAAATTGCATGGAGGCTAATACAACTCGGCCATACCTATATTGAATTATTATCCTTCCTGCTCTACCAAAATGAAACATTTGTCCCCGTTGTCAGGAGCTCACTGGCAAATGCATGTATGCATGAAATGCATAATGTCAGAGTTTTTCAAATTTATTTACGCCAATAAAAAAATATTTATTTACCAACCCCAACTTCTATCAGGTTTCGATCGCTTGCACCCGGGAGCACGTAGCGCATACCTTATTTTTTTATTTTTTTTTGAAAATTTTTTCATAAACTTGTTAGCTCAAGTGTATTTAACACGTATATAAATTTTTATCATTTTTGAAGATTTTTAGATATTGATATTTGATTTTTGAAAATCAGTGGCATTTTAGTAATTTAAAATTACGTAAAATGTCACTAATTTTCAAAAATAAAAAATAAATATCTAAAAATCTCCAAAAATGGTAAAAATTTATACACATATTAAATAAACTTGTATTAACCTTTTTATGAAAAAAATTTCAAAAAAAAAAAATAAAGGTATGAGCCAGAGAGCAGGCAATCGGGGTCCACTTATATCTTGCAACTCGATTATTTATCGCTATTACTACAAGAAAAGTTGACATGTGCAACAACTTTTTTCATTATTTGCTGCTTAAGAAGTGAAGGTAGCAACGTATGAAGTAATCTTCCAAAACATTTGCAGCAAAATTGGTGTTACTGCAAATATTGTTATATGCAGCTAAAATTTTTGCTCCATATAATATTATATGCGACAAAGTTGAAAAAAGGCGGCTTCGTTTCGCCAAATGCCACAGAACCAAAGTATCAAATTAAGCAGCCATAATTTAGCGGCCCGTGCTAGCCTGCGTCCGGTTGAAGTTAGGCAAAGCGTCGGATTGTTTCGTTCAAACAGTGGCCGTTGGATAGCTGCTGGCGGGAGTTTTTGTAAAATGCCCGTCCTGACAGACAGCGACGAGAGAGGGAGCGGGGAGCTTACGCAAACCAGACGCGCAGCATCTCCAAACCAGGCGCGCAGCAGCCCCTCCTCTCTCTTGCGTCGCCCGCACCGCTACTCATCGTCTCTCTCTATGTTTCTCACTCAACTGCAAGGCTACACTGAAATGGAAACTGGACCACTTGAAAGGGCCAAAGCATCCAATTTTTGCCAATCGAAACGCCTGTAGTTGGACTTGGATTGCATGGCTGGCCAGATTTCCCGTTTTGGATTGTCAGGTTCAGAAGTCAACCTCATGGCATCCAAGCATTCAACCCTGTGTGCATGCTTATCTCCAAGAGGAAACAGATGAAATTTCTCTCCTCACGAACTTGCGTTTAAGTCTTATGACTAGCATATGCCACCCATCTGTGCCTCTCGATTGCAATTAAACAACCCGTTAATCAGTAAAAAAAAAATTCAAATTGGAATAGAATGAAAAAATAATAATAATAAATTCCACGTGCGATGGGATTTCAGAAAGGCATGAATCTCCAGGCGGTCTGGATGCTCATTTGAGCAGGATTCGCCCTCCATCAGCTTCCGTTTCTGCATTTCCTAACAGGTCTTCCAATCCTGCTGAGGTCTCTCACCGTGCCACAGTGGCAAACAGTGGCAGTGTTCTTAGCTTTATCAGCAGCAGGGAACTTCCATTGAGGCAACACTTTCAGTTTTGTCAGAAGCCGGCCATTTACCCGACCCTTCAAAAGCGACGTGAGAGAGAGACGATAAGCAGCAGTGCCGGCGACGCAAGAGAGAGAGGAGGGGCGCATGTGCTCCCTGCTCCCTGTGTCGTCGCCGCCTGTCAGAGGAGTATTTTGTAAAAACTCCCGCCAGCAGCTATCCAACGGCCACTGTTTGAACGAACCAATCCAACGCACGAGCGCGCGCCACGCTGGCGCTGACGAAGTCTACCTTACTTTGGTCGGATGCAGGCTAGCACGGCCCTAATTAAGCTACCTATATTCATTTGCAGTGACATAAAGGTACATGTAGCAAATTTTATACTATTTGCAGCCAACAATTTTCCTACATTTAAGAAAATTTCTTGCAATGTATTTTTTTTAGAAAACAGAATTCTATTGCATTAACAGGTCATACAAGGCTTCCACGAATGTATTAAATGCAAATTTAAGATATGTTTGCAAAGTAATAAAATTTTTGATAAAATATTTTTATTATAAAAGTTTTTAAATGAAAAAAATTTTCGTATATCCGCTGCATTTTACCATTATTCCTTTTGTACACGTGACATTTCAAAAAAATTTTCCAAACCCACACCACTTCCTACCGCACCCTCGCCGTCACGCTCGACCAAAAGGGACATTTAGCTGCTGCTTGAAAAGTCAATTTTACCCCCATGTCGTCCTTTCTTTTCCCGCAAAGAATTAGGGGTGCAACTTGGGTAGGGTACCCGCGGGTCAACCGGTGGGTACCCTAAAATCAGGTAGGTTCGGTTCCATAGAACCTACCCGTAGGGTCGGTACGGTTCCTCGGGTAAATTACCCGGTCAATTTCGGGTAGGGGTCGGTTCCGGTTCTGGGTACCCGGAACCGACCCGGATTTAATATTATATTACTATATATTATATATTATAAATACCTAACAGTCCTAAATGGCTAAATCCCTAAATCGATTCCTGATTCTTCCCCATTCCGCCATTCGTGAATCGTGATCCCAGATTCTTCATCGGCAGCGGCGGGCTGCAGCTTCATCGGCAGTAGCCGGCGGCAGAAGGTCGCGGCTCCTCAGCAGCGGTGGGCAGCTGAAGATCAGCACGGCGGCAACGTCGCATCTGTGGCGAGTTGCAGAAGGTCACGACGATCTGGTAAGGCGGTAACAACCCTCTCTCCCTCTCTCCCTCTCCCTCTCTCTCTCCCTCTCTCTCCCTCCCTGCCATTCAAGACTAATGCGGTAATGCCCTGTTAGACATTGCTTCGAAGGTCATTTATTACTTCTATATTTGATTGTCATTTGATGTATGCGTGGGGTTGTTGCTGCACGGCTGCTTATTTGGGTGGTATTATCATTCTTAGAAAACGATTCCGGGGGTACAACTAATGCTGAACAGTTGCTGCGATGGTTGACTGCTTGATTATTTTTGGGAGCGTGTTTGTAATACATTGAAGAAAGAGATTGCTTTCAGAGCCTGCCAAAATTTTGGTTAATGTGATGACTGCATACCCAACCCAACAGACGTAAACAATAATGACCTTTAAGTTTGTTTGCAAAATAGATGCTGCCATAAGGCCTTTAGTTACCAGTTGACAATCTTGCTAAATCAACCAGAAACTCGTCTTAAAGGCTGGCCCAAAGTTCTATTTTTGAAGAACATGCAAATCTTTCAATGAAATTCAGTGGTGCTCTTGCCAACCACTTCATTCCTCCGTGCTACAACCACCTCTACTTGCCATTACACAACTCTGACTCTATATAAACATTTGAATCGACTTTTTAAGTAGCCAAACAAATTGTTCAGCAACACTTGGGTCTTCAACCTCAAATCAGTGTCGTACAAACAACATCCAAACTCAGATTCTCAAAAGATAACCTCTCAACATCCAAACTCATATTTCATTGTATATACATTGCACTTTTTTAACAGATTTATGTTTTAGTATATATAAATTGAATTTTTTTACACAGGTTGAAGCTACAAATAAATCGTATTTTAGGAACTGATTTTGGAACCGAACCGGAACCGACCCGCTCTTGAGAAAATAGGGTAGGGTAGGCTCCGGACCGACCCTATTTAAAATAGGGTAGGGTAGAGGTTTTGCCAAAATGGGTAAGGATAGGTTCCACCCGTACCCGGACCTACCCGACCCAAGTTGCACCCCTACGAAGAATTAAAGAATCGACGGCAGGAACGGGAAAACCGAAATGAGAGACGAAATCCGCCACGGCCCACGATGTGTTACCGTCGGCGGAGTTCCAAGGAACACATGAAGAAGCTGCAACGTTATTCCTCTGCCTGCCTTCTTCTCTCTTCGAAGCCACGTCGCCTCCAACTTCGAGAGCCTTCCAGTTCGTGCTCCAATCCCATGCCGCCACGATTTGCTCTTCCAAATTTCAGCAGTTTCCATGTTAACAGATTCTTCAAAACTATCTTGTCATTATCTACTTCACCTGGCGATCTCCCCCGCTCAAGTTCGGTCGCAGCTCTACCAACCATTCGCACGCCTCTTTTGCAAACTTCAGCAATCAAGCCATAGCCCATCAATTTTAGTAGTCTCAGGACTAATTTTCCACTGCCACGATCCGGCCATCTAACATCGATTCAAGCACCGACAGCAGAAATGTGAGCGTCAACAGTCCAAACCGTCAGCCAATTAACCATTCTAATAGCAACTATTAAAAATCAGGTAACGCCCTCAAAATTGGGCGATAATTTTCAAAACCCAGATGGAAAACATGACCCCTGTAGCTCCGGCACTCCCTCAACATCCAACAACAACAATTTGCAAACGAGAATACTACCCAAATTACGCCGGCCCCAATTTCCATCTTCTTGATATAAAAACGCCCAAATAGCAGCATCTCGCGAGCACGCACCCGTCGCCATTAAATCAAAGCCAACAACAGCAGTAGCTTCGAACCAAAAAGTAGCAGCAAAAATGGCATGGGTAGCAATTTCATTAAAGAAAAATTAAACGACAAGTTGTGGCCATGGAAATTTCTTCAATGCATCCATCGTTACCTCGATGCCTTGGAGGCCGATCGTTCCTGCCACGCCATCTCATGCATTTCGATTAATATAGTTATATCTTATTTATATGGACGGTGAATGGTTTTGAAAATGGTGGTTGGTCGTTCCGGCACGCACAAACCCATTTTCAGAAGCGGCTTGAAGACGAGACGATGACGGTTGATTTATAGTTATAGCCATCAGAGCATTCAATGGAGGACACTTTTTTCACTCTAGTAGAAACCGGACAAAATCCATTTTCCCACTTTTTAGTCATCTCATGCGGAGGCTAACGGAGTGGAGAACTCGGATGCCTCAATTAAGTCGTCGGAGCAGGTTGATGCTCAGGCGGGATCTGCCGATGCTGCTTCAGCTGCCTCCAGCAATCGAACAAAGCAGGCTAATGGTAAACTCAATTTCTGCTTTTGTGAAACACTATTTCTTAAGCAGAGCCATGGTGGATTTTTGGAATGAGACAAAGGCGAACAAGGGACTAGCTAAGGGCATTTTTGGAATTTAGAAAAAAGCAATGCATGCATGTGCACGAAATGGGGCGGCGACGAGCACAAGTAATGTATCTGGAATGAAAAGGATAATGGCGGAATATCGTGGGTATGCTAAGGATTTTTTTTATAATATAATATAATAAGAGTAATAATAAGAAGTAAAAAGAATTAAAATTAAAATACATAAATTAGTCATATTTATGCAGAAATGATTGAAACATAAGACAGTTATATAAGAAGATGTAAAAAAAAAAATAAAAATAGGATAATTATAAAGTAAAAAATTTTAAATTAAAAAGTTTTAATTTGCAAAATTTTTGTATTAAACAAACATACCCTTATATCTAAAAGTAGCCATTTCTATTATCGCATTCTAAAGGTTCATTTTCATATTGTCATTTGCAAATATTCCGGATAAAAAATAGAAAGTAAAATATAAGATCTTTTTTATAAAAAAAATAATAAAATATTTTGCGTTTATGCTACCCATGTTGAGATAAAAAAGGCATTGTTGAAATAGAACCAGTTCCACCTTTGGCTTTTGTAGAACGGTTGATCTAGGGTCCACCAAGATGATGGACTGAAAATCTGTCCCGCTCATTTTGTTTGTGATGTCTCATTTAATAAAATTAACAGGTTTACATGGACTATAAGCTAACTAATTTTAATTAATATCGCCTTTCAGTTCTTTTCTACTAATCATTATAATTTGTAAGTTAAACATATTTTATTAAGCATGATGTACAGATCCGATTTTCAAAGTCATCTTGTTGGGCGCCACATGAACCGATTTCACAAAAGTGAAATGTGGAAACGGTTACCATTGAAAACATAAGTAGGTTGTGGGTGTAACGAGGTCAAATTATCCGTGTTCAAGGTTAACATTAACTAATTTGGAAAAAAAAATCTTAACTTTAACCCTAATCCATTCAACATAAATAGATTGGACCAGTATGATAAAAATAAAAATAAAAATTATTTAAATGTATTCGTAAATATATAATCAACAAAGGCTTCTAATACTATTAGGCCCAGATTATTTGCCTCAACCAAAAACATTTTTTTTTATCAAATTGCTAATTGAAGTGTATTTAATATATAAATCAAATTTTACCATTTTTAAATATATATTTATTTTAGATTTTTAAACACTGAGGTATTTTAGTTAAGGACTGATACATGCACTTGGGTGTAGTTAGCTTCAGTGCACCTGGGTATTTTAACCCATTTTTTTTAAATTACTAATCTAAATGTATTTAATATATGTTTCAATTTTTACCTTTTGGAGTATTTTGCATATTTATTTTTTATTTTTAAAAATCAATGGCACTTTAGGTAACTAATGATTTTCAAAAATAAAAATAAATATCTAAAATACTCCAAAAATGGTAAACATCGAAATACATGTTAAATCTACTTAAATTAATAGTTGTATAAAAATTTTCAAAAAATAAAAAAAGGGCTAAATGCACTTGGTTGCACTAAGGCTAAGTGCACCTGGATGTATTTAGCCTAAACTGTTTTAGTTAACATTAAAATGATTAAAGTATTATGTGTTTAAAATTTTAAAACAAGTATATACACATATTCAAAACTGGTGAAAGATTAGTTTATAAACTAAATAAATCTAAATTAACCATTTTATAATCAATTTAAAATAATAAAAATATCCTGTTAGACTGTATGAAATGATCTAACCTCATGCTATTAATCTATTTGAATTGAATATATAAATTCTCATATATATACTTAATGAATGTTGATTCCGTTGTTGATAATTATGCATAACTTTATATCAAGAAACTATTAACTCTTTTACTTTATAATTATAAATAATTTATGCAAATTGAAGAGTTAAATATGTTGAATTGCTGAGTCAACCAATTGGACAAGCTTAATCACATGATCAACTCGTTTATTTAAATAGATTATGTACGCAAGTTGATAATTTGAAAAGTACCGACTTCAATCCACCATAATTGGGTTTCTATTGATGGAGTCGCAAGTAAGCCCTAACCCTTTTACACCTGTAGACACAAGTAAAGGAAAAATTATTCCCTCATTTTCTACACCAATTTTAGTGTAATGTGGCATCCAACTTTCTAATTTTAATTATTATTTTTACATTTAAATTGTTTTCCAAATTTTTTATCCATTTTAATTTTATTATCTTTATTTCTATTTATTACCTCTTTTATGTCACATCACTTTATCAATTCTTAAAAAATTATAATTGTAATTTTTTACCAAATTCACTATATGCTTTCATAGGCAAAAGGTTAAAATTTGGTCGCTAATCATTTGTAATATATTACGTATAGCAATTATTAGAAAGAAATTTGGTTGCTAATAATTCATAATTTTTATGTTTAGGTAAAAAAATTTTGATTGAATTACTAAAACAAAATTATAAGCAAGAAAAATTTTCTTTACCTATAAAAGTATCGCTACAAGCAACCAAAACTTTCTATCTTCATAAATAAGAGATTTTTTCTTGAGAGCAAGGGTTAAAAAAAATATATTTTGCTGTAGTGATTCTTAACCTTTTCCAAGTGGGGCGTAAATTTCTTATAAGGTATCTCATCTTGTGGTATGCTTGTTTTGAATTCTTTTATACCTCCAATAGCTCTTACGTAGGGCTGCAACTTGGATAAAGTACCCATGGCTATCTATCAACCCGACCCTAATTTGGACAGGGTAAAATATCAAATATTATCCATAGATATGAGTTGGTTATAAATTATTATCTGTCTTCTCAAATAGGATATGAGTAAAATAAATATGTTGGGTACTTGAAACCGACCCGCATGGGTACTTATATGGGTAAATAATTAGGTATATAAAATTATATATATGAGGGGTAATTCTGTTAGGCCATTCAAAAACTATAAAACTTAGTTTATAGGTTAAATACATTTGACTTTACATATTCATAAAAAAATCAAAAAATTTTAAAATGGGCTTTTTTGGTGAGACACATAGCTACCCCCATGTGCCAAGCCATACTTGAACACCTCTCAATATATATTATATAGTACATGTTCTGTTTTATCTAGAACACTTTATGTGCACACCCATTTTAACAAATTTAAATTTAAATTAATCTTTGGCTTTGTGGAATTGTGGATTGTGAAGTAACAAATTAATTTGGTTATACAGAAGTCATTAATGACTTGCAAAAGCTTTTTATAAATAAGTTTATGAATTGTGATTGTAATATATTAATAATTTTAATGGTTGAGTTATGACATTCTATACTTTATATTTTTATATAATAATATAAACAATAGCATATGTATGTGGTATTTTAAAACATAAATAAGGATTGATTTGTATTATTTAAAATAATATAGAAATACTTGAGTATTAAAAGAGATTGATTTGGATCGGAAACCGAAACCAGCTATATAGTAACAAGCAAGGTAAGGTAAGGTAGGTTAATAACCGAACCAACACATGAGTAAAGTAGAGTAAGTTCCGAAACAAAAAAAAAAAAAAAAAATTGGACGGCCTGCATTTAGTTAATGGGCGTGTGATTCTGCACGGGTGTGCTTATTGGTAGGCCTGCCCTCCTGAAATCTTCCCCCAAAAAAAGCGTATCGTCTCAATTAAGGAAGAGTCCAAATCCAGTGCACAACCCACCGCGCCCAGATAACGACAGACGCAACCGGTAAAACAATCTCCACGACTTCTGGTAGACCTTCATTCTCAATCTTAAAATTTTCGATAGATTAAAAAAGATCCCCACCGGTTATGTTTATTATCATATATTTTACAATTAATATATAATTTG
>JAXCLR010000081.1:18749582-18773353 GCA_035584095.1 Annona squamosa
ATTGATACATATGTTAAATAAACCTAGATTAACCATTGTATGAAAAAATTTTCAAAAAAAAATAAAAAAAAATAGGTTCAGTGCACCCGGGTGCGTTGAGGCTGAGTGCACCCGGGTGCACTGAATTACGCTCCGTCCGCATCATCCAATAAGGGCAAGGAGAAAATCCCTCCACCCGTAAGGTGTGGAATCACCACCATTCTACGATTGGGGAACGTTTCTCTCGTTCTCAATTATCAAAATATAATAATAATTTTTTAATTTTTATTTTCAATACAACTTTTATCAGGAGTAATCTATTTTTTTAATTTCTTTTTGTTGTTGTGTGTAATCTCCCTGTTCATATTTGATAGCATGTAGTCTTCTCTGTTCGTATAAATCATTCTTATCGTCTCCTACCAGCTACCAATAGTTTTGTTACTTGCAAAATAAGCCACGTATTTAATTACCTCTTTCTTTTTCTTTTTCTTTTTCTTTTTAGATTTGTTACTTGCAACCATTGCTCTTTCAAGGTCGCCCGCCTGTAATAACCGGTGTTAAATCCTTTGTTCGACCATTTTTTTTTTTTTTTGCCAATATATACTAGCATATATGCTCTTGGCTTGGATTTTGTATATTTCCACGTGATTAGGCTAATCTGATAACATAATGAGATTATGTTCCACCTAATATTATAGAAACGAGTTAGATAATAGAAACTGGCCACAAAATTGAATATTGATCAAATAAATTTAAAAATTCGTTTTAGTCCATATCTACAGTTTTTTTAGTTCATCTACAAAATTTAGTTAAAGCTGACAATTTCTGTCTTGACTCTTGCCGACACTATAACAGTCATCGACGAAAAAAGATATTTTGAGTAATTTATAAATATACCCACATAGTTTGATCATAATTGCAGATATTTTTAGACAATTTTAAATATTACAAATAATTCTCGTGTAGGTTAATCATAATTACAAATATATTTATATCATTGTGGTGTCATTAATGCACCATCATGGTATAAGTATCATTGAAAACATATGCAAACTATGTAAATATATTTGTAAGTTTAGAAATCATGTGAGTATATTTAGTTTTTATAGATATACTCATGTAATTTACCCATTTTACAAATATACTTATATTGTGATGATATAGTAATGATGTCGGTATATTTATAATTATAATCAAATTATATGAGGTTATTTGCAATTTATGAAATTATGTAAATATATTCATAATTATAGTCAAACTATACAAGTATATTTGCAAATTACTCAAATTTTTTTGCAAACAAAGATTAAAAATTAGAATTTTTGTAAGTAAATAATGTAAATAACTTTAAAATAAAAAGTTATAGGGTATTCTCTTTTGAAAGCCACAAAATCTCATATATTGAAAAGTGAAGGGTGTAAATTATTGTTCTACTCTTTTGTGCTTGACGATCACGGAAAGTTATTAATATAAAATTTTTCATTGTCCATACCTACTTTATTTTTTAACTATTGCTTTACATCTTCATATACAACTACCATATTTTTTAATTATTTTTTTCTTAACTATCTATACAACTATCATATTTATTTTAATTTTATTCTCTCCATACCTCATGATTTTTTTGATGAATCCATTCCTCATCATTACTTGTATTATATCACACTACTTATCCCATTTAAAATTTTTTATCAAATGCTAAATAAAAGCAATCATATGTGAGAAATGATTTAAAAGCAGCACCATTGTACATACCAGAGTATACAAATGATTAGTTTCTACAAATTTAAAAAAATTTTACATCTAAACCAACTAAAAATAAATTAATATATATTTGTCAGTCCTAAAATCTCTTTGATCAAAAAATTATACATCTTAAATATTTAACATCATTTAATGGTGAATATTATCATCATCATCATCATAAGCTATTTTCCACTTAGGTGGAGTCAGCTGCATGGATTCTGTTACGTCATTCTTAGCAATTTAAGACTAAATTTTTTGTAATGTGTAATATTTTTAAATCTTATTTAATTACTTACATCCATTTTTTGTTTTTGTCTTTCTCTCATTCATCTACTAGCTTGTACTTGGATAGACTCTGTTTTACTAACCGATGTTACTTCTGGCCTCCTTTTAACATGACAAAACTATCTTAATCTATTTTCTCTCATTTTATCATAAATTAGTCTAACTTTTAAGTTTTCTTGAATTATTTCATTCCTAATTTTATCTTTTCTTATTTTACTACTCATCCATCTTAACATTCTCATTTTCGCTACGCTTATTATTTAATGATAAACAAAAAATGTCAAAATTTGTAAAATAAATATTAATAAGTAAATTTTAAGATGTTTTTTTGAGCATCATTAATAATTTAAATATGAAAAGATCTCTCAAGAAATAAAAAAGCTTTTGTACAAGCCCCTTGTGTACAAATATTTAGTTGCAAACATTCTTCATTATATATTCAAGGGGCATTTGATAATGGGAAAACATTTCTAAGAATTATATGAAAGAAATTTTAAAGTAATAATTTAAAATGAAATTTTAAAATTAAGACTATGTAAAATTATATGAGTAATGATTTCAAGCGGAGAGAATAAGAAAAAATGGATGAGACAATTGCACAGGAAAAAGTCACAGAATGCATGAAAATATATGCAATAATAAGAAAAATTAAGGTAGTCAATTATATGTTACATCATGATAAAAGAGGCTAATAAAAATATTTTCTTTTTTCTTTTTTGCCGCTTTTGATACATAACCTCCCTTAATTAGGAGTTGTCTTGTAACTTTCAAATGTAACAGGAGAGGAATAAAAAAAAGTCCAAGTCATTAATTGCTTATCTATTACATTTTTCTATTTTTCCATGTATATTTATATTATTTTCTCATATCTTTTCATAAAATTTCTGTCATTATATTTTTTATTCTAACTTTATCCTATCATATTCATTTCATCTCATTTTGTTCCCATCATTTATATTGTACCAAATACTATCTTAATTTTTATTCATTTGTAATTGAGTTATGTTTCAATGTATCTCGTTGTATTGAAATTTCAATACATTTGAGTGCAAAATTTTTTTTATTTTTATAAAACTGTCAATCTAAGTATATTTAGCTTACGTATTAAGCTTTACTATTTTTAGAAGTACATATATATTTAAAATTCTTAGTTTTAAAAATAAAAACATAAATTCTGATTTATAAACTAAATATACTTAAACTAACGGTTTTATAAAAATTTTAAAAAAATTAGTTTTACAGCCAAATGCATTGAAATTTGAATGCCAATATTTACTCTTTGTAATTGGATAAGGCTTTCATTAATACTGATATCCAAACGGGCCCTTGTGCATGAATTTTGTGAGTTTATTTGACAATCCAAATGCAGATACTTATCATCCTATATATGTAATACGTTTAGATGGTGTCATGGCAAGGAAACCTAAAGTAGTGGTGAACTATGAATGGCGGTAAACCCAAAAGCTGCCGCAGCCGTTCTTTTCCTCTGTATTCATTAAGAAAAGCCACGGGCAGCACTTACATTATTCCCGCAGCTCCAAAGAAGAAAAGAGAGTTGAAGCAAAAGCCTAAAATGGAGGGCCAAGTCCAAGCAGTTAAATCGAGGGTTGTGAAAGTCGATTCGGAGGAGTCATGGGATTTCTTCATAAATCAAGCTAATAACCAAGGCTGCCCTGTAAGTCTTTCTATCTACTTCTTCTTTTTTGGATTTTGGATTGGTGAATTTCCACCAGGTCTGTGGAATATTGTCAAACCTTTGAAGTATTGGGAATTGTAGTCCACTTTGTGCCTTCATTGAATCCCAATGGCCGAAATATTGACGCCCATATCAATGTATCGTGGTTGGATTATTACTCAAGACAGAGCTAAATATATTTTATTCGAGCTAGCTGTTTTTTTTTTTTTTCATGGGAGAGCTAACTGATTATTGGGTGATGGTATATAGATGAAGAATTAATAACCCTTATATTTTGAGGCATGAAACTGATGGTTAATTTTATACCATAGTTTAAGACCCAAAAATCCTTTTTCGATATCTTCAGTTGGATTATATTGATAAAACCCAAAAAAAAAAAAAAAGACTATTCGTTAAGGCTCAAAAATCCTTTCTGAATTTGTCCTAAGATGACCCATATTGCTAATATTTCATTACTTTAATTGGTATTTTTTCTTTTTAATCCTGGAGCGTTAAAAGAGCTGATTGCTTGGATTTTTCCAATCCTGTTGTAGTTAGGTTAATTTGTTTTCATGTCTCATGGGAACATTCTAAGCTTTTTTGGTTGTGATTTGATCATTTCCCAGGTCGCCGTCCACTTCACGGCATCGTGGTGTGTACCATCTGTTGCAATGAAACCGTATTTCGAGGAAATGGCCTTAAGTTACCCGGACGTTCTGTTTCTTTCGGTTGATGTAGATGAAGTAAAGGTGAACAACAAAACATCTGACTCGAGCTTTAAATTTTCAATCGATCTGTGCAAGTTAGCACTGAAAAAGACATAGAGCGTGGATATTTTTAAAAAAATATATTTGAATTTATTGAATATGAAGTAGATTTTTGGCAATAAATTTGACAACAAAAATAAATTTATTTACTTACCTGAAATATAAGATAAATTATTATTATTAGTACTACTACTACAGAAAATATGTGCACTTAATGATTTGTCCTGTTTTTTCGTTGCTTAAAAATATTAGACCTAAGAATATGGTGTGAAGTGTCTATGGCCGTAGGCCAACTAGTAGCGCATGGGGCTTTTCATGCCTAATGTTGGGGTTTCCCTTCCTGCAATTAGCATTCAGTCGTGATCAGTGGGGTTCTGGCTTTTCATAAAAAAAAAAAAAAAAGAAGAAGAAGAATGTGTCATGAAAAATAATTTGTTATACTGTCCTATTATTGTATTTATTATTATTTTTTTTATTTGAGAAAATTCATATTATACCCATAATATTTAGCATTAATTTCTAATATACGTAACCTTTCGCAAACTTCTTCCATAAGCATAATATTTCAGTGTAAATTCCTATGGTACTTATCCTCAATTTACAAATAAGTTGTTATTCACCTACTGAAAAACCTATTTTGCCCCTCCTATTTAGCCCTAATATAATTTTCCGGTGTTGTAAATTGTCCATTTTTTACATCAAATGATTCAATTGAGTTTATACTAAGATTTAATTCTTTCAATTATAATTGGATGAGCAAAATAGTTTTTTTCAGCGGTAGATAACGAGAATTTGCGAGACATTATGAATATAGTATAGGATTTTATTTTTATTAAATTATTTTACTTACTTTTTCTGTAGTTTTAAAAGTTCGCTGGCTAGATTTCCACCAAACACAAAGTGGGGCGGAAGGAGGATTTGATTTCGTTGATTTAATTAATTAATTGTTTGTGTGTGCTCTGTACCTATGCATGCAGGCAGCTGCTTCGAAGATGGGGGTAAAGGCCATGCCCACTTTTGTTCTGCTCAAGGATGGGAAGCAAATAGATAAGCTCGTTGGTGCTAATCGAGAGGAGATAAGGAAAAGGATAGATCAATTCGCCCTCTCCACTCGTTCTCCCAAACTGGCCAACAGCTAGCTGGAGACATATGTAGCTCACGTAGTAATGGTTTTAATTTTGTGTGGTTTTTTCCCCTTCCAAGTCTTGATCAGCAAAACCTGTAAAAACCCCACCTTGTCTTCATCAACTGTGCTACTTTTGTGACTGGTGCTTGACACGACTTTTTTTTTTTATGGTTTATATTTACATATATCTCAACTCATATTACATTGTAGTTCTGAGACATTCTTAAAAACAAGGAAATACATAATTCCTCCAAAGAAATCTGAAGACACAACTTCATTAAAGAATTAGAAAAAACAGTTTCTAACCCATGGGAGACAACAACTCCTACACCACCTCAAAGGGAGATCACAACTTCCACACCATATTTCCGGGCCGAAATCCCAACGCGAGATTCGAACTCATGAGCTACGCTAAAGGGTCCAACACCCCTGCCACCTGCGCTGGCGGCGGGTGACGTGCTTGACATGACTTGAACCATCTTTAATTGCTGAATGAATGACCCCGGATCATCTGTGGATATATTGCATGTATATATACACATACGCGCACGCGCACACGTGATGGAGTCGGATTGAGTCGAGTTGAGTTAGGTTAGGTTGGATTGGACCGGAAGCTTTTAGAAATTGGATTTGGTTGGGATGAAAATGCATCAACCCAACATACGCACCCCTAAATTCGTACCTCTTATCAATCACAGACCTATTTAATTAATTATATAACCGTCTGTTTAATTTGGATAAATCATACCGGCATAGATCATAGCTTAATTGTGCAATTTGGACGGGTGCTGGTAGAACCGTGACAATGGCATGCAATGTTTAGGTGAGAGGTCTGTTTAGAAGGGTTAACAAAGAATTCGGTGGATGCCTCTTTGTTGTTTCTTTATTGTAATCCAATATAATAATAAAAAAATTCGTGGGGAGTAATTGGGGGTGGGTTAAACCTGAATAGTATTTTGGAATTAATATGATCCGCAGACCTCGCAAAAAATGATTTATAAACTGACTTTTCTGAACTCAAATTCAAAGACCCTGATTCATAAATATAGTTAGGATCAGGGATCAAGTAAACCAAAAGCCAATTTTCCTATTTATATTTAATACAAAATATATTATGTATTAGAAATTCTAACTAATATTTATTTGTATTTATGTATTTTATCGACAAACGGGAGAGTATACCTAAAGAGTTCGAGCTTTTGTATTAACTTTGATGAATTTATGACATTAATTTTTTTTTTTTTTTTTGTCGAAATCATCAAAGCTTATCGACTTGATAAACCTAGTTCTCAAAATCATTAAAATAGGCCCGTCAAATCAGCCAGAAAAATCCTATTAAAGTTGGTAATAAAAGGCCATCAATATTATGCGCCATATTATCAAGAGCCAAATAAATTTGCCAGTGGCCCATCAACGTACATCGTAAGTGGTCAACAACTCAACAATCGGGAAAGTGAATCGAACTTACCAATTCTAAAGGAGAATTTCTTCGGTACCCACAATATTTGTACATAATTTTAAAATACTCATAATATTTCATAAATTCGTCCTATACTTATAAAATTTCATCCTAAATTCTTGTTATACCTATACCGTAACACAATCATTATCTATCCCAGTGAAAAGACAATTCTTTTAAAGATTTTCTAATTAAAATAATTGAACTTTAATGTAACTCTTGAATTATTTAATATTGTATATTAATAATTTACTATCATTAACCGAGCTAGGTTAAGATTAAATTGTCTTAATTAGAAAATTTTGAATTGACAAATTCATCTTTTTAATAGGTTATATAATTGTTGTATTGACGGCAAACATGATAGAAATTTAGAGTAAAATGTTACAAATTTAAGAGAAATTTATAAAATATTATGAGTATATAAGGAATTAGGAGCAAATGTTATGGGTACGAGAGAAATTTTCCTAATTTAAAATTTTCTACAAATTATTAAATGAATCAATCTAAAATTGTTTTGCAATTTTATCTACAACATGTACTTTTTAAAGATCTAAAGATAGAATAAGCTTGTTCATGACTTTTTCCAATCGAAGAAAAATTACCAAAATATGCTTAATTAGTCTCTCTTTTAAAAATATTCTTAAAATCAATATACTGAGAAATTCCTAAGATCTCTTTCACAACTCACCCTATATAGTTTATGGTAGCAATTTAACTAACGTTCAAATGTATTGAAAAAATCTTGAATGAGACAAAGAAATGATATTAGAATATAATAATTTGTATTAAGAATAAAAAAGGTTGTGCTGAAAATATAAAAATTTGTATTAAATTTTTTTAAAATTTTGCTTTAAAATAAGATAAATATTCCATTAAAGGATCTTGAATTCTTTAGAATACCTTATATTCATACTACAATCTTGAGAGTTAATAATATTCATAATAATATATTATATTAACATTTATGCAATATTGCCCAAATGATTGTTATTAATGTAATACTTTACTCTTAAAATTTAAAATGTCAGAAAATATTAAATTTTACTACTATTTTTAATAAATTATCATTATAAATATATTATATTAGTCATACTACCCATGTCTTGTCATTAATCTTTGATATTATATGGACATTTTGTTAATTTTTTAGTATCAATTATTGTAATAGTGTCAATTTATATTAACTGTCTCAATTTTCTCACACTTACTAAAACCATTGATATAAGTTAATTTTTAAAACCATTCTATGTCTTTGTCATAACATGTTATATTTTTACCAATAGATTTCCCACACACTTATGAGACAAAACACTCACAAGAGTGAAGAGGGGGATGAAACCCTAACCATGACTTAGCATGCCAATGTCCCAACCTCGGTTGGCAATCTATTTGTAAGTTCACATAACGTATCATTTAACAAACATAAATCTCAAGAAAAATACCATAATCACACCTACTATTTTTATGTTTAAACCTGAAATCTTAGCTAGTTGAAATTGGTTACCAAAATTGAATTTAAGGTCCTTTCAGTGAAAGGTAAGAAAAAGCAAGAAAAATTTGTGAGAAAATTTTATGAAAAGTGAGTATATGATTTGATATAAGAAGGATAATAATGAGGAGAAAAGTAACTATAATGTAGATAAGATAGTTGTATAAAAAAAAGAAAGAACTAATTAGAATATAGCAGCAATAGTAGACAATTAGATAATTTAGTAGGTATATGAAATCATGTAAAAAGGTACATACAAGTACACAATGAGGTTGATTTTTTTGTTTTGCTCAGTGCCTAACAAACCTTTCAATGGATGTGTTTGATAACATAAAAAAGAAAAAATAATAATTTCTTTGCCTCTCTTTTATGTAATGCGACATTTTAATTATGCTTTAATTTTATTTTTTAATAATTTTTTTTGAATTAGTAGAAAATTATATGATATGATAGAGATAATGATAAGAAGTAAAAAGAATAAAGTAAAAATAAAAAGGTTGATTGTATGTATAATTGCATAGAAATGATTAGAAATACGACAATTGTATAGAAAGATGAAAAAGTAATTAAAAATAGAACAATTATAAAAATAGAAAATTTTTTATATTTACCAGGCATGCCCTGGAACATGATAGCATCACGTGGCTTTTTTATTTTGAAAAACAATTTTCTCTTTTTTCCCTTATTACCGGACGGATCCGAAATGAAATGAATTGAAGTGTACGAGGTGAAAAATTGAAAATAGACAAAGCACTGTGGATCATTTTTTCCTTTTTGCTCGGTGGGTGGGGTGGGTGGCTGGGTGCCCCTGGTGGGGGTGTGGAGATGAAATAAGTTGAAGTGTACAGGGTGAAAAATTGAAAATAGACAAAGCAGCGTGGGAATTGTATCTTGAGAGCGGCGTCAATGGCAGACATGCATGTGAGGCCTCCGGCAATTTCAAAATAGGGACAGCCTGTAAAGATGCTAATTAATTTTTGCACTCGGCTGGGCTGATTTTAACCCAATGGATAATAACCATCCCTTGTGCAGCAATATTTTTGACGTCCTTTTCTCAATCCACATGTATCATATCATTTTAGATTGACGCAATTGTTTAACTGTTTTTTAGCAACATTAATAACTCTATTTTTTAATCATTACCTAGATTCCTAATTTACCCCATTACAACTTTCTTTTTATGAAGAAAATTATATATATATATATATATATTTATTGGTAGTGGTATGTATGTGATATCTGATATTATAATCACGTATTTTCACAGCCTTACACAATAGAAGAACGTTTTTATAAATATCTCCACCATTTCTAGCACAAAAATTCAGTAAGCTAACAATATTTAGAACGACCAAGTTTAAAAATAACACATCTTAGATTGGACGGATATGGGATGAGGATGCCATAAAATCTCTCTTTTCTAAAATATTTGTTATTTTCAAAAGAAAACAATTTACTTTTTTATTTCCATTAAAACTTTTTTCAATTTTCATATACATTTTCTAATTCCTAATACGTAACAATATTTTTTTTTATCCAACTTCTCCAGTCCAAGTTATAAACAAGCGATATTTTATATAATTTAGTTTGATGTATTTAATATTGGATAAAAAAGTAAAAAAATGTAGAAAAAATTTGAATATTAAGTATTTATTAAGAACACATAAAATAATCATATACAATAAATAATGCAATTGTTTAGAAATATATTAAATCATAATTATAAATATAGCTAATAATTGAAAATTGAAGATTTATTAGTTATTTAAGATATCACATCATATTAAATAATGTGAAAATTAATTTTACAATGATCATATTTGTTCACAAATAACATTTGAATGGGATGGTGATGGGATAAAGAGGAAATGAAATCTCAAGTTTTCAAAAATATTTTTTCATTTTAAAAAATCACAACTTATTTTTTATATTTATAATGGATTTTTCTCATTCTAATACAAATTTTATCATTCCTAGCACATAATAATATTTTTTTATTCCACATTCTTATTTCATCCTCATTTGATCTAAGGTACAAGTAGAAATAATAATTTGACGATGATAGATAGGAACCCATCTTTCATCTATAATTTTTAAAAAGTAATTTAGCGTCTTAATTACCTAATTATTTTACTTTTTCAATTTTTACCAGTAAATTCTAATTATTTTCTTCCATAGCTACTTTATTTCTTTATACTTTACCTTTATAATTTCATATCATTTTTGTACTTTTAAAAAATATTTCTTCCCCCACTTTCCCACTTGCCTCCATGTGTTACCGAAAGACTGCCTGAATTCACCTTCTAAGCAAAAGAATTAATGACTTCTAGTCCCTAACCATACTCTTAAGGCGGGATGAAAAAAATGTTCTCGACCGTAAGCGGTGTGCTGATGCTCGCATGTCCAATGAGACCTTCAATTGAAGTTCCAGCGCAAATATTTTTCTTTCACTTTTATTACATATGTGTTTATATAATTTAATTATTTTCGACAATAAAACTAATAAAGCTTAATGACACTCGGGATTCTTAAAGCACATTCGGTAATTGACATACTTGATATGTGATAGGAATTTATGGGAGCATGTTTATCAATAAATAATTTTATAATTCAACAATCATTTATATTTAAATTATTTTTTAACTATTTTGTTTATTCAAACTTTACTTTTATTATTTTATATCAATCAACTTTCACATTTCCAATTGTCCTGTTGACTGTGTGTTGTTTGTTATAAGCTCGTGTCAAAATAACTCGAAAGGTTTTTCTTATACAAATGCAAGCAAGAAGTCTTAGGTAATATTTTCAATTGTCAGACAACATAAAAGATTACAGGATTCTCATTAGAAAAAAAAAATGTAGGGGGCTAGTAGCACAGATCTGAACTCTTTTTAAGGACACGCATCAAAAAACCAGAAGAACAGGAACAGGACAGTCGCAGCTGTAATTTTTTCCCAGTAAAGAAGGGCCATTTGTCTCAGACTTATCTGCAAGAACACTAAAAAACTAAAAACACACCGGCTAAAAGCAAACCATTTGTCAACTAGCTTCTCTCCTCGCTGTCACGTGATGGCCTCTTTTCTTAAACGCCTCAAAGCAAACACCCACCACCAAAGCACCAACAACAACTGCTAAAACAATGAGAAGAAAGAAGGAAGACCCATTTCATCAAACCCCCTGACATATGCGTCTTCTCTTCCCTTCCCCTTCTCCTCCGTTCTTTCTTCCCCAGAGAGAGAGAGAGAGAGAGAGAGCAGCAGCAGCAGCAGAAGCAGCCTGAGAAAGAAAGAAGTAGAGAATGTGTTATGTGGGTAAAGCTACGAAGATCTTCATCTTCATTGTATCAGTTGTGGTCATGATAGGCTTAGTTGTGGGCTTCTCTCTCTTCCAACACGGCCTTCACAAGGCCCATAAATGTGAAAATGGCTGCAGACCAATCTTCCCCCAGTCTGCTCCTATCATTGCTTCTGCCCCTCCTCCTTACCCTCCCCCGGCCACCCCAACCCCTCCCTTCCCCCAGTCTCCTCCTACCATTGCTTCTGCCCCTCCTCCATACCCTCCCCCGGCCACCCCTGCCTTAGTCACGCCGGGACCTGTGCATGCATAGCTTACAAACAGGTAGACCCGAATCTACCTTTCCAATTTTTTCTATTCCTTTCATTTTCGATGTTGTTATTATTATTTTTTTATATTTTTTGTTTTGTTGCATAGACAATGGAAGATTGGAAGTTGGGTTATGGTTTGTAGTAGATTTCTTTCCCTTCCCCTGCCTTGTACATTTTCCTGTTCATAGCGTACTGTAGTTCGCATGGCGTCTGAAAGCATAATTCTGGGTCCCTCCGCCAACCTGTGAGGATTGAGGATTACTATCCTAGAGAGAATCCGAGGCACACAGTGAACTGAAATTACAGCATTGCCCTGATGATTGTCGGAAAGGGCACTGGTTGACTTACGTGGCTTGGTAGAGTGAATTTGACGTGTAATAATGAGCACCCTGCCTTTTTCAAAAGTATAAGCATGAACGCATGGTGCCTTGCATTCGGGGCAATCTCACACTTATCGAAACCGTTGAACTGTTGATGTGTTGGTGATCGTGGGGCACCCAAAAAAATATTCAGGACGTCAAATATTAAGGTTGCATTAATGGGACAATGACAAACTGCATGTCCTGCGCCGAGATGAAGTGGAAATAAAAGTAACACATTCCAATTCCAAAAACAACGCTTTCTTGGAGAGTCCCACATGGTGTGGTTCTGGAATCAGCAATGTTATGATCAGTGGGGCTGCACACAAGAAATCTCATGATCCAGACCATTGAATACATAAATGCATCTTGTCCAGCAATGATAGAAAAATTAAAAGAGATGGGAATAGTGAAATCTACTTAAGAGGGCTACAGCAGGAGATGGTTGTGTCATAATTTCAACCACAGACCGAATAAAGTAAGATGCTTGACTTTTGTGAGAGAAGCATGCGTAACGGGGTAAAAAGTGTTGGGATATATGGATAATCAAGGATAAATAAAAGTGGCACTAAAAATAAAAATGAGTTAAACAACGGTGAAAATTTTTATGTTGCTTTTTTATAACTTTTGAGGTTCTATGTTAAAGATCCAGTGAATCAAATAGAGGGTGGAGCAACTACAGTTTTTTTTTTCAGTGGTCTGTGATGGAGATGGCTCACTACTGTTGGTTACCCAGATCTTGGAAATTTCCTGATCCAATGCTGGGTTAGCCCAGCAAAACAAGTTAGGTGATCTAAATGTACTGAAGGCACACTCATATTATTCTTGGGAAAGAACATTGACAATGCAATGTATGTTGTAGATGAGGTCACCTTACAATTAAGGCTATATAAATAAATTGGAATCTTTTGGTGTAGAATGTTGATGAATTTACTGTTGGTACAAGAAATGGCAGAATTTACTTAGAAATCAAGATCTTCGTCACAAACAATATTGACCTTCATAATCGTGCAGATTTTATTCACTTTTGCAAATTTTCATAGGTGTGAGGAAGTGGAGTTATCGCATGCATGTACTTAGTGTGGAATCAATGTCATCTTGTTTAGAATTTAAGCTATTTATTTTTGGTAAAGCTTGTTAATTTTTTAGCACCAGAGGATTCTTGATCTATGTAGTGCTAGTCCCAGTTCTTTTTGACAAATCAGATGCATGCGAAGCTGCCAGTGTGAGTTCTTTTACGGTTTTTGGATCACAAGATCATCTAAAGGATGTGAATGGCTTTAGTTGATTCTTGGTGGCAGGACATAACATTCTAAGGATGTAATCATTGAACTTGACTTGGCCATTTTGGATTCATGTAGTACGCCTAAACTCCAAGATCACATCAAGATAATTTCTTGAAGTGATGGCAATGAAAACCAGAGCATGACAGAAACAACTTGAATAATAGTTCCATTAATTGGTCAATACTGTAAATGTTGTTAGTTGTTGCCAACAATGTAGATGCTGCTTGTTAGGTGATTTGCTTTCTTTTCTATCCTTTTCAACGGTTCTCATTTGTATTGGTGGAGAATCTATTGTATCATGTGTAAGGTGAGTTAAACATTGGCTAAATTTAATGTTTGAGATGTTCCCGAGATGATTGTTCAAGTTCAACATTGTGTGATACTATTTATTTCATTCCCATTATTTCTGTAACAATTTCCTTAAGTTTTCCCAATTGGACAATCTAGCAATTTCTGACACCAGTGATATTGACAAATTTCCATATCCTATACTTTTTCTGAAAAGCAAGTAACAAAACTTTAGCTCAAAAGCCTTCAGCTTTGGAAGGAATAATTCTAAAAATTCTAAATGGAAAATAGAATAAGGAAATGTATGGGTACAAAAAGGAAAAATGAAGTGTCACAATCTGCAGTATGGTTAGTGTCCAGATTTCAACGTAATCTGACATCTGGCTTAAGGGATTTGCTGGATATGAATGTGCACAGCCTTCAGTAGACTAAAACTATTTTTGCCTGCTTGGCTGCTTATCTTTAGGTTAGGTCCCAGTAAGCAAGTTCAAGCGATCTAATATGATGAAAGGTGCTTCAGTCCTGGTTATACCTGCTTGTAGTTCCACTTCCCATTGGTATTTAGAAATTTAGGTACTTCGATAAATTTTAGTTATCCTTTGCAGGTTGTTGCCATTCTGATAAGTATGTTCATGGTTTTAAATACTAGTGTTCCAATCAGAAATGCACCATTCTTGGCAACTTCGTTCAGATGGTGCTTGCGCTCTTCACGTGGGCCTTATCTGGGATGGGCAATTCTCATTTGGAAGCTTCAGATTGCAACATAGTGAAGACATTCTGTAATATCCATGTTCTAGTAAGTAGAAAGAGCTCTGGACTTTACATATGGTGGTGAGCTGTGTGTATGGTGGATATACCCTGTCACCATATCTCGTTTGTGTACATGGAATATATGCATACGTTTCATTGGGTTATGATGCTAACATTCTGCTCTTTGAGTCTGACAAAAAAAACCTGGAAAAGAAATAAGTTTTTCTTGGCTACAAGAGATATATGTGGGAGACATACATCTTGCATTTAAAAATATATATTTTTTCACTCAGATGAGTGAAAAACAAAGCTAATGTAAAGACTGTACACACTACCAAACTGTGAAATCACCTTTTCTTATTTATTTTTTATAATTCTTTACTGCTTATTTCTTTTGTTTCATGTCGTGACTGCTAGTTGTTCCGGTTTCTTATTGTAAAAATTGTTATTAGTGTCAGAGGTTAAGAATTATGATTGCAGAAGATCAGTGATGATGTCCATATCTCAACAGAAGCATTGAGTTATACACTGTTGGGAGGGGCATGTTTATAGGATCCCAAGCTTGTGTTGCACATAGTATTTGAGACTTGAGAGCTGAAAGTGATGGTTAGTGGACTGAAATACATGATATTTGAAAACAATGGTTATCGATTGACATGAAAGAAAACAAAAGAAGAATAGGAAGATGAAGGTCAGGCTTTCTAATAAATAAATTTACACTGGTAGATCTTCTTCTGTGCTTAGTTATTTTTTTCATTATTTAATTTGAATAGTCAAGCTGGAAGTGTTTAGTGTAACTCAAGTGATATGTGTGAAGGACAATTTAATTTTCTTTTTCTTATGAATTTCAAGTGTAAATCTTAAGGCTGGAGGAGGGTTTGCTTGAGAGAACACCCGAGTTTGCAAGATGATATGGTTACTGGTTTTGTTTGATGAGGATTGATGAAATTTCAGTTCTAATTTGTTCGATAGTCCATGGAATGGTCTGTTTGCAAATTCTAGTAAAATGGCATGTGTAATATGCGACTCTTGCTAATGTGGAGTTTAGAGAGGGCACAATAGCTTTTTATCCATCCCATGTAACCTTATAGAATTTGTCCTCTGTCCAGTATCATCTGCTTGAGCCAACTCAACTTTGGCTTTACCCCTACTGAAGCAAGAGAGGGAGTGGAACAGAAGGCTAAGATGCTGCACAACCACTGTAAAAAAGGTTGGGGAAGGGTAAAAGAAGGGAGGTTTCAGTGGAAGCTCCATGCGATTGGAATGGAAGGAAGTCAGCTTCTTGGATTAAAAAAGACGCCATAAATTGAAGTAGCAAGAAAATACTAGGGAACTGGAATGAGAGTATGCCTTGAGCTAAGGATGCATAACTGACCTCCCCGGCCATGGAAGAAAAAGTTAAACATACTTTGTAGTCTTAAAGGATCAATTGCCCAGAAGGACGAACAGGTATGAACCTTTCCAGGCATCTTAACCAAAAAATTATCTTGAGTTGAAATGGATATCGTGATTGGAAATGATGAAATGGAGAGCAGGCTTTTCTCTCTAGTATGGGCTTCGAGTTCACCATTTTACCATGCATGATTACTGCAACAAAGTAAAGTTTCGACAATATATTCAACAACAAAGATAAATTTGATTGCTTACAAATAATGTGAAAACAGTTTTACATTGCAAAGATATATAAATAAGAAACTAAATTTCTTTTCGTTACTCAAGAATATCAATGACAGGGGTATAAATAAATGAATCTTTCACTGAAAATAATTGTTGTTAACAATCAATAGCACTTAGAGACTTTAAACAATGAAAATATAGGTTGCCAAGATACAAATTTCCTATAGTAAGTCTTAATAAGAGACTTCACCCACTAAAATTGAACTAAGGGTTGGGATTAGATGTTTAAAACTTGGACTACATACTTTCGTATTATAAGGAATTAGCTTTTTTGGCAAGCAATATTTTTGGCAAGCAATATTTTTACCATCTGAAGTCATAAGTTGTGTTATTGACTATCTACAATGAATTGTATGTCATTGCAAAATTTACTATTCCATATACTCGATCACTGATATTTTGACTAGTGAAGGTAAGGAAAATTTATTTTCCTACTTTATGAAGCAATTAAATTCATTTTCATCACTAAATTTATTGTCAAAAGTATATTTTGCTATTTATCAAAAAAGTCTATTTTGCAAGTTGTGCGACATGTATGCATCATAAATGTTGTTATTAGCAACGAAATTCATTGCAATATTGTTGCCAATATGCTATCTCGTCGATCTATTAGCAACTATATTGCAATAATGTCATTACTAATGGATAGATGTGGTAACCCATTGGTAATGACATTTCAATGCGTTTAGTTGCTAATAATAAAATTTATTATAATGATTCATGTTTTCTATTAGGAAGTGTGGTTTAACTAGCTATCACTTGTTGTAGAAACATCCACAATCAATTAGGATCAAATAAACATACCTAAGATCAGAACGCGATCCCTTACACTCAGGTGCACTTAGCTTCAGTGCACCTGGGTGCATTAAACCATTTATTTATTTATTTTTTTTACAAGTGTTAATCTAAGTGTGTTTAACATATGTATTAATTTTTACCATTTTTGTAGTATTTTAGATATGTATTTTTGATTTTTGAAAATCAATGGTATTTTAGTAATTTAAAATTACCTAAAATGCTACTAATTTTTTTTTAAAATCTAAAATACTACAAAAATGGTAAAAATTGATACACATGTTAAATACACTTATATTAACACTTGTATAAAAAAATTTTCAAAAAAAAAAATTAAAAATAGGTTTAATGCACCCGGGTGCACTGAAGCTAAGTGCACCCAAGTGCAGGGGGTCGCGTTTCCATAAGATCATACAAATAAGATACATATTTGCATGAAAAATTATTCAACAAAGAAAGGGAAAAATCATGAGAGAGATATGAATTCACTATGATAAATAGATTACCAAGATATATATGTATATGTAGGGCCCCATATTTGTGTAACCTGATTACATAGAAGCGGAGCTATATGACCCTTTTAATTTTTAAGATTTTGATTCTTTATGAAAAATCCAATCCATTCATTGTATTTAAAATAATTTTTCTATCTAGAAAACTAATTTTTATCCCGATCAAGTATGTTCATGAGCCACATTTGTTGAAAATATATATATTCATGTGTAAATTATGAAAAATGCTTAGATCAATTTACACATATATTGAAATGTAACAATACTTTATAAAATCATTTACCCGCATAGACGATTTAGATGTTGAAAATACAATTTTAAAATTGATATTTAACGTTAAACTATTTTATTAGGTCGATTTTCATCATGGCCCATGCACAGTTATGTTAGATAAATAAAAGAGTTTTCAAGATACTATAAATGATGCTCAATATAATGAATGAAGTGAATTTTTCATCAACTATTAAAATATTTAATATGGAGAAGGTTACATAGAAAAAGAGTTTCATAAAAGCGGGACCGTATAAAACCCCGTTTTATGAAACCCCCTTGCCATGTAACCCTCTCCATTTAAATATCTTGATGATTGATGAAAAATTTGCTTTATCCATTGTATAACATCATTTATAGTATCTTGAAAAATCTTTTATTTGCCTAATATCACTGTGCATGGGCCCCATTGAAAATTAATATAATAAAATGTTTTGACGTTAAATGTCAATTTTAAAATTATATTTTCAACATTTAATCCGTCTAAAATACTATCTTACGTGGATAGATGATTCTATCAAGGATTATTATATTTTAATATATGTGTAAATGGATCCAAATATTTTTCATAATTTATACATGAATATATATTTTTTTAACAAATGTGACCCATAAGTAGATTTGATCCTGATGAAACTTAGTCTCTTAAATAAATAAGTGATGTTGAATACAATGAATGAAATGAATTTTCTATCAATGATCACAATCTTAAATTTTGAAGAGGTTATATGTCTCTACTTGTAAATATATACGAGGATGCTTTTATGAAAGCCCCCTTTATAAGTAACGCATTCCGTTTTTAACATCTAGGTGATTGATGAAAAATCTATTTTATCTACTATGTTTAGTACTAATATTATTATAAAAAAAATTTCATTTGTCAAATATCATCATATATGGGCCTCATCTACAAACATGTAAAATCAACATAATAAAATGATTTAATACTAAATATTAATTTTTTAAGTAGTATTTTCAATATCTAAATCATCTAAAATATTGTTATTGTATGGATAAATGATTCGATAAAGTATTACTACATTCCAATACATATGTGAATAGATTTAAACATTTTTCCCAATTTACACAAATATACCTATTTTGGAGCAAATGTATTGGAATGTAGTAATATTTTATAGAATCATTTATCCATAAAATAACAATATTTTAGATGATTTTTCCCAATTTACACAAATATGCCTATTTTGGAGCAAATGTGGCTTATGCGCATATTGGATTTGAATGAAACTTGGTTTTATAACTAAACAAATTATGTTAAATCTAATAAATGGATTGTATTTTTCATTCAATATCAAAATCTTAAATTTTGAGGGGTGTTATATAAAAGCAGACATATATGAGAACCTTTTAAGTGCAGACGGACTACGCTGCAAAAAAGGCCCCACATATGTTAGAATGCTATGATATTTTATACGATCACTTATTCATATAAAATGCATATATTAGATGGTTTAGATATTGGAACTTTAAAATTGTTATTTAATTAAACTATTTTATTGAGTTGATTTTGTATGATTTTCAGATGGGACCCCATATACATATCCAATTTGGATGAAAAATGGTTTGCTAACGAAGTCAATAATTTTAAAATACAATGGGTGGGATGAATTTGCTATTCATGATCAAGTGGGCCCCATAGTACATGAATTGCACGATGTAGTTTGAATGCACTGGAATATTTTCCTATGTATATAATGACTCGAACTCATTATCTAAATGCACCACATACATCTCTAATCAAGATATTTTGATAACTTCCCCTTTTATACCTTGCCGGGATACTCTATGAGCTACACGATGGTTTCTCTATCTCTCAAGGTTGAGTCTCCTCTCCAGAGTTTTAACAAATCCCTAATTGATACCCTGTTACTCCTATATAAGTATCTACACAAAACCAATACGAATTCTTATGTATTCACTCTAAAAGAAGAAAAGCTTAAATGTGGAACTTCATCTCTGTATGGCATTTTGCCTTTTGAATCAAACTACAGCTTTGTGTATTTTTATGAACCATGAAATCTAGTCAGCAATAAACCATGTATCTCATTGCAGTAGATTGTCCAAGGCTCTCGGAAAGAATTTTTTTGGTTACCAACCTACTTCACCTACTAGCATTCATTGGCACTAATAAAATGATTAATTTGATTTTAGACAAATGGCCTGAATGCGTCCTTGCAGAAGAAGCGTCTTCTGCTCATTTCAAGAGCAGCTGCCATGTATTTTTTCTTTTTTTCTTCTTATTATTATTTTTTTCATCCGCCTCCTGATGAAAATGGCAGCTTTTTGACCTAGAGATGAACTAGATAGCCTGAACAAGTGATAAAATCACTATTTCTGGGGTCCCAATATTTTGAATTTTGATGCAGGTGCTCTTTTTCCTTGGATTGTAACTTGTCTGATCTCAATACCTACGTTATTCCTGCTCTCCAAGTTCCAACTTTGGGCTTGGGCTGTTGTTGCTTTATCTTGCATACTGATATGATCAACTTCCGGTGGGATCTCCATAGACACTTGTTCAATGAACTTTCGGTGATGAACTTTCATGAAATACTTGCTACCTGCTTTAATATTACCTACAGTTCCTATTTTTGAATGACAGGGAATATGCTCTCCATCCGTTTTTTGACAGCAAAGCAGCATTCCTGCGTTGGCTTTGTTTTTAACTTTCTTTCTTTTGATCGCAAATCAGGAAGCTAGATAGTGCATATTTTCTTGCTACACTTGTAGAAGTGACAGACATGTCTCTGGATGCCTTTTAGAAGATGAACAGCAGCCCAACAAAGGAAAGATTGATGTTTCCTACTTCCAGTGATATAAAATCAAAATCTCTATTTTTTGCTGATATGCCTCAAACACAGGTTATGGCTCAACGGATGTGTTAGACTTCCACTGAATGAAGCATTTCTGCTTTTAAGGTTTGACTAATTACATAGGGCGCATAAGAAAATAAAAATGCAAGTATGGGTATCTCCTCGCAACTGTCAATATTCTAGCAGTCCATTTAAGTCATTAGCAGAAATGACTTCCGGGTCTTCATTGCTGAAGTTTGATTGACAGCGGTTCTTTATTCGCAGAAGTTTCCCTTAGGAACTAGTCGCATTCGACCAGCTCTAGGATATGTGAATAAATTTAGAAATTTCAAAAAGATCGGCTGTTGAAGTCTTTAGTCTTTACCCGCCTCTGCAAAGAAATCACTGTGCATTGAAATTTCATACATAAATGGAAGCTAAAGTCTCAGGACTCTGTTTTCATTTGGCCCCACATTCAATGGCCTAAAAGTGCTATCTCAAAAGCGCTTTTCAAATCCTTGTTTGGCTGAATCCTCTGTGAAAAATAAGCTTGAAAAGTACTATTGAAAGAAGCAAACAAGTCGAGAAATTTGCCTCCCGCTCAACCAATTGTGTGGTACTTTTGTTGGGAAGTAGTTTTCAACTGCTGCTTCTAATAATACTTCTCAACTCTATTTTATGCTTGGAATTTTGTTAGCCCAAATAGAAATTGGCCCATGAGCCTGTGGTCATGTGTTCGAATGGCAACAATTGCAGTTTGTGGAGCAAATGCAGTGGTGGCAGAGTGGTGGCAGCAATGGGAGTGTTCACCGTTGGTTCTTGTAGGAAAAAATAGATTGTTGCAGGTTTATTGTAAGAATGTCTCAAGGGGTTTGGTTGTAATACATGTTTGAGATGAGTGTATACAAAAAACATCAAAAAAAATAGAAATTGGGTAGTACTTTTGAAATACTGCTGCTAACGACCCGCCTCCAGGCTTCAATCCCATTTTGGTTTCTAGCGAGCCTTAGCTTAGATTTTCCTAAATCTAGATTGAAAAATTGTACTTCGAGCACTTGCTTTCATTATAGAGTAGGTTTGGATTGAAACATTGAGTAAACTATCTAATCAAAATGCAACAATATTTGTATAGTAGTCACTGCAAATGCTCATTCCGTACATATTTAAAAATTTTCGGTTTAGCCATTAAAACTGAAGAATCATATACTAGAAGTCTTAAACAGCTATTTAAGGTTCGCTAAAGGATGTTTAGCGATGGTAAAATGTCGTTTCAACTAAAACCTGATTATATCCTCATAAATGTGTGATAATGATTTATTGTCCATGAATCATAATTAATCAACAAGTAAGGGCGAACAATAATCTGGTTCAACTCATTTATAAATAGGTCGAACTTGTTTATACACGTGTTAGGATTAATCTTTTTTCATAAATGGATTATAACCCATTGCATGAATGAATAAATTGAGGGTTGACTGTTGGTAACCCGTCAACACTTATAATTATCAAGTATGTTTGTAGGTGCTTAGTTTTGATTTATTTCACGTAGTTTGAACAAATCATTTTGGTTAACTGTTAATTAAATGAGTTATAAATAGAACAGGGATGAGGTTTGTAAATAAGTTAATAAATGGAATAAAATTGAGATTTTATAAATGAATTAGGATTAGATTTGGGCTCTAACCCTATCAACAAGTATTTCCAATTGCGAACTCATTTTCCTTTTAGATTGGGAGTTTGAATGAATTGGTTTGAGTTTTCGGAATTGAGTTCTTCTCGAACCAATCCAATTACACTTGATTAGCACTCAAAGATGCTAAACTATTCAAGCGGGAAATTGTATTGATTAATTAAAGAGAGATGATTCTCTGCGTCCGGACGAAGTCCCGCGGACTCCGTCCGCTTCCCGCACGCCGCCCACGCGCCGCGTCAATGCCGTTGGATATATGCGGGACGAATGACAGCCGCTCGATGGAGAATTTACGGCGAGCCCCCCGCGACTTCCTTCAGACAGTGAAAAAGTCCCGCACAATAATTCAAACGGGTCCCGCTCATCTGCCATCAGACGCTCGACGCCGGCCCTCTCTCTCCTCCCCATTCCGTCTTCCACAGCAGCTCTGCCGGCCCTCGCCAACCACGCCAACCGCACCCCTCCTCATCTCGTCCGCCTCGATCATCCTTACTGCAACCCATCAGCGCAAACCGTCATCTCTTGCCCACCGTCTTCATCTTCCCAATTCGTCGGTCTCTATTGTAGCTGTGCTAGAGAAGGAGCAATTTTTTTTGCTGGTCGAGGGTAGGGAAAATAACATCGAGTTCCATATTATTGCGTGGCCCATCTGCCATCAGACGCTCGACCCATCTGCCATCAGACCGCTGCAGGCGTTGTCCGCCGGACCTCCCCCCTTCCAGGTTCTGGTCTTCGTTGCCTCTTTCCTCTCCGGCCTCTCTGCGCCGCCAATCGGCAGAACTCCCTTCCAGGTTCAATTTCCTCTCTCGATTTCTCCCTCCAAAATGCAAATGTCGTTGATGAAATGACCACTTGTGTTCAACCATTTGGAATTTTGGAATTGCATTCCTCTTCACAAAACCGCACTTCTTGATTCCATTCACTCCAGCTCCGAATCTCCAAGTGGTCGAAAATGCATTTCTAGCGAAAAAATGTATTTATGTTTTATGAACAGCGAATTAAAAAAGTAATGACAACAATAGCCAAAAAAAGAAAAAAACGGAGCCTTTTGTTAACTGTCAAAAAAATAAAAGTCTTCCAAGTTATAATGATAATCAACAGTTGTACCACTCATGCTTTTCTAATAGTTTTTTTTTCTCTTATTTCAATGGTAGGACTTTGAATGCTTTATTTTTCATGTATTGTAGTTTGATTAAATCA
>JAXCLR010000081.1:18793604-18811130 GCA_035584095.1 Annona squamosa
TCTGTGCGGAAGGCTTGTCGGCACTCATTTCGTCCGCGGTGGCCTGTGGATCTCTGCACGGTATCCGACTAAATCATTGGGGGCCCCAAATTTCCCATCTTTTTTTCGCTGATGATGCTCTTATTTTTCTCAGGGCCGATTTGCAGGATATCTCGAAATTTTTGGACATTATCAGGATATACTCTACCTCCTCGAGCCAGATGGTGAATGTTGACAAAACATCTCTTTTTTCAGCTCCAATATGGTTGAAAGTGAAAAGGAGGTATGGTCTAGCCATTTCGGATCTTCGGGTCAGGAAGTCCATCAGTATCTTGGCCTTCCGGCATGGTTGGGGAGATCTAAAAGTGGGATGTTTAAGGGAATCAAGGACCGCATTTGGCATAGAATTCAGGGGTGGAAGGGGAGGCTACTGTCATGGGGAGGGAAAGAGGTGCTTATTAAGGCAGTGGCTCAAGTAATTCCGTCCTACGCTATGAGCATTTTTTTATTACCCCAAGCATTTTGTCAAGGAATTAATGGGATGTTAAGCAAATTTTGGTGGGGGGAACGGGGGGATAAGCGCAGGATGAGCTGGGTGGCCTGGAAGGACATGTGTACATCCAAATGTGCGGAGGGGCTGGGTTTCAGAGATCTCCACCTATTCAATTACGCTCTTCTTGCCAAACAAGTTTGGAGACTATCGACGTGCACGACCTCCTTCTTCTCAAAAGTCTTAAAAGCCAAATACTTTTCCAATTCTGATATCTGGGAGTGCGTGCCTAGGAATTCGGACTCTTACACCTGGAAAAGCATCCTTAAGGCACGTAATATGATTCTACCGGGGTGTAGGTGGCGGATTGGCTATGGCACAAGAGTCGGGTTCTTCAAGGACGATTGGGTGGACGACGGAGTACGTAAGGCGGGACCGCTTCCGCTTTCCATTCCAGAGGACGCTCCGGTGAGTTTCTTTATTGGGGAGTCTAATGGGTGGCTTAAAGACCGGATTTTGGTTGCAACCGGTGAGGCAGGGTGGGAGCCTGTCAGTCGTGTTCCTCTTCCATGTCACCCACAGGATGATTGTATCTTTTGGAGGCTCGAGGCGGATGGCCAGTTCTCAATCAAGTCGGCTCATCGATGGCTTGTGGCAGGGTCTAACAGTCATTATCTCTCAAGCTGTTACAGGGCCATTTGGAGGACACGGCTACCGAGCAAGATCATGATTTTTAGATGGTGGCCATTCAAGGGTTCTCTTCCAACACTATGCAATCTCTCTAATAGGGGGATTGCTGTGGACCCTCATTGCCTCCTCTGTCGGAGGGAGCCGGAGGACGCTCATCACCTATTTCTGAATTGTGCCTGTACTGCTAGCTTATCTCGGCAGGTTGTTCCGGCTCGCCTCAGGGCGTCTTCCATACAGGAAATCATGTGTTTCCTCGCCTCTAAACCCAAGTGCGACGAGTTAGTTTTTTTCATCGTGTTTTGTTGGAGAATTTAGTTTGTTCAAAACAAACTAAGGGCCGAGGGGGCCCAACCTGGTTTTGCTAACATTCTACCGTGGTGTAAGGAGTATATCGAGCAATGAAGGCGAGTAAAGCTCCTCGATAGGGCGAATGCATTGGATCTTCCCCTTGTTCCTAGATAGTCAAAACCGCCGGCTGGCGCCTTCAAGGTCAATGTCGATGCCTGATATTCTATTGAACGGGGAATCTTGGGCCTTGCAGCAGTAATTAGGGATTCTCGTGAACACTTTATTGCTGCTCGGGGATGGAAACGGACGGGCGTGGGGGATCCACTATTGGGGGAGGCAACTGCATTTCATCCCGGCACTCGATGGGCTTCCCACCTAATGCTCCCCACTATCCAAATTGAGACCGATTCACTTCTTCTCTACACCTATCTGTCAAATGATAACAGGATTCTATCACCCGCAGGCCATCTTATCTCAGAGATTAGATCATTTCTTCATGCCAATGCTCATTTCTCGACCCTACATGTTCTTAGATAGGGGAACACGGTAGCTCATGCTATCGCGGATTTGACCTCTAGGTCTGACATGGATTGTATGTCATGGTGGGGAACCCCTCCACAAGCTATTGTTCAGAAAATCTGTACTGACATTTATATGACAATGAATTTACTGGATTACTCCACCTCGAACCTCTTTCACAATGGGGGGGATCGAGGTAGAGTTATTCCTTTTATCAAAAAAAAGAACGGCCCCAATGTTATAAGAATCAGATTTGACGGGCTGGTCTAAATTGTCCAGCTAGGGGCTCGTGTCATATGCAATCAATTCAGCACCAGTTACTGGTTCAAATTGGGTGTGTTGTACTGTGACAGAAGGCTTATGCTTCAGAGCTTGCATATGCACTAGAGTTTAATAGCAAGCTTTACCTTTTATTTTTTTTATTTTTTTATAAATATATAGGCTCAAATAATATCTTTTTATTGTAGAAATTTTATATTTTTATTTGATTTAATATGTTTGAATTCGAAAATACAATACTTATATTTTTCATTTACCATCCCATGAAAAATGAAAGATTTTTCTTTTTCGAAATTCAAAAAATATTTAAAGTAAAAAATAAAGATTTTCTTATTGAAAAATTTATTGCTTATATATGCATTTCCATAAAAAAAATAATTTGCCGGAGAAAAAGAAAAAGCTTACATGTATGTTTTTTATTTATATATTTAGTTCAATCTCAATATCTATTATAATGAAGGCTTAAAATATTCTTACAAATTAAAAGTGACACAACTCCACTAAAAAAACTTAAAGACACATCTCAATCTAAGAATCAAAGAAAAAAAACTCTTAAATAATAAATGGAGACAAACGCCATAGCTGTCATTCAAACTCGTAACACTAGAATAGCTAAGCAACAAGTTACCATCATGATGATAACCTAGTAGTTTACATATACATGAACTAATCACTTGAAAACATCAAAGCATGAGCTAAAATAGTTTTTATGGGTATAATTTACAATTACTTCAACTTGTATTATCATCATGCTTTGAGATATTCTTGCAATTTATCATATAACATTCTAATAAACGTCTACTAATATCCCTGTTTTTTCTACAATGGACGCTCCTATGAAATATCAAGAAGACAACTACCACCTCAACGAACACCAGACATCTATCCTTCCACATTGACTATAGGATTATTGTGTGCCCTCATCATAAATATTAATATATTTTGGATAAGATGAAAGATCTAATCCATCTTTTAAACTTCAAATCATTTAAAAATAAATTTACTAAAACTCATATTTAATATATAAATGAAAATTAATTGAAGCATTGAAGCATACACTAAAATAGTTTATTGAGTATAGAATTAATTATTGTGTACCCTCATAATAAATATTAATATATTTTGAATAAGATGAAAGATCAATCCATCTTTTAAATTTCAAATCATTTAGAAATAAATTTTACATAAAATCATATTTAATGTATAAACAAAAATTAATTAATACAACAAATAATTTCAATGACTCAACCGAATTAATCAATCCATCATTTTTTAAAAAGCAAGTAAATCCACCGTTTTGATAGCATTTTTGGGTTTAATAACAATCAATTATATTCGTATGTCAAAATCTCTTGACTATCATGTTTTTTCGGCCCTAGTACACTTTAAGAGATCGATGGGACGTTTGGGAAGGTAAAAGTGGTGGGCAATATAATATTTATTGGGAGTAGAAAATAGAATATTTTAAAATTTATATAATTAATATGAAATAATAAGGATAAAGTTAAAATAAATAAGTTTGTTAGAAGGTAGTTGATAGGGAAAATGATTAGAATATAAGGGTAAAAGTGAAAAAATATGATGACTGATTGATTAATTCATGAGTATTTTGAAATCCGTGCCCCCACCATTTCCCTCCCACATTTCCCATGACCTATTAACAAACATCCTCCGAGCCATTTTTCTCTGGCCATGTCAACATGCAATAGCCCACCTCCTTGCTACGCATTCAATGCAGCCCTAACACATCAGCACGCTCAAAGTTACCACTATCCACCACATTACAAGCCCGAGTTTTTCCATTGATATACTAGTAGTGGCCAAGATGTAGAGCATGTTCATCCAACGGTAGCAATGCCACGTCTCAAAATGGAACAATATGCAACATGTCGCATAAAATCATATTCCTAAGATAAAAGATTAAAAGCTTAAAAATTTCTGAATAGAAAATAATGTAATAATTGAGAATGCGTTAATGATTTTAGAAGTTAGAAAATATTATACTTACCTTTGAGTGCTAACATTGAATCTTATTGTTGTTTAAAAGCAAAATGAAAACAAAAATAAACATTAGAATAATCTTAGTTTGATAACTTAACCATAATGCTACACAAATATAGGAGTAAATGGTATTATGATGTCATTGCCTATTGTAGACACCCTTACCTTGGACTCAAAATAAATAAAATATTAGAAGAAACATAGCTCAACAACCACAAGGAAAAATCTATCCAAATATTGTAAAAGGGCTCAACCAAGCTTCAACCCATAGAAACTGGGCTCTAATAGCAATAACCCACCAAATTCCAGAAATAACCCACCACTAGATGGGCCTGTCCAGCTTCAGTCCATAAAAATGGGCTCTACAGCAACAACCTACCAGATCTAGCTTCAGCCCACAAAAAATAGGCTCTACAGCAACAACCCATTAGATTCAGCTTCAGCCCATAGAAATTGGGCCCTACAGCAATAGCCCACTAGATCCAGCTTCAGCCCAAAGAAATTGGGCCCTACAGCAGTAGCCCACTAGAATTCCAACCAGTCAAACAATAGCCCAATAGAAATGGGCTCCATGGTTGCAGCCCAAGGCCCACGCGCCCAACTCCTCTCTATAAATAGAGGAGCAAGTTCGAGCACCAAACACACAAGAAGAGGCATCCAAAAGAGGGAAGACGAGAGTCTACAGTAGCTCCTTAGTGCCCCGGCTTCTCCTATTCTCTAGTTCTAGTTTTCTCCCTTTTTCCAACTCCCTTTCCAGCTCCTTCTTTCTCCCTCTCTTCAGATTTTTATTTTTTATTTTTTCCCTTTTCATACCCATGTAAACAGCTTTGGGTTAACAAATTTTGTCATATTTGTTTTCATCCGAAGACCGAAATCCATACTTTGCATGATTGGTGTTTTATTTCAATGAAAATGGAGACTGATCTCCCCTTTAAGATTAGTGGCGACTCCACCTAACGCTGCAGTAAAGTTGGTTCATGCTGTCCAGCTGTTTTCAGTGACGTGTGCTACCATCATGCTACCGAATCTGTGGATGAATCCATGTGAGAACAACCCATTTTCAACAGATTGCGCTGCTGAACCTATGGATAGATACCTGAACACTAATATTATTTAAAAAGCATTCTTATTGACATGTCTTATTTCACAAGGATGTAGAAATCCATAGCACATGCTCCTGTTTTGGAAGTTCGAAAATCAAATCCAAGACCTGGGTTCATTCTATGCAGACATTTATTTTCTGGAATATACTAACATCTTTCCTATCTAATGAGGAATACAAGTTCCAGCTCATTTGATCCGACCCAGATTTCATAAGGTTAGAAGGACGTCCTAGCCTATTGTAGTGTCCGCGACGTGCGCTACACCTATATAACAAACACATTTTAGGGATCTTATAAAGGAAATGGTGAGAAAAACTACAAGAACATGTTATCATCTCGTTCCGCGGCATTGGCTAGCTACAAATAGCTTATTGCTACCTTTTTTGGTGGATTGACTTGCCTTTTGGGTGACATCTTTATAATGGAGTTCGTTTCTTTTTCCTTAGTGAGTTCAGGTAATGGGCGCTGCATTCTTACTGATTTGACCATGGGCACTGTTTACCAACCTAAATCTTTATTGGATCAGTAACTTAAAAGTTTAGAATTCAAGAAGCTAGCAGACATAAACACCAAATCAAAGAGCACAAAAACATAAGGAAAAATGAAGAGAATGCCAATAACATCACATGAGATCTTTGGAATGAATCCAACTTAGTAGAGGAGAAAACCCACAAAATTTCACATTGCTAACAAAAACAAAGAAATAGAAAAGAGCAGATCACAACATGCTTCTCTACTCTAAACAAAATTTTAATAGAACCTTCATGAAAATTGGAAGATTAACAAAAATGCACAAAATCACAATGAAAAAGCATCAAGAAAGGAAAGAAAGAAAAAAAAAAGAAATTTAATAATCTAAACAAAGGTAGCATATATGCATAAAGGATTGCATCTAACCTTTGGGGAGGAGCTGCAAGGTTCAAAAACGGTAGGTGACGCTCGACGGATGATGGAGAATTGAAAATGGACAGGCAAGATGGAGGAGATGATTGGCAAATCAAGAAATGGAGGAAAGGGGAAATTTGAGAAAGTTGTAGGCAATAACAACGAGCAAGGGCGGGAGGAACTATGACCGGTGAGATCGGCTACTTCAGAGACCAGTTGAACTGATTCGATTCGGCTAGATTAGACTAAGCCAAAACTGAATGAATCGGATTGGAGGATTAGAGGAGGGGCGATCACTGGTTGAACTGGTTGAACTAGTTGGTTCCATCCGGTTTTAATAACATTGACTACAAGCATAGATGGTCAAAATTTTGCTAAATTTAGATGAGGTGTAAAATATCACATCTCTTTTTTATGCTATGAAGAATGAGTTATGATCATCGGCCAGGGTTCCTAACCACATCTGTAGGCCGTTGGATCTGGTATAAAAAAAATTTGCCTGTTCATTTAAAGGGAGAGCAGAGCAGGAGTCAAAACCATTAATGAGAGGAGGAAAATGCCAAATGCTCCCTCTGAAAGTCAGAGGAGATCGTGCCATACATACCCTCTATATCAAATCCACTTTCAATTGCCGTCTCCCTCTCTCGGTTCCGAGATTGCCATTTTGTGACTCCCTCTCTCACATCTTTCTCTCCGTTCTCCTGGCTCCCTCCTCCCACCAGATTAATGAATAATTGTAGAGGACCTATAAATGTAGGAGTGTTATTGATTTTTTAAGAGAATGGACGCTTCCATGGCGGCAACTCTCTTGGTTGGCTTCGTCGTCAGATCTTCAGAGAATAGTCGGTTGTGGTGAAATTGGCATCCATGGCTATCATTTGTCGTCAGAATTGATGAAGATCAACAACGCAAGCGGTATCACCTCCGTTGTGCCTACTACCATCTTCGTCTCTAGATTTACTAACAGCCATCACAAGTGATCGCTCCTCAATGAAGCCGTCATGTCATCATCTTCCCTGTGGGAGAAACTTCCGTCATGTCATCCAATGATTCCTCACCACAATCATTTCACCACCTGCCTAGCTTTAGCACTATTTCACTAGATCCTGCCATATAATCATTTTTCAAATCCACCATCCAAGCCATAGATTAGATCATTATTGCCCCATCCTTGATGCAGCAATGGGAGAAGTTGTCAACGATATGGAATGACCGAAGCTAAGGATTTTAGAAGGCATCATTGGTGAGAGATCTTCTTCGAAGCAACAGAGGATTTTATGGCTGTCGTCCATCCCGATTTGTATATTATTATTTTTCCATTTCGAATTTGTCACGCATAAGGAGGGATTGATGAAGGTGGCCCTGTTGTAGCAATTGATTACGGAGGAGGTCCTTGAAGAAAATGTGGATCTGACAAAGGGCGTATATTGCAAAATCTTCTCAGAGGGAGCATTTTGCAAAATCCCTCTCTTTAAAGGCTCTGACCCGTGTAGCTTTCCTTTTAAATGAAGTAATACTTTTGTGAAACTAGGTACTCTTTTCATTTTTGGAGGATTGATCATTTATATAAAATCTAATCTATTAATTGTATTTAACATCATTTACTTAGCTAGGAGAACAAGTTTCATCTTAATTTACTATGTGGATAAGTCACATGTGCTCAAAAATAGACGCATTCTTATGTAAATTATGATAAAAGTTTAGGTTCATTCATACATGTATTAAAATATAATATTATTTTGTGGAATCATTTATCTATATATTATTGATATTTTAGGTAGTTTAAATGTTGAAAAATTCATTTTAAAGTTGATATTTTAATATTGAACCATTTTATTATATTGATTTTGCACATTTATAGATAAGATCCATATATAGTGAAATTAAAAAAATTAAAGAGTTTCTAGAATACTATAAATGATGCTTAATATAATAGATTTAGTGGATTTTCTATTAACTATTAAGATTTTAAAAATAAAGAGGGTTTTATAGAAGGATCACTGTTGAATGAAAGGGCAACATTTTTTATGCCGGATCCAATGGCCTACACATGTGGATTGAAACCCCAAGTGTAAATGATTAGAACCTATGAAGAATTGGGGAATGATCCCGTGAAAAATTAACACCTAAAAAATGCATTTTTTATTTTTAAATTCAAAAAAATTAAAAATGAAATTTTTGATAAGCAAAATGATCTACATAGTGCCCCATATCTATGGAAATTTTTTCTAAGGGCGCATTTGTTTCAATATAATTTTTTTTTCCTAAAACTTTTCACTTTCTACAATTAACTTTTTTAAAATGATTTTTCATAACTTTTATAAAAATATCATACTTTTCAGTCATTTCTATACAACTAATTAATCTATCCTAAGTTTATTTATTTTTATTTCCCATCATTATCTTTGTCATATCAATTATTTTCTTTTATTTCAAAACTTTTCATCAAGAATAAGTTCCTCTTGTAACCACAACATTTGCACATTATTCCTTTTATACCTATAATATTTTAATAATTCTTTAATACTCAATAACATTTAACCCATAATTTCTTGCATGCCCATGTCGTAAGTAACAGCCTAAACGATCGTCATCTCCATACCGAAATGTCATCTTTGCCCTCAAGACCATCTCCAACTGTGTCAATGAAATAACCGGCGCCATGAAGATTGAGGAAGACAAGAAGCAATGGAGATTGAAGGAGTGGGAGCTTCATTAAGGCTGCAATAAGTGCCTCTTGCATGAACAGGGGAGGGAGATCCACGTGCAGCGCAAACGCATTAGATCCACGAGCGATGCAAACGCCTTCCCTCTCACCATCACCACCTACACCTCCGAGTAGACGGTGTCTTGTTGGTAGGGGAGAAGAGGACCCCAAGCAGGCTGTTTTTACAGGCTCTCGCTTTAGATGCGGCAAATTGGTCCCGACCGACCACATGTAGCGTCCACCTACGGAGCATTAGTTTTTGGTGCTCCGTCATCTTCTCAAAAGGGCTTCCATGGTTGCCGTTTCTGGAGTGGCTAATCCGATCGTCAATCAGACCATTCACGCGATCGGATTCCCTAAATAGAGCGATGGTTGCTGTGCAGGGATGGAAACCACATGCCATCATCTTCCCCGTTTGGATCCAGCATCTCTTGCAACGAATCACGACCCAAATTCTAGCACCACCAACAGAAAATCGACGGCCAGATCTAGTCATCCATTATCCTCCGTTCATTCCAACGTTTAATAGATCGAGTAATGGCAGTGCCCGTTGCAGATCCAGCTCATCTTCTACCATTGGAGCTCTGCATCTTCTCAACGATGAGCCATCCAGTTGTCCATCTTCTCAGTGGTGTTAATGCCAGACAGTCAGCGATGTGTCATCTATAGATGTCGACTGTCGGTCTGGCAAATGGAGATAGGAGACGTGGCCAATGCGCCATCGGAAGGCTTGGTTTATAGGGTGATGCACTGAAGTGCATCCATCGCGAATGAGGATTGGCCATTTAAAAAAAAAAACAGTTGCAATTTTATCGTCCGTGAAAGATAATTGACGGAAGCTGATGGTGTGAGCATGTGAGGAATTATGGGTTAAATGTTGTACGTATTGGAAGAATTACTGCAATGTTATGCATATAAAAGGATTAGTTAAATTTACCCTTTCATCTGTTACTTCTCAAGCTTACCTTTAAAAAAAAATTTAAAATTTTGGGGCAGCTATTGTATCACCAGATACATGGGCTACCGTCCTGGATCATGTCTCATGAAAAATTATCTGTGATTAATGCGTAGGTAGGCTACATTTTTTTTTTTTTTATAAGATGGGCTAGATTTGAATGAGTTACAGTTAGTATTCAATCATTATTTTTTATAATTTAGCTAAAAAATTATTTAATAAAACAATAAACGAGTTGGATTTTTAAAAAGATAATCCAGCGGTAAAAACCAACCTTTTTACCCAGTTCTACATGAACACAACGCACTTTTGAGAAGGGGATGCTGAATTTTCATCAAAAAGAGGGTGGATGCTGAATATTTGATCTGACTTTACTGAAAAGTACTCTATTCAGATTTCACTATTTCAGTGGAGCCGCATTTATTCGAAACCCAACGAATGCCCAGCTCATCTTCTCCGAGTGGGCATTTTCATTTCTATTATTTTCTGTAGGGTGGTCCATGTCCCAAAAGGTTCGAAAATTTTATTTTCATGTATCATTAAGGGTGTCTGCTTAAAAAAGTATTCAGTTAAAATGAGATTTTCAATTTCTAATATATTTTTATTTTTAATACAATATTTTATATTTTTAATACTACTTTTCTTCATTCTCAATTAAAATATTTATATTCTTGTACCCATTCCTATATCCCATTCAGGCCCCTTCAAACAGCGATATGAATCAAGAAAAAAAAAATCTCTCTTCCAACGAACTTACCTTGTCACATGATGATAAATTTTTAACTACTATTTCCGTTGATTATTATTAAACTATTATTTTTTATTTATTTTATGACTGACATAGTTGGCAAATGATTCATTGCATTGAGGTGCATTGAAATTTCAAAAACACCTGTTGCAAAATCTCATTTTTAAAATTCTTTTGAAAATTTTTTTACATAAATGTTAGTGTAGGTATATTTAACATGTATATCAATTTTTTACAAATTTTGAAAAATTTTAAATTTTTTTGGATTTTTAAAAACCATTGGCATTTTAGTAATTTAAAATGCCACCGGTTTTTAAAAAACTGAAAAAATATAAAAATATTTAAAAATAGTAAAAATTGATAGATATGTTAAATATACTTAAACTAACGTACTTAAGTTAACGGTTCGATGAAAAAAATTTCAGAAAAATTTTTTTTAAAAAAAGAGAGTTTTGCTTCAGCATTGAATCAGCTCGCGATGCTTTTTGATTACTTTTCAAAGAACCACTCATTCAACAATCTTTAAAAGTCAAAACCCGGGAATTGGAGGCGTCATTTTTCACCGGGGTTGATTTGTGGATTGTATTGCTGTACAGATAACATTTATTATTTTGTGTTCGAGAGAGTCGTCCTTTGATGGATTCTAGTCCACAAAAACAAAAATAAAAAACATATATATGATTTGAGCCTTTGATGGAGTCTCTGTGGGACGATTAAATTCCTGGTCAGCGAGTGCTCCTTCACGTGGCCTTCACCATCCATAGAAAGAGGCCACCCATCCGACAGATCTACATGCACTCATGTGAATTGGAATTTGCTGTTGAAGGGTCCATGTAGGCATGTACCATTAATTAGCCACCCTAGCTTTGACAGCACTAATGAATTTTCAACTCGAAAGTGTCTTATCAACCAATGCTACAATTCGGGTTTACAATCACCGGTTAAAAATATCATATGGCTAAAGTATAGCTGGTTTGCGTAATTAGCTTATTTATGAATCTCCGCCCCCAGCTAATTACAGTGGATCGATGCTCTAAATTCGTTTTTGTTTTTACCTTCTTCAAAGAGATTAGAACACCACAACATCTGGTAATTTCAATCAACGAAAATCATAAACTAAAACCAGGTCATGACTCGTGATCAAGCCAGGCAGAGCTATCAATCCACAATATTGATAAAAACAAATAAGAATAAAATCTGAGTGTTTAAAAATTGTATTCGTCGGTGACAAAGTAGTCGAAGTTCAAACTGGTTCTTAATGGCGAAATCTTATTATCATTGACTTTGTCTTTACTTCTTGGTGGGCAGTAGCAAATTAAATAGCACATCGGAACAAGCTGCCTCCTGATCAGTCATTTTCTGCCAATTAAACCCAACTTTCTGGTTCATAAACAAACAAAAATAAATAAAAATCGGAAAGTCAAAAAATCAAAAGCCTTCAAATCGTCTGGGTCTACCTGGCCACATATATTGACGGTTCAAAAAATATATATATTTTAAAATTTTTTATGGATATGTTCGTCTCAACTAAATCGGTTATTATAGAAAATTTGTATATATTTTTATTTCAAAAATAAAAAGTACGAATACTGCACATATATCTTTATCTATTTTATTTTAAAACTGTAACGTAGAAAATATAAAATATAAACTTTGATATAATAACGTATCTAGGTGAGAGCCTTACATCTAGAAATAATAATAAAACATATATTTATGATTTGATCTGACCATATATTACTTGATATGCAATCATCCGCAGATCCCGGTCCAATATTCCAAAATCCAACCACTCAAATTAAGGATGCCTTTAACAACTGGCATATGAGAATTATTCACGTGGAACCGTCCAAGGACATAATTTTATAAACACAAAAAATAATATTATAGATAAACAAATCCATGTTGACTTTCCAAGACAAACATTTCAATGATCCTTCGGACACATCTTTCTTGGGAGATGCGATGTGCAGCCGGCTGAAATGGAGCTCATGTCGACGAGAAGATTAAAATCTCACCCCTCATGGGGCTTCGCATCATTTTGTCATTGTATAGAAAAGCGTCTCCCTCAACGTCTTAGGTCGGCCACATTTACTTGAAAAATATATACTGGTACGTAAATTATAAAAAATGCCAGATACATTCGCCAATGAATGAGAATATAATAATATTTTACATAATCATTCATCTATATAAGAAATAAGAAATGCCGAAAATACGTTTTAAAATTTTATATTATTTTGTATCATTTTCAAATTAGGTCCTACGTATACCTGATTTCAGCAGTGTGCTACTGAAATAGATAATTTTAAGTGTGACAGATAGATTAAATTTTAATTTTTATCATTGATATATAAATTATTTACAACCTAGCTACTACGCTCTATTTAGAGTGAAACACACCACATCCTCTCATTTTCTTTCTTTCGTTCAATTTTTATTTTTTTTATTACAAGAAGACTATTACTACCTTCTTAATTCGAAACTAAGACCACACTTATGCACGCACCATATCAATCTTACCGAGCTATGCTCTGTGTGACCATCTTTCCTTCACTTGATTGGAACCCATTTCTCTATTAAGATATGTTTTCAAAATAGATCTTATAACTCTATATATTTGCAACTTAGCATATGCATTTTGAATATTTACTTAATAAACCCTTGAAGTTTTAAAATCTATAAAAAAACACCCATTATCTAATTAAAACTTTTGTCGTGAGAGGTTTAAATGCAAAAATATAAAATTTACAAGGTTTATTTGTAAAATATTGTATATTTTGTAAGAATCCTGCAAGGTATATATTTTTACATTTTAAAACTCCCACTGACTGTGGGTGTGTTTGAAATTTGAAAAAAAAAATTGAAAGAAAAGATTTTAGTAAAAAAATTTTCAAAATAAAAGAAAATTACTTAATGCAATGAAGATAATAATGGAAAATAAAGATAATAAAATTAAAGTAGATAAGGTAATAATATGCAAAGTTACCAAGAAATGATTAAAAATAAAATACTTATATGTATGCATTTAGAATTATAGTTTTAAATAATTTAGATGCCGAGAATATAATTTTAAAATTCATATAAGTCAAAAAATTTTATTGCATCTATTCTACACATGTTTAAGAAGGTCATCAACAATTTTAATTTTGATAAAATTTAATATCTTAGCTAAATAATAAAGTTAATGATCTAATACATACGTATGTATTGAAACCTCAATACATGTGTATGGTTAGAGTTTTTTATTAATTTTTTATTTTTATTTTTCATAGGCTCAAAAGTATTTATTTTATATATAAAAATTTATCATTTTTTATTTTTGGATATATTTTTTGTATTTTCAAGAATCAGTAGCTTTGACCATCATATATAGGAGAAAACTATTGGCTTTTGAAATTAGAAAAAATGTATATATATATATTAAAAAAAATAAATTTTGGTACATGTAAAGATTACAGACAATCTCACATAAAAATAAAAATAAATAAATAAAATAAAACCATACGTTTGCAATGAGACACCCAAACAATAAATGGTTCTAAATGAAATCCCGAGTAACGTCATTATCGAACGTGGATTACGAGAAACCGAGTTACGTGAAAAACTCCGGACTGGCCCGATTAAAAGCATAGTCTCCGAGCTCCATAATCATGAAGTGAAATTTGTAAGCAGCTGTATATCATTTTATAACTTGTGCAAGAGCATTAATAGATACGCATCTCCACGTCCGGATATATATAGTCAGTCCCAGGCAAATTGCTGCATTGCCATAGCCCCTGCAAGCTCTCCAAAACGCACAACTGTACAAGGGATTACGGACAAGCATTCACGCAGTCCCTGCAATGGCTTTTGCACCTCCCAATCTCTTCTGCTTCGTTGTTCTTCTCCTACCCATTTCCACACTCGCCGCCCAAGCTTCCGTCACCATTAGCTTGGGCTCCTCATTGTCGACCAACGGCGCCGACACTTCATGGCCATCGCCTTCTGGGGATTTCGCTTTTGGATTCCACCGCCTACCCAACCACAACGACTTCCTGCTTGCCATCTGGTTCAACAAAATTGACGAGAAAACCGTCGTCTGGTCTGCAAACGGCGATCATCCTGTGACGGCGGGATCGAAGGCCGAGCTGACGACGGACGGCCGTCTCGTGCTCGTTGATTCCCAAGGAAAACAGGTGTGGGCAGCTGCACCCATCAACGGCACTGTGAGCTCTGCGGCGATGCTCGACACAGGCAACTTCGTCCTGCTCGGCAAGGACATGGCCGCCATTGCGTGGCAGAGCTTCGATTCCCCAACAGACACGATCTTACCTTCACAAACACTGCGTCTGGGGGGCGAGCTCTCGTCTCGTCTCACGAAGAGTGATTATTCCAAGGGGAAATTCCGCGTTGCCGCTCAAGCTGGCGGAAACCTGGCGTTTTATCTGGTGAACGTTCCTACCGGATTTCGTTACAGTAATTACTGGAATGGTGACAATCCAGCCGTGGCTGCGGCAGAAGATTCTAATTACCAGAGAACAACGCTAGACTTCGATGGAGTTCTCAGGAAATACGTCTACAGCTCAAGCAGGGGAGGATGGTCGGTTGCATCGTTTGAGCCTGCCAACATCTGCACAGCTGTTTTATCTGACAAAGGCAGCGGCGCTTGTGGATTCAACAGCTACTGCAAGCTGGATGATGGGCTGATGCCCACTTGCAATTGCCCACCTGGGTATTCTTTCATCGATCCCAACAACACGCTCAGCGACTGTAAACCGGATTTCCCCCCGCAGAGCTGCAACAGGGGTGGAGAATCTCAGTCATTTGAGCTGGTGGAGATCATCAATTTGGATTGGCCGTTGGCAGACTATGAGCTTTACAACCCTTTGAGCGAGCAAGGGTGCAGAGAGGTTTGTTTGGCGGACTGTTTTTGTGCAGTCTCGATTTTCATCGATGGCAACTGCTGGAAGAAGAAGACCCCACTTTCGAATGGGAAGCTGGATGCTAGTGTCAACCGAAAGGCTTTCATCAAAGTACCCAAAGGGACTAGCAAGTAAAGCATGCAGCTCAGCTTTCTTTTTTTATTTTCATCCCTCAATGTTCAGTCCTGATCTCTGTCTTTGCTCTTCCAATCATCTTATCTCAATAGTCTAATAAGACGTGTTCTGCTTTCTTGTGGTGGCCTTGTCAACCTTTGCGGCTGAATGGAAGAGTTTCATGTCAGCTCCTGTTATTTCATCTCAATTTTATTTATTTATTTTATTTTGTCAATTTTAAACAAGCCTACAAAGTTTCTAGTATTGAGTTATGACTAACACAGCTCATGAAATTTTTTTGGTTTTACAGAACTTTTTGTAGGATCGGTTTTTTATACCGTCTCCCATAAATCGATCAATTTATCGGCAATTTAAAAAAATTTTTTTTTTTTTTTGAGTTTGTATACATTGGCACTCTCCATCTAGATCCTCACCCCGTGGAATTTGATAAATTTTGAATTAAGTATTCTATATAAATTTTGTAAAAAAGTCTGTTTTTAAAAAAATCGAATAAGATGCTAGAAAGATTTAAAAAAAAAAAAATTACCAAAGAAAGATCTCGATGGAGTCTATACATTTGTTCGGGAAAAAAAAATTGTAGGATTTACAGGAGGCCGCATAATGCAGCATTTTTGCAATATAAGCACTGTAACTTTGCTTCGATGCAAATTGGAATCTGCCATTTCGGTATTTGCGACATAGACCATCTAAGGAGCAGCACCCAAAGGTTCACACAAGGGTGTGATACAGACGTTGGAGTATACTACCTAAGAAATAAATATTCTTACAGGCAAACAGAAGAACGAAGTAGCAAATAGAACATCTTTCTTTTAGGATTACGCATCGATTTTCAGTGTCTCGATGAAAGAGTCGTAGTAGTTCCTCTGACTGAAGAAGCGCTTGAAGTAATCAGCATAGCTGAGGGTTTTGTAAACAGCTGGGTTTTGTGGGTTGACGAGGTTGGGGACTGGGCTGATTGTGGTATTTTCATTAGGATAACAGAACGTGACAATGATTGCCTCTCCTTCTGGCTATTCACAACCACCCTGTGCTCTGGACTTTTGTAAATACCATTACTCATTATCTGCATCAACCAAAAAAAAAAAAATAAAAAAAAAATAGTGATTTGCTATTCACATTATAGTAATATCCTTCCTTCCTAGAAACCACAAGTCACAACCTTAATAGTGATTTGGGAGACGACTTTGATGATGATGAATCATTCTGAAAACTCACAAGTCACAACCTTAATATTCGGACAATTGTTTTATAGAGACATCCACAGCACAGTCGTTCAAGTTATTTGATTCCTACTTTCGAATTTCTCTTTTATTCGATTCGTGGTTTGGAATTGGTTATGAATTAAATTTACTTGCTCAAGGTTATACTGAGCAAGCCCATCGAAACGGCGCAAACCCGGCAATTGCTTTCGTATTGACCAGTGTGTGGACATCAATTTAAGAGTAGAACTTGCTTAAGGCACCTGTAAACTGATCTGCTCTGAGTACGGTAGCCTAACATCCTCGCAGAAGTGTGACTAAGTTGCACTCTCTTGCAATAAAATCTTGTTGTTCCTCGCTAAACTCTTCTCTAACGCGGTCCTAATTAATGACAAACTTGTGAATAAGAATTTATTGCTATAACTTTATTATAGAAAGTTATTGGCCAAGAATAAAAAGATTAGATTGCAAAAGACACAACGTATTCGAAAGCACAAGTTGGTTGCTAAATCTTACTTTTAGCAATTAATTTCATTTGTTGCAAATGTAATTTTCCGTAGTACTCAATAGGGGTGCAACTCGGGCTCATGAAACTCGGGTTCACCTCAACCCTAACCCTAACCCTATTTGTAAAACTTTAACCC
>JAXCLR010000081.1:18811230-18823625 GCA_035584095.1 Annona squamosa
ATTTTTGAAGATTTTTAGATATTTATTTTGAATTTTTAAGAATTAGTAGTATTTTTTAAATTTTCAAAATAAATATCTAAAAATCTCCAAAAATGATAAAATTTGATATATGTGTTAAACACACCAAAATTAATATTTTTATAAAAAATTTTAAAAAAATATAAAAAATTGCATCCAGATACACCAAAGCTAAGTGCACCCAGATGCACAAGATCAGTTTACATTATTTTGTCCACTACAGAAAAAAATCTAATACTAGGGAACACATAGCTTGAGTGGGGCGACTTGGGAGCTGTGGCTCATCCTACATTTATTTAGCTGAATTCAAATGAAATTTTGTGATAATTATGAATAAAGTTTTAAGGTCCGTATATTTAGTAAAATATAAAAAAGCTTATTTTTCCCTACACAAATTTTTATATGATTTTGGGTAATTTCTAAATATATGTATGAATTTTTATTCTAATTCTGCATATATTCATAAAATTTTAAAATTCCTACTATACCTTGGAGTTATTATCAAAATTCCTCTCCTACTCAAGTTATTAACGCCTGTTTACAACGTTTCATTTTATATTTTTTAATTTTAATATTTTCAAATACCTAAATTACCCAACCTCATTATTTTTTTTCTTCATCCTAATCTCATGAATTGCTACTATTGTATTGATGTTATCACAATCATCGAGAAGAGAGGAGAGAGATAGCAACTCATCATTAAACCTCTACCAACACCAACTAGATCTTTATTGAATCTATTTTTTTGCCTCATTTTTTTAATAATAAAGTTATATATATTAGATTGATTTTTGTTCCTTTTTTTTTTGTACAACTTGAGTAGAGTACTCTTGGATAGACCCATTGTGTATCTTAAAATGAATAGAGTAGATTCTTATTTTTATACTCATTGAATATGGTAGGTTACAAGTAAAAAACTACCCAGTTCAATTTGAATAGGATGGGTTCAAAGGTTCGAGTTTTCGGAATCGACTTAAATAATTAATATATGTTTAATATAAATTTTATAAAATATCTTTTATAGTGAAAGATATAAATATATTCTTTAAATATATAGGAACTTATTTAATTTATTAATTATTTAGTAAATTTAATGAATATATTTCAAGAATTATAATGCTACATCTTATTGTAGGTTTTTAAGTAACACTGGTAAAAATTATAATTTTTAAATATAATATAAAGATTATTCTAAAAAAATCAATTTGTAACTAAAATTAGAACTGACATATCTTAAAAAATAAGATAGGATATGTCTGCAATCAACCCAAACTAAAATAGTACAGACTAAAAGTTTTTAAAAAGAGGGTAAAATTTGGGTCACCCATCACCTCTAAATTTCTCAATAAAAGGTATCTTAGATATTTCTTTTGCAACTCTATGCTTTTATGTGAAAGATGGGTTTCCTTCTCAACCAGCTCTGTTTTGCTTTTGTAATTTCGGCCCTTCAACAAGATCTGAGTTGTCCATTTAGTTGCCCCAAGCAAAATATTATGCCTTCTTTCTATCACGTTTGGTCACTGCATCTTTGCCTTCTCCCTAGACATTAACACTAGTGAGGAAACCTATCCTTCGAAACCCATGGTTACCATTTTAGATCTGTAGTGTTGGCCCTCGATCAAGTTGGATTTTTTGGCCAAAGCCGAAGAAGAAGATAGCAACACCGCAAATTCTAATGGAATGAAGTTTTGGATATTGGTGATTCACCATCTTCCTCAATGGAGCTCTCCTCTTGTCTCCCATGGTTGTCAATGATCCTGCGCCACCAACGATAGCACCATTGCTGATAATCATAAAATCTGACAATCAAAGCTTATCGATGCCCACTCAAACATGATGAACTCCATTAGCAACAGCGAAACCCATCATTGTCAATCCAGAAGCCTTCTCTCCCCAATCCAGTACCGATCGGAGGGATGGTTGATGTGATTGTTTGCAGAGGCAGGCAGAGCTCTGTTCAAACGGCAGAGCAGTGTTGATCGAAATGGGAATTAGATTGAGGACTTTGGGATGCGGATAATTGTCGGGTCGGTATTATGTCTTTTTATTTATTTATTTTTTTTTTGTTGATATCAGGGTCAGTATTACATTTGATTTACCAGGCGGAAGAGTCGAGGGTGGTCGAAAGGCAAATCTATGGGGACGTTTGGTAATGTGTAAAATGATGGGATTATGGGAAATGGTAGGAAATGAAAAAGAGAATTTTTTGAGAAATGTGTGATTGATAGGAAATGATAGATGTATAGTTGGAATAAATAGGTTTGTTATATGTAGTTGGTAGGGAAAATGATTAGAATGTAGGGATAAAAGTGTAAAAAATAGTATAATTAATAGAATAATAATTGGTATTGGAAAACTAAATACCATGGAAAAACCATGGTTCTCATGGTGAGACGTTACCAAACATCCCCTATAACAGATGGGTTTCTCGCGCCGTAAGATGACTTCAGCAAATTCATGCAACCTGGAGAAGACAGCAGACGACGTGATCTTTTACGGCCGGTCGATCGGTACCACCTTCTACGACCAACGCTCTAATCCGTTGGAACACGTGGAGGCATTTTAGGACGTTGGATGAAATCTCAAAAATGCGGCTACGGCTACCGAGCAATTAATTGCGGGCATTTGTTGACCAGCCCCTGTTAGGCCGAGGTTTTGCCCACAGGCCCCTCCTCTCTCTCTCTCTGCACCAACGTCTCAACTCTCATCTCCCTCTCATCTCCCCCTATCTCTTCCAATTTGTTTCCCTCCCTCGAGCTGCCCTGTCCCTCTCCCTCTCCCGATTTCCCTTTCTTCCTCTCTCCCAATTTCTCTCCATCCCTCCTGTCTCCTCTGTGACGCCACGCTCCTTCCAACAATCCTTCTCTTCTGATGTCAGGCCCTCCATTGAATTCTCCCTATCTTCCTGACCTCTCTCCTTGTCATATCAATAATGGAAAAATGACTAGGTCCGGGCAATGAATGGGATGAGTCCAAGAAATAATGATTCTCAATCTTTCAACTCTTATAAAGATATTACTGCCTGAACAGAATTCTCTTCTGCGACTCATGATTTTTATTTTTTGCTGAGAATGATATCAATAAGAAGAAGGCTTCTATCTGTCCCAATATTCATTTATGCTTTTCCAATTTTAGTCGATGGGCTTATACCCTTCTCAATGGGAAGCATTAATATAGCCCTTGGTTGTATGCAATGAATGTGCCTTTCCTGTTTGCCGAACTTGCTATGAATATTAAAGAAGAGAGGGAAATCAAGCCTGCCTGCATTTTAAAAGAAGATACAAGCATTGATTTCTCTATACTTTTTACGATTTAATAGAACTTGAAAACTGTCAACCAAGATAGAGTGCAATTGAAAACTTTTATACTAGAAGGCTCATTTGTGTTTTGTAAAGGCGTAATTGGAACATGGAATTTTTTGCAATTCATGTTCTGATCATTGCAATGTACAGACATTCTTTGATTTTGAGACAGAGAAGATGGGAGTGGATACTTTTTAAAGTTTTCTTTACTATCGGAACCTACACTATTTTTCACTCGTGGAAAGAGCATGCGCTGGAGTCTTGCGGACTTGAAAGGGGGATGAGACTAGCTATTTGCAGCATTAATCATGACTATACTGTTAGAGAAAGTTTACTAATGATATTTAATCAAGAATTCATATGGAAAATCTTTCCAGTTATTTCTTCACACAAGATGAATTTGAAGTTCTTAACATAGGTTTTGGCTAAATCCTTGCTTTGCTGAATGCATTTGGGCTGTCATTTTTCCATTATCTATTTGACAGGGAGAGAGGTTGGGAGAGGGAGGGAGAGCGGCATCACAGAGGAGATGGGTGGGATGGAGACAAATCGGGAGAGAGAGAGGGAGAGGGAGGGAGGGAGAAAGGGAAATCGGGAGAGGGAGAGGGCGGCTCGGGAAATCGGAAGAGACAGGGGAAGATGAGAGTTGAGACATAGGTGCAGAGAGAGAGAGAGAGGAGGGACTTGCGGGCAAAACCTCCGCCTGACAGGGGCTGGTCAACAAATGCCCGCAATTAATTGCTCGGTACTCGCCGCCGTATTTTTTAGATTTCATCCAACGTCCCAAAATGCCTTCGCGTGATCCAATAGATGAGAGCGTTGGTTGTAGAAGGTGGCATGGACCGACCGGTCATAAAAGATCACTATTCGCCACTATAAGGCGTCGCTGAAACTTATCCGTGGCAAAGGACCGATGGATGGCGCCATGGCTGTCGAATCCACTTTGCATCGATGAGTTAGCATTGACAATTTGTCATTCCATCACAGTTGCAAGTTTTGAGTTATGATCATTTACGACCAGTCGATCGAAGCCAAGGTTTCCGACTAACGCTTTCAGCCGTTGGATCGTGCAGAGCGATTTTCAACCATTGGATGATCACTTGGGAAGACGGCGCTGCAGTAGGCGAATTAATGACTGGGAAAATACATCCCAGCCCCTGTCAGAACGGGAAAGATCCAATCGCGCTCTTCCCTCACCCCTCTCGTCTCTCTCTCTCTCTCTCCCGCGAAGCTTGTCCTTCCTGGAGAAGGTTGTGCCATAGGAACATAGCCAGTTGTCACGCCCACAATGTTTCTCATGAGTTTTCAAATCTGCAATGACGGAGAACTTCTTTCTGTTGCATCTACTACATATATAACTCTTGTCATAGTGGCTCCTCTTGTAATGGTTTTTCACAAAAAGAAGTGTCTTTAGTGGCTGAAATTTCTTGTGGTCCTTATTTCGTTTGTAACCCACAAAGGGGCAGGAATATCATTTTATAAGTTTGGGGCTCTGGATTTGAATCCCTAGTAGGCTTTGCAAGGGCAGCTGGTGTCTTATACTCATCCCCATGACCTCGCATGTGCATCCACAGATTTGCATCACGCTTAAACCCATTCCCACAGATTTAGCAGAAGTGGGTATGTGGAGACAGAATTTCATCCTTTTCGAGCTGCAACACTTCATATGAACCAGGGGAAAGATTCTCCCCTTCAGCAGCATCTTCAAGGTCCTTTGCATCATGCTCTTCGATGCCAATGACTTCAGAACCTTCAACATTGAAAGTGGGTGGTTTGGGTTGATCGACATATTGCTACTTCTCAACAACAACCCCTTTGATCTAATTATCATAACCCATTACAACCCCTTTGATCTAATTATCATAACCCATATAGTCATCTTCTCCCGCTGCCCTTCTTTCATTTAGCTGCAAACCGGCATCCATGCCTAAGTTTGCGGCAGATCCAAAGATGCTGCCTAATGGCCCAAAAGTGCTTGCTCCAAAGGGCAAGTTCTTTGCTGATGGAAGAAGGGTGCCTGCCATTGAGATCAACTGAATAATTATAGAAATCAGACCGGTAGTGAGAAGCTGCTGCTGTGCAACTTGTTCGTTTGAACGGCCTGAAAGCTGACCATCTGGACCAATGCATGAACGGACTATCTCCAAAAGCTAGTGAATCTTCTGCTCTAGGAAAGAAAGGTTGTTTAACATGGCCCTAGGATCCCAGTCTTGACAAGTTTGGCACAACCTTCTCCGGGAATGACAACCTTTGCGGGAGAGAGAGAGAGAGAGAGAGCGGGAGACGAGAGGGGTGAGGGTGGAGCGCGGTCGAATCTTTCTCGTTTTGACAGGGGCTAGGATGTATTTTCCCAGTCATTAATTCGCCTGCTACAACGACATCTTCCTGAGTGATCATCCAACGGTTAAAAATCACTGCACACAATCCAATGGCTGAACGCGCTGGTCGGAAACTTGGCTTCTACTTACTAGTCGTAAATGATCACAATTCTAAAGTTTTTGCGCACAGAATCTATCATGACGACATGATTGGGAAAACAAATTAAGATATACATGTTAGTAATATGGCTTTAACACTCGTCCATCAAAAATCTCACGGCGGATTAAGATGGGGCACATAGATTAAAAGAATACATAGGTCATTCTACATTTGTGCTAATCGCCATTGCAATCCACACTAATGACTTAGGTATGGAAGGTATTTTAGTAAAAAGTCATCTGTACGGGAGGAATTTTCAAAAATTTGTAGGTATCTAAGGAATTATGAGCAAAATTCATAAATGAATATGAAAATTTACCTATAATTTATTTAACATTTTAACTACCTTAACTATCTAACTTTTTCTATTTTTCCCTTTTCTTTAAATTATATTTTTTTACATCTTTTTCTAGAACTACCTTGGACCTTGTTTTTTGTTTACTTTTAATCATTATCCGCTTCCATCACGTCATTCCATTTTTTTTCAAAAATTTTCTGTAATTTTTTCTTACTTTTTTTTCTACCTCTCAACAAAAAGACTTCAAATTCAATGCTAATTTTTTTTTACATTTTAGTAAACTTTAGAAACAACAACGTTGAATGTAACAAAGAGACATTTATTTCATTGATGTTTTTATGAAACTCTTTTTCTACGTAACCTTTTTCATTTTCAATACCTAGATGTTTGATAAAAAAATTTACTCCATCTATTATATTTAGCATCACTTGTATTATTATGAAAATTCTTTTGTTTATCTAATATCACTATAAATGAGTCTCATCTATAAACATGTAAAATTAATATAATAAAATGATTTAATGTTAAATACTACTTTTTAAGTAATATTTTCAACACGTAAACCATCTAAAATATCACCACTATATGAATAAATAGTTTTATAAAGTATTATTACATTTCAATACGTATATGAATGAATATAAACATTTTTCTTAATTTACAAGTGAATTTATCTATTTTTGAGCAAATATAGTCTATACACATATTAGATTTGAATAAAACTTAGTCTCATAAGGAAAGAAATGATGTTAAATATAATAAATAGATTGGATTTTCTGTCAACCATCCAAAGATTAAAATTTGAGGAAATTACATGAAACTACTTTTATATAACCATAAAACAAAGAAGTAGCCCCTATTATGTGTGTTTTGCTTCTATATAACCAGATTACATAGAAATAATTTCATGTAATTCTCTTAATTTTTAAGTTGTTGATGATTCACGCAAAATTCAATCCATTCAACTATATTACACATCACTGGTTTAGCTAGGAAAATAAGTTTCATCCAAATCGATTATGTGTATGAGTTATATTTGCTTCAAAATAAATATATTTGCGTGTAAATTAGAAAAAAATAATTAGATCCATTTACGTATATATTAAAATGTAATAATAATTTATAGAATCATTTATTCAAATGTAATATTTTAGATGATTTAGATATTAAAAATACTATTTTAAAATTTATATTTAGTATTAAATAATTTTATTAGTTAATTTTACATAGTTGTAAATGGGAGACATCTACCACGATATTAGACAAACGAAAAGATTTTAATGATAATATAAATAATTTTAAATACGATAGATGAAGTGAATTTTTTATTAACATTAAAATATTAAAAATAGAAAGTGTTCTGTAGAAGAAGGGATTCATAGAAGCATAACTCATAATATGCTTCTCTGAAACCCCTCTTCTACATAATCTATTTTGTTTTTGATATCTTGATGTTAATAAAAAAAATTCACTCAATCTATTGTATTTAGATTCGTTTATATTATGATAAAAAAAATTTCATTTGTTTAATATCATAGTGCATGACCCCATCCACAAATGTATAAAATAAACATAATAAAAGAGTTTAGTGTTAAATATCAATTTTAAAGTCGTATTTTCAACCATTTAAAAATATCACTACCATGTAGATAAATGATTTTATAAATTATTATTACATGCTAATATATATGTGAATGGATGTAATCATCTTCTTTAATTTACACACAAAAATATTTATTTTTAGCGCATGCATATATTAGATTTAGATGAAACTTGGTGTCCTAAATAAATAAGTAATGTTAAATATAATGAATAAATTATATTTCATATTAATAATTGACATCTTAAAAATTGAGAGGGTCATATGGAATTACTTTTATTTTATATAGAAGCGGATCTCATAAATAATTGAATAGAATTTTGTGAAAAATAAACTCTTCAAAGTCTTCAAACATTTTAAAGAGTGATGGGACATTTTAGCTAGGGGTGAAAATAGGGGCAGCACATGATGGGTTAAGGAGTACTCCATCTTAACTCAACTTATAAAACATCTTATCGACTTTACTTCTTATACCGGGTGGAAACAAGTTGGTTCAACATTTATTTTTTTAATAGGTTTTGGTACAAATTTCTAGTAGGTTTTGGATCAATATTGAGACAATAGGTTGGATTAAAAAGTGGATGAAAGTGTAATAATTTTAAAAATTTATATAAATGTTAAATGGTTTAATATTTTTACAATTTAATATGATAATACATAATTATCATAACAAACCATTAGTAAAATGTTTTAATAATTTCATTTGCAATTTAACCTGATAAATATTTATATCAAGCTTCAATAAAAATAATATAAATGTAAAATTTTCGATTTGAATTAAAACTCTTAAAATATAAAATAATAATATTCATTTTTGAAAACTAGAAACAACATTTTTATGTTTTTAATAAATAAGTTGGAGGACATAAGTTGGAAAAATATATGTAATTAAGAAATAAAACTTATCCACATAAAAAGTTATAAAATTAAACACATAAATTATATTCACATTAATGAGTCAGAACGTTAAACATATCAATTCGACAAAACTGTATTAATATAAGTGAATTATATAATTTATAAAAATAATTTCACATCGCACAAGGTGGGTCAGGACATGCTTGACTAATTTTTGCACCTAAAATTGAAAAATAGGTGTCAAATATTGGCCTACCGAGCCCCTACCGGATCAAAATCTCTGCATTAACCTTATGTAAAATTGGTGAGGTGTCAGGGGTTGACCACTCACTCCACCCTATTTTCACTACTAGTGTTAGCCTCAACCTTAATGCTATATTTTCTTGTTATCATAAATATTTTAATAAAATTTCCTTACTTTTTGGTAAAAAGATTAGTTTGTATTTGCAATACTTTTCTATTATATTCTTTACTTTATTATTCATCACTTTTGCTATACTAACGTATTTTGAGTAAAGCATAAGGAGAACGATAAGAATTTATAGAAAATTATTGAATTCAAGCTCCTGTTATTTCATCTCAATTTTATTTATTTATTTTATTTTGTCAATTTTAAACAAGCCTACAAAGTTTCTAGTATTGAGTTATGACTAACACAGCTCATGAAATTTTTTTGGTTTTACAGAACTTTTTGGAGGGTTGGTTTTTTAGACCGTCTCCCATAAATCAAGCAATTTATAGGCAATTTTAAATAATTTTTTTTTTTTTTGAGTTTGTATACATTGGCGCTCTCCATCTAGATCCTCACCCCCGTGAAATTTGATAAATTTTGAATTAAGTATTTTATATAAATTTTGTAAAAAAAAGTCTTTTTTAAAAAAAATCGAATAAGATGCTAGAAAGATTATATATATATACACCAAAGAAAGATCTAGACGGAGTCCATATATTTGTTCGGAAAAAATTTTTTGTAGGATTTACAAGAGGCCGCATAATGCAGCATTTTTGCAATATAAGCACTGTAACTTTGCTTAGATGCAAATTGGAATCTGCCATTTCTGTATTTACGACATAGACCATCTAAGGAGCAGCACCCAAAGATTCACACAATGGTCTGATACAGACGTTGGAGTATATTACCTAAGAAATAAATATTCTTACAGGCAAACAGAAGAACGAAGTAGCAAATAGAACATCTTTCTTTTAGGATTACGCATCGATTTTCAGTGTCTCGATGAAAGAGTCGTAGTAGTTCCTCTGACTGAAGAAGCGCTTGAAGTAATCAGCATAGCTGAGGGTTTTGTAAACAGCTGAGTTTTGTGGGTTGACAAGGTTGGGGACCGGCCTGATTGTGGTATTTTCATTAGGATAACAGAAGGTGACAATTGATTGCCTCTCCTTCTGGCTATTCACAACCACCCTGTGCTCTGGACTTTTGTAAATGCCATTACTCATAATCTGTATCACCCAAACAAAAAAAGAAAAAGAAAATAGTGATTTACGATTCACATTATAGTAACATCCTTCCTTCCTAGAACCCACAAGTCACAAACCTTAATGGTGATTTGGTAGACGACTTTGATGATGATGAATCATTCTGAAAACTCACAAGTCACAACCTTAATATTGGGACAATTGTTTTATAGAGACATCCACTGCTCAGTCGTTCAAGTTATTTGATTCCTACTTTCAAATTTCTCCAGGGATCTTATGACTCAGTGTTTTCAAATCTGTAGTTTTTTATTCGATTCGTGGTTTGGAATTGGTTATGAATTAAGTTCACTTGTTCAAGGTTATACTGAGTAAGCCCATCGAAACGGCGCAAACCCAGCAATAGGTTTCGTATTGACCAGTGTGTCGACATCAATTAAAGAGTAGAACTTGCGTAAGGCACCCGTGAACTGATCTGCTCTAAGTAAGGTAGTCTAACTAGAAGTGTTAACGGATCGGGTTGGATGGATTGGAGTCTAACTCTAATCCTAACACATTTAAAATATTTCAACCCTAATCCGTTTATTAACCAATTTAAAAAATCTTAACACTAACCCTTTTACAACTCATTTAATAAACGAGTTAGTGAGTTGTTAACAGGTTATATAGCAAATAACCTGAAAGTCTAGACTCTAGTAGATAATGATCTGGCAAGGAAAGACGAAAGAGTGTTTTCGACGTAAGGGAAATGAAAATATGGCAATAACGAGAAAATGAAATTAGGACAACAGTGGAAAAATGAAAATTAGGCGACTAGAAGAAGACTTAGAGTTTCATACATATGTGTATGTGTGTGTGTGTATATATATATATAACTTTAATAAGTTAAATAAGTTAAATGTGTTGAACAGGTCATATGAGTTAAATGGGTTACTAAATGGGTTGACGAGTTATAAAATCTCAACCATAATCTATTTATTTAATTAAATGGTTAAATGGGTTGGCAGATTATAACTCATTTATTCAAAAATCTCAACCAAAATCCATTTATAAATGGGTTAGACGAGCAAGTTGACGGGTTGACCATGACCATTAACACCCCTGAGTCTAACATCCTCGCAAAAGTGTGACTAAGTTGCACTCTCTTCCAACAAAATCTTTTTGCTCCTCGCTAAACTCTTCTCTAATGCAGTCTTAATTAATAACAAACTTGTAAATAAGAATTCATTGCTATAACTTTATTATAGAAAGTTATTGGCCAAGAATAAAAAGATTAGATTGCAAACGACACAACATATTCACTTTTGACATCGAAAGTACAAGTTGGTTGCTAAATCTTACTTTTAGTAATTAATTTCATTTGTTGCAAATGTAATTTTCACTCAACCCTACATAGGTAACGCGTGTCATATTTATCATGGCAAGTTCAATCGATTTCATTTTTTATCGTTTCTGTAAATCATTACATTTTAATAATTGATTAATTTTCTTATATATATTGATCTTAGAATTGTTATTTTTTAAAATTTCATTTTTATCATTTCTATATATGAACCATTATTTTTAAAAATTGATTAATTTTCTTATATATATAAGAGCTGCAGCTGCACTGGAACAACAACACATTTGCCCAAAAATGGGCCCCACTTCTATTAGAATACAATGGAACTTTATACAATCATTTATCTATATATAAATTTTATATCAAATTATTTACATATTGACAATTTTAGAGTTGTTATTTACATAACATTATTTTATTACGTTGAATTTGTACCATTTTCAGACAGAGTCCATATACATATCCGATTAGGATGAAAATTGATATGGTAATAGAATACATGATTCTAAATACAATGAGTGGAGTAGATTATAATTTTATGATCATGTGAGACTCATTTTGTTGCACTATATATATATATATATATATATATACTGAACTCAGAATTGTTATCATTTTTTGGGAATCAATTTTGACCCAAAATCAAACCGAGCTTAAACTAAATTAGCCTATGGATATAGAAGGATGAGGTTGAATTTTCAAATATCATGTTAGAGTTAATGGCGTCTGACTGGATGCACCTAAGTGCATTTCGCCTTAGCGCACCCTGCTACATTTCACTTTTTTTTGAAATTTTTTTTATACAACTATTAATCTATGTGTATTTAACGTGTTTGTCAATTTTTACCATTTTTTGAAAATTTTAATTTTTTTGATTTTTTAAAATTAGTGGCATTTTCGTAATTTATGAATTTTGAAAAATACAACTATCTAGATTAATAGTTGTATAAAAAATTTTCAAAAAATATTAAAAAATGGATTTTTACACTCAGGTGCACTTTATCGTAACTCAAAGGTTACTATCAAAAAATAAAACAGCGTTAGATAACCGAACTTTGTTACCTCTCC
>JAXCLR010000081.1:18836348-18849780 GCA_035584095.1 Annona squamosa
AAAATACAAAAATATAAAAAAATATTGTTTAGATATTATATATAAAATATATTTTATAATACATATAAAATAAAAATCAGGCTCAGGTTCATTCGAACCTTAACTCTATCACATTTACAAGTTGGGATCATCGGGTTCGGGTTCTTCGGGCTTGAGTTGTAGAAAAATAAATTTTAACACCATTAAAAATCGGATTCCGGCTCAACCGCCCAAGTTGCACCCCTTAGTCATACTCATTGTTGTCCTGGCTATTCCATCGGAGGCCCACTACATGTGGCATAATTTCCATTTTCTCATGAGCCCAGTCCACTCACCCCTTCTAGCTTGGTATTTTGGTCAGTTTTTCCTATTTTAACATTATTTCCGAAAGTTGAATTTTCAAAGTGTGTAAATGCCTAATTCTTTAAAACGAGACTAACGTGTGCTTTGTGGATTTGAAATGACAACGTGTGTGGTGAAGAGGTTTTTAGATTTGATACATATCCGTGCACTGAAACCTCATTACATAAAGGTAGTTTGATCCCAAAATTTTTATTTTTCTTTTCATTTTTATCTGAACTCATATATAATCTTTATATATACTAAAATCTAATATCCCTAAATTTTTGTAAAGATTTTTTCTTAATTTTAAAATAAATAATTTTCACAATAGCTTTCGCAAATATATAAAATAAATAAATTATTATATGTAAACTATATATACGTGGGGTTACATAAAAATGAAAATGAAAAATAAGAAAAAGCTCAAATCATCTGTATGTATTTCTCATGGAATAGCCCAGCCTGACTAGTCCAAATACACATTTTTTAAAAATTTTATTTTAAAATTTTTATAAAATTATTAATTTAAAATATTTAATGTATAATGTTATAAACTAAATTATACCATTTTTGAATTTGTATATATATTTATTTTGAATTTTGAATACAACAGTATTTCATTCATTTTTAACTATGACTATATTTAAATATAAACATAAATATATACACATATGCAAAATGGTAAAAATTAATTTCCAAATTAAATACATTTAAAGCAATAGTTTTAAAAAATAAAAAATGTTTTTTAACGGGTTTCAAATGAGACATTGAGTTGACGCCTTAAACAGTGACATTCAACAGAATTTAAACATGTTCTGTGAGTTGAATTTCGATTTATTACTTGATATGGAACGCGGTCTACGTGAGAGAAACAGGGGATCCGAAGCATGGTTTCTTCACAAGTCTGGTTGCAGACCAGACAGCCGGAGTGTCGAGTCGATGTCGGCTTTCATAACCGTAAAACCCCAACTCCAAATTCCCAAGAAAATGAAAGCGAGAGGCAAAAAAAAAAAAAAAAAGCAGGAAAGCCAAATCGCTCTCCCTCTCCCTTCCTTCCCACCACATTGTCTCTTTCTCATCACAAGAAAACGACTAATGGAGGTTTTTGCCAGAGATGCCGCATCTCTCCAATTTCTTTTCCTTGTCTTGGCGTCCACGGCCTTCTTGAATGGGAGCTGCATTGGGGTGAACTGGGGGAAGCTCTCATCCCATCCCCTTCCCGATGATATCATCGTTGACATGATTATGGCCAATGGGTTCAAGTCGGTGAAGCTGTTCGACGTGGACGACGGCTCCTTGAGAGCTTTGATGGGCCGCGACATCGACGTGATGATTGCCGTGCCCAACCTAATGCTCAGGGACATAGCCGAAAATCCGAGGCGAGCTGATGATTGGGTTGAAGCCAACGTCACCAAATATACCAAGCACGGAGGCGTAAAAATCAAGTGAGCCAGTTCATGGCCCTTCTCTTCTTCTTTCCTCCTTTTATGACGTCCCAGCGTCATCCAATTGTATTCTTGCAAGCCCTACTACTCTTTTTCCTCATTTTGTGCAGCATGCGTTTGTTGGGTTGTTTCTTTGTCTAGATTTCTGATTCTTTAACCCGGTCTGTTGCAATCTGTTTGATGGGTTTCCCTCGTTCTGCTTCTTGGTTTTAAGAGCTGCTCACGCACACATTCATGTCCAACCACTTGGCTATGCCGGTGGTGACAGCGCTGCATGTTTCTTTGCTTTCAATGAATTCGGATTTTTGTCTTCTTGACTGAGCTGCCCCCAAATGGCATGGCATCTGATGGCTTTAAGTTGCAATACGGCGCCGCAAGTTTCTTTGCTCTCAACGAATCCTGTTTCTTGGTTGGAATCGAGTCGCAATTCGGCTCTTGTTCTTTTTGTTGTAATTAAAATTCTTTTTCAGAATGATATTAATAGGATAATTCACGCTTTAATATCTTTATCTCATTCCTGCTTTCCTCTGGAAATGGCTGTGCTGTTTCCTTCATTGTCGTCTCCTCCTAGTGCTTCACTGAAAGAGACGGTCGGTGTTTCTTTTCATTTCGTATCTTTCTTGCTGCTTGCTGATTCCAGCTGTTTATGTATGTTCAACTGACCAATACAGTACTGTTACCGAAAAAATTTGAGTTAACAAAACACACTGATTTCAGGTTGAATGGCATGAATCAACCAACAGGGTGAGTGCTTCTGATTGAGCATTAGAGCTCGTATTTCGATATGAAATCATATGTAAAACTGAAGTTTCTCTCTCTCTCTCCCTCTCTCTCTCTCTCTCTCTCTCCTTGCAGATATGTGGCTGTTGGCAATGAGCCTTTCTTGAAGGATTACAACGACAGGTTCTTGAACGTGACATTGCCCGCTTTGAAGAACATCCAGCGAGCTCTTGACGTAGCCGAGCTTGGCTCCCGAATCAAAGCCACGGTCCCCTGCAACGCCGATGTCCTCATTTCTCCAGGGGTCCCATCCACAGGTAATTTTCGACCAGGTATCAGCGATCTTATGATTCAACTGCTCCAATTCCTCTCAGAAAACAAAGGCCCATTCACTGTCAACATCTACCCCTTTCTCGACGTCTACTACAACCCACACTTCCCTTTGGATTTCGCCTTCTTTGATGGCACCGCCAGCCCAATGCAGGATGGGGATCTCACCTACACCAATGTCTTAGACTCCAGCATTGATACCGTCATCTGGAGCATGGAAAAAGCAGGATATCGAGACATACCCATTATCATAGGAGAAGTTGGGTGGCCCACAGATGGTGATGTGAATGCAAACATAGAAAATGCGAGGAGATTCAGCCAGGGATTAGTGAGACATGTTGCAAGCCACAAAGGGACCCCAAAGAGAAAAGGGAAACTCCATATGTATATGTTCAGTCTGTTGGATGAGGATATGAAGAGCATTTTGCCAGGCAACTTCGAGAGACACTGGGGAATATTTGAATACGATGGGAAGCCCAAGTACCAACTAAATCCTCGGGATTCAGGGGACAGCAGCAGCAAAGGTCTGGTTGGGGTGGAAGAGGTCAAGTACCTGGCCAGAAAATGGTGTGTTGTGAATCCAGAGAAGGTAGATAATGACAACATCAAAACATTAGAAGCGGCCATGTTTTATGCTTGCCAAATGGCTGATTGCTCTGCCTTGAGCTACGGTTCTTCCTGCCACAGGCTTAGCATCGAACATGGTCTCTGTGGGAATGCTTCTTATGCTTTCAATCAATACTATCAGGCGCAAAACCAGCAGGCCGCAGCCTGTGTATTTTCTGGACTAGCAATGGTGACTGACAAGGATCCAACAAATGGGCCCTGCGTATTTCCAATCATGTTTGCATCCAAATGGCCGACCCCGAATGCGACAGATATGAATACGTTTGCCTCAAATTCTCCTGCATCAGGCTCCGATTCGGCTGACGGTAATTCGTCGGCAAAGGTGATCTCGAGCAGAAAATGGAAAGTGTTGCTGGGGACTCTCCTAGTGTTCTTGCTTGCTTCTGTTATATAAATGGCGAAGAACTTGATTCTGAGAAATCAAGGAACATGAATTCAATATGGGTGGCGGAATCTCCATTCGTCTCTGTGTTTTCAATTGGGTGGTTTCTGTTTCCTAGGCCTTCTTTTTTTTTTTGGATAAAAGTTTCCTAGGCCTTCTGATTCAACAGAAACATGTTTCTTTCGCAGAGAGAAACTACAGACGAATTGACGAAGCCCAGTCCAAATGAGGCATGTAAGAACTATGCTCTTCGTCAATACTGATGTTGAATTGTTCATTGGTAGTTGATGTACGATCCTTTGATTTGCTTAGCGAAATATGGGTATAAGCTCAACTTAGGGCGTGGATGCATTGAGTTAACTTGGGGCGCAACAAGAGTCGGGTTGTACCGGGTTAAACCCAACTTCTAAAACTAATATTAGAATCTAGTTCGGACCGAATTGATGTTGGTTTTAGGTTAGAATTCGAATTACTCTCAAACTAATTGAAGTTAAAATTACTAATAAAGATAATAAAATTTTAAAATATTATTGCATTAATACATAAATGATTTACATGTGAATACATTTATGTGTCATACAATATTTTGGTTTTGATGAAAATTAGTCTTTTAATTAAAAAATAACTGTAAATACAATTAACGTAATGAATTTACACATAACAATTAAGGTAATATTATGAAAAAAATTAAGGTAAGAAAAATAAATGAGATTAAATAAAATCATTATCTAAAATTTTATAAAAGTAAGAATTATATATCTCATAATCAATAAGTGTATATGCAATAATTTTAAAGAGTTGGTATATATATAATTATTTATAAATAAAATTAATTTAGATGTAATATAGTCAACTTTTATTAACAAATTTATACAACGTTTAGGTTTTAGAATAACCATTTTATAATTTAATTAGGTTATGGTTATATGGAATAACTTTTATCTTAATTATAATTGAAATACTTAGTGTATAAATAAACATAATTATTTTAATAAATTAGAGAGAATATCGAGTTTGGATTGGGTTGGGTTTTAGTACCGGGTTGATGCAAACTTAATATTAGTTTTGGATTTTTCGGGTCGGGTTGAACCGAGTCTAATGGGGGAAAAAAACTTCAAAAATAAAAACTAAATTTGGTTTTGAAAACGGGTCTGGTCGGTCCGAGCAGGTTCGAACCGACCCAATACCAAGTTGCACTCTGAATGCGAACCTTGTGTTTTGGAAAATGTGTTAAAATATGTTGGACTCATTTAGATCTTATTTATTTATGTTTCTTTATTTTCAAAAATTAAAACAAATTTTCAACTAAATTGAAAAATATCAAATTTCATAATATAAAAGATCTAGTATAGTTTGCATGTTTATAAAAATATAGGATCACACAATATTTATTTTTTACTTTTTATTTTGTTATTTTTTAAGTTTTTCATAAATTTGTTTTAAAAAATGTATTTATTTTATATACCAAGTTTACCTTTACAATAATTTTACAGATTTATTATTATTTTTAAAAAAATCAATTTCAGGGTATTTTAGTCATTTCACTCCATAAAAACTTAATTTTTAAAATATAAAAATAAATATGTAAAATTACTATAGAATGGAAAACTTAATATACAATATATGTATTAAATATACTTAGAAAAATGTATTTATCAAAAAATTAAAAATTCAAAAAATAAATATTGTATGAAAAGCTTATATATTATTAACTATATATAGTCATGGGTTCGTAAAAGGAATGGTTCAACGCGTAAATGTTGGGTCAGGCCCTAAGTTCTATACTTGTATTACTTTATTTGGGGCATTTTTGTTTAACACTAAAATTTTTCAAATTTTTTTTACTTTCCATAACTACTTTATTTTTAAATTATTTTTAGCATATTTGTATATAACAATCCAATCTTTCAATTATTTCTACATAACTATCCATATGACTAATCAGTTTTTATTTTAATTTTATTCTCTTTACTTCTCATTATTAACTGAATCGTATCATTTTTTTTTCAGTTCAAAAACTTTTACGTAACAAATTTTTTATCCAAGAGGTTTATTACTTTCTAAAGGTTAAAAAATGTGAAAATTTTTGGAGGAATCAACAAGTGATGTGATGTGCTACTTGTTTATTTGCGACTAGGGGTGCTAATGGTCGTGATCAACCTGTCAATCGGCTCGTCCAACCCGTTAATAAATGGGCTTGGATTGGAATTTTTGAATAAATGGGTTATGATCCGCCAACCTGTTCAACAATTTAATTAAATAGACGGAATAGGGTTGAGGCTTCGCAACCCATCAATCCGCCTAACCCGTTTATTTAACCCGTTTAACCCGTCAAACCCGTTTAACCCATTTTATAATATATGTAATATTTGAAAATTTTCTGCCCCTGCCCTTTCGGCCTTCCCACTCCCTTATCCCACCCACGTACATGGGCCCTGTACTATAGCAACACAACCGTCACACATAGCTGCTGCGCAGATCCAATGGTGGTCATTGCACCGCTCGGCTGAATGAATGGATGACATTGCAGACTTGCAGTGGATGATTGTTGAAATGTGCTAGTCTCTTGCTGTCTCGCAGGCTCTCTCGCTGGCCGTTTTCTCGCTCTCATGGATCCACGAAACCACGACTCTCAAGCTCTCTCACTGTCTTGCAGTCTAGCTTGAGGCTTGAGCATCTCGCAATTCGCCACTCCGCCCTACCCTTCCAGCCTTACCTCAAAGCGTCTCATACTCTCATTACTCCCTTCTCTCTCTATGCACGGCAGCAAAAGTCGGGAAGAAGCAAAGCCTTAGCATTCGCCTCTTCTTCCCTTCTGGTGGCGAAGGAAGAGCAAAACCCTAGAAAGTTTTGAGAGCTCGAACCCGCAGCCTGGCATCCTCTTCCAATCTCCTTCTGCATTCCTTCCACTTCCCTCTGATTCTCTTTTCGTTCCAAAATCAACGTTGTTCCTAATGTAGCACGTGCCATTTCTCTTCTCTCGTGCTTCATCACTTTCAAAGGTAATTTCTTTATCGAAATTCCAAAGGTAACTTTAAGCTTTATTCATTGGATACTCTTGTTCATGCTCTCTACTAGTTCTCTCATTATGCAATTAAGCTTTTGGATGTTGGATATCAGTGGAACTGTAGGTATTAATTTCAATCTTCGTTTCGTCCAATTCCACACCCAAAATCGATGCTTTTTGAAGTGTTTTGGCTTATTGCTTGTTTGTCTTTGCTTTTTCTTTGCTTGCCGTTTGGATTTCTTTTTTGATTTCTTACCTGATTTCTTATCTATTGCTATGGAGGCTCGAAATTCTCATTTTTGTAGAATCCGATTGGGTTTGGATTTTGTTGCCGGTGAACTGAATTCTAGTTATGAGTGTGAAGTTGGTCGTGCTGAATCTATTATTTGTAGCTGTTGATGATATTTGGTTCTTTAATGATTTGTTTGGAATCCTTGTAGTTACTCACTATCTCTCGCAAACGAGTAACGTCCTCCGTAGTTTGCACAGGCCACAACCCTAGTCTCTCTCGCAACTAAGCAGTGTCCTCCAACTTGCTGGAGTCGCCCCAGGTATATATAATTTTCCTATTTTGGAGCTTCTCCTTTGATGGCCCTATGTTAACATGTGAATAATGAAATAGTTGTATTATGGTTGTTTTATATGAACTACATATTATGTCATGATTGTATAATTTATGTTTTGTCTTTTTGCATCTGATATATAATTAGGTATTGCATATGGATGAAGAGTGTATAGAAATTAATCAACCCACACTTGAATCCCAAGTTGCTTAATCATCTATGATTAAATCTAAGAAAAAAAGGGTTAGGAAGTTAACTTCAGCGGTATGGGAACATTTTACTAAAGATAAAGATGAAAATGAAAAGCTTTTAGGGACATGCAAATGTAACTATTGTAATAAATCATATCAATATAACAGTGGTCATGGTACAATGACACTTAAAAGACACTTAGATAGTCAATGCCCCAAGTATCCCAATGGTGATAGAGATAAAAAAAAAAAAACAATTGTTATTCACATTTTCAACAAGTGTAGGATTAGGAGATGAAAATATTTTAAGTAACTAGAAATTTGATCAAGAATTCTCTAGAGAGGCAATGACACGCATGATCATTGAGGATGAATTACCTTATAAGTTTGTTGAAAAGAATGAATTTTGTCAATTTTGTAAATCTTTGCAACCAAGATTTAACATGATCACAAGAGCTACAATTACTAAAGATTGTGTGGATATTTATATGTTAGAAAAAGAAAAGCTAGAAAGTTATTTTCAACAATCAGTTAATCGTATTTTCTTGACTACTGATTTATGGACTTCCAACCAAAATCAAGGATACCTGTGTCTCACCGCACATTACATTGATGTAAAGTGGAAGATACAAAAGAGGATCATTTGCTTTTGTATTCTCCCATCACCACACACTGAGGATATTATTGCACAGTCTCTTGAGTTGGGTTTTAAAAGTTAGGGCATTAAGAAAATTTGCACTATCACTGTGGATAATGTTTCTTCCAATGATGTTGCTATAAAGAATTTTGGGAGAAGAATGTTAAAAAAATTATTTTGCTATGTGGTGGGGAATATTTGCATGTTAGATGTGCTACACATATTATAAATTTAATTGTCAAAGATGGTATAGACGAAATCAAAGATTCAATCTTTCGAATCCAGTTTACTATTAGATATGTGAAAGGTTCTCCAAGTAGGCTCTAAATTTTCAAAATGTGCACTGAGGATGAAGAAACTACATGTCAACATTCTTTATGCTTGGATGTACCACCTCGTTGGAACTTTACATATTTAATGTTGGAATCTACTTTAAAATATCAAAAGGCATTTGATTGACTTGCTAATAAAGATAGTATTTTTAGATCAAACAGTCTTCCAACTGATGAAGATTAGGAGAATGCTGGAATAATTTGTAAATTTTTGAAGAAGTTTTATCACATCACTACTCGTATATCTGATTCTTTGTATTGCACTTCAAATATTTATTTTTTGGAAGTTTGTAAGATTAAAAGGCTCTTGCTCTCTCTTCAAAAGTCACCTGAAGTGAATTTGAAGCAAATGTCTATAAAAATGAAAGATAAATTTGATAAGTATTGGGGAACTTTTGAGAAGATGAACATTTTATTAATTATTGTTATGATGTTAGATCCACAATACAAATTGGGATATATTGAACGGTGTTATGAAATGAGACACGGATTAGAGAAAGCATTAGAAATTGGTCAAAAGCGAAGAAAAAATTGTATGAGTTGTGTACCATTTATGAAACTGAGCTTTGTGAAACCGTATCTAAGGATGACAACGGTGATGAGGTGGATGAGGTTAACATGAACTCAAATGATGTTAGTGAAGATGATGTATGGTATCAATATGATTGGTTCTCAAAGCATAAACACTCAAAAACAGAAGTTGATCAATATCTAGAAGATGCGAGTGTAGGCAGGGCACCTAGGTTTGATATTTTGGCATGGTGGTCTAAAAATAAGGACTAAAAAATATTACCTTATCTAGCACGAGATATTTTGGCAATTCCTGTGTCTACATTTGCTTCGGAATTAGCTTTTAGCACAGGTGGACGTGTACTGAATCAATTCAGAAGCTCTCTAACACCACGACTTGTGGAGATTTTGGTATGCACACAAGATTGGATCAAAGCATCACCACAACCTGTAGGAGTTGAGAAGAACTTAACAGAAATTGAAGCAACTGAATCAAGTACATATTTTTTTTATCTTTTTAAACTGATTTTCATACTTTATACTATACTATTTTATTTTTGTTCACATATTCATCGACACTTTTCAAAAATTTTGCATCTATAACAACTTCTATTAATCTTAAGACAAGTATTGATTTTCTCAAATAGTTGGATCATAATTGAGGTAATAATAAAAATTTAGACAGCTTATATAGTTTTTTAATCTTTTACAAATTAGTTTTACATGTTTAACTGTTTTCTAATATCTATTTCATTTTACTATAAATGTTGCAGGACTAAAATGATATTGCATAAAATGGAGAAAGTGGATAAAGAACTATCAAGTTTAGAGAGCATAAGATAATTATTTGTTGTTTTTTATTTTTAGATCGAAGCTTTTTGAACTTTGAACTCTATTTATTGTTATGTGTTTTAAGAAAATAATGTGTAACAATATGTGATATTTGAACTTTTGAAATGTGATTATTTGAGTTTATTATAATGAAAGTCTTACTTTCTTAATGGAAGTCTTACTTGATTCTTTTCAAATGTATGTTTATGAGTTCCATATTTATAGCGTTGATTGAATTGTTTGATAGAAATAAAGTATATTGTATTTTGAAACAGGAATTGACATTAAAGAGATGACTTGAGATTGGAGCTGATGTTTTCAAGCCAAAATAAATTAAATTCAGGTATGTTAATGTCGAGTTATTTAATTTATTTAATTTTATAAACTTTATTGAAAGTTTTTAGCTTTAAAATTAGTAACAAATACAATCTGTTAACAACTCATTTATTAAATGGGTTGTAAATAGGTTAGGGTTGAAGTTATTTAAATGGGTTAATAAACAGATTATGGTTGAAATATATTAAATGGGTTAGGATTAGAATTAGGCTCCAACCCGTTCAACCCGATCCGTTAACACCCCTATTTGCGACTAGGTTTGATATTTTTATAAATGGCTTGTTAAAGGATTAAGGTTGAGTTTTTTTAGTAGATTACAATTGGGATTAGTCTTCAATCAATATGACATGACATAATTACACCCCTATTCATAGGTCCAAAAATTTCCTCAACACATTTTAACATTCAAAAATGTAGACGGACACACACAACGCTGCGTAATCATCTGCAGCTGGTAGCAAATGGAACACATTTGAGTCCCACTAGCAAATATTTTTAACTTATCTTTTATTTTTTATAAAATTATCAACTTAGGTGTACTTAATTTGAAAAATAGAATTTATCATTTTTGGATATGTAGATATTTTTCAGGGCATTTTCACCTTGTAAAATAACTAAAATATCATTGTATTTAAAAATAAAAAATATCTACATATCTTAAAAATGGTGAAATCGATTTATACATTAAATATACCTAGATTAATAGTTTCATAAAAAAAGTTTTTGAGCCTGCCTAAAATCTAAATCATGGCCCACACAACTCATTAAATAATATATTTTAAAAAAAATAAAAAAATGATAAATCAACAAACTGATTAGAATTTTGAAATTTGCAGGTCAATCAGTCATAAAAGCCCAAGAAAAACTCACCCATAAAACGTTGGTAGGGCAGTGGAGTGGGCAGATCAGAGTGGGTCCAGTTAGAGAGCTAGGCTAAGAATCATCTGCGTAGATTGGGATCGGGCTGCTGGATTGCTCTTGGACTAGGCCCTTGAGAATATTGGCTCGGGATGACTTTATGAGCTTTGATGACAAGATTGTGGCTTCGCTCATCGTGGAAGATCTATAGTCAATATATATCGCAAGTCTGTAATCAATATACCCGCCTTATTTATTAATGCTACATCAGCGTTGACACCCCTCCCTCAAGCATAAAATGTACAACATGTGGAAAAGGTCCAAGCCCAAGCAAATTCAAGGCAAAAGGAGGTGCAAGCAAGCTAAGCAGGCCCTTTCAAACTCAGCCTACAGAAGCGAAGCTCCACTAAGCCTTAAAGCAAACTTTTCAACAAACCAGATCCAGCCCACAAGAGCGAAGCTCCTACAGGCCACCTCAACGGGCTCCACAAAGTAGCCCACCAGACGCAGCAAACGGGCTTAGCCAAGCTTTAGCCCACCAGATCCAGCCCACCAAGCCTCAGAAGCAGGCTTCTTTACAACTTTAGGCCTCTACAATGGCCCACCAAAAACAACGGGTTTAGCCAAACTCTAGCCCACTAAGCTCAAGCCTATGGACCAAGTCCAACACTTCAAGTGGCCCAAGGCCCATGCTCCAACTCTAAGCTCAAGCCTATGGACCAAGTCCAACCCTTCAAGAGGCCTAAAGCCCATGATCCCACCTCAAGCTCAAGCCCATGGACCAAGTTCATGACCCCCAACTGGCCCAAAGCCCACTCTAATATCTATAAAAGGAGGAGCACCCCCCTCACTTGAGACACACTTGGAGAGGTATCCCAGAGGAGAGGATGGGAGTCTGCAGCAACATCCCGGCATCCCGGTTTTCCTACTCTACGAGCTCCACGTCTCTCTTCCACGCCCCCTTTTCCATCTCTCCCATTCTCTCAAATCTTTCATTTTTCCCCTTTTACGTCGTGTAAACCACCTCGGGTTAGTAGATTATTGTCATATTTGCTTCAATCCGAAGGCCGAAACTCGAACTTTGTACGATTAGTGCCTTATTTCATTAAACAGGGGCTGATCTCCCTTTAAAGATCAGTGGCGACTCCGTTTTTTCTTTATTTTTGCGTGCGTATTTAAGTTAACACCCTGGCAAGGCGGGTGCACGCGGGTCCACGGATTCTAGCATAATACGTTGCCGTTATGCTGCCAAATTTGTGACTTGAACTGTGTACGGAAAGCCCCATCTTAGCCGTTATGCTGCCTTTCTAACCTTTCTCGTGACTTGACTCATGAGAAAACACCCGTACGCTAATCTTTCTAAAAAACAGGAAGCCAAACGCATTTTACCCCATGTGGATGCAGGAGAACTAAGCCCATGCTGCTGTCCCGGAGACACTAAAAACCCATCCGGCACGGCCCAGATTTTCAAAGTGAGGAGAAACCAATCCGAGCCCATCATAGCGCTCGCGATGGGTGCTAGAATCAGCTACCAAATAATGATCCTCATGGGTTTGAGTGAACATCAAAGCCATAAATAAAGACGGTGACACAATTGAGGGTGTGTTTGGCAATTGATAGAACATGTAAAATTAAAATTTTTCAATCTAAAACTTTTCACTTTTCACAACTATCATATTTTTTAATTATTCTTTCATATTTTCCTATACAACTACCCTACTTTTCATCATTTCTATACAATTATCAACACAACTAACCTGTCTATTTTAGTTTTATCCTCTTTACTACTCATTATTACCCCTATCATACCACATTATTTGATAATTTTTACTCTCTAAAATTTTTTATTAAAAATTTTATTCATTACCAAATATACCTCAAATTTTATTTTTATCAGGGTGTGCATGGGAAGAAATAAAACTTTCGGACGAAAGGTTTTTAAATTACGAGAAAATGATACAATACGATATAAATAATGATAATGAGTAAAGATAATAAAGATAAAAGAGAGTTGATCCCAAGCGGTTGGCCGCATGGGACCCCCATGTGTCTGGCCATGGGACCCTTTTTATTTTTTTGATTTTTTAATAAACATGTAGATTTATATGTACTTAACATATAAATCAAGTTTTACCATTTTTTGATGTTTTTAATTACTTTTTTATTTTTAAATTCAGTGGCATTTTTCATAATTTCCAAGTTAGAAAATTACAAAAATATCACTGTGTTTAAAATAAAAACATTTAAAAAATTAAAAAATAACCCTTTTATTTTTTTGATTTTTTAATAAACATGTAGATTTATATGTACTTAACATATAAATCAAGTTTTACCATTTTTTG
>JAXCLR010000081.1:18861319-18877259 GCA_035584095.1 Annona squamosa
TTTAATCATTTTTCACATTTTTCCATACAACAACCCTACTTTTCAATCATTTCTACACAACTACCAATACAATTAACCTATCTATTTTAACTTTATCATCTTTACTTTTTATTATTACCCCTATTATATTACATCATTTGACAACTTTTACTCTAAAAAACTTTTCATCAAAAGTTTTATTCATTCCCAAACACACCCTTCATCAAAAATTTTACCTACAACCAAACACACCCCAAAACTAGCCGCGGGTACCCATTTTCATCTGAATATCTAGCTTGGGCGTGCATACATTTTCATCTTTTATAAAATCTACACGGTCCGTTGGAGACGTGACCTTAACCGTGCCTTTGGCTCCGGCGTCGTCGATCCAAAACAAGTTCGAGCTTGAAAATTGAAACTTTTCATGTTTCTTGTCTCTGCTCCGATTGAACGAGTAAACGGACTCCACGGGCGTCTTCAACCCAGAGCGCAAGGACAATAATAGAGACTGAGAGCGGGGATTCCAATAAACATGGAGATGAGGTGGATTTCCGGGCTCCATGCACCAAGCACTATTGACACTCCGCAACACTCTCGCCTCTGGTAACTGCAAGACCGGACCCCAACGTCGGAAGAAATGGTAAGCCACAAATTCCCACCTTCTCTCAACTCTCTATAAAATACAATCCACTACTGCACATGCAACCAAATAGCGCTCTTCCCACTCGTCTCTTTCCCAGAACGAAAACGCATACAAGCAAACTACCGATGGGGGCTACTAAACTGCCATCATCATGTCTCCTCCTGTTTTTCCTAGTTCTGGCGTCCATGGCCTCGAATGCCAGCTGCATTGGAGTGAACTGGGGGCAGATGACATCCCACCCCCTTCCCAACGATAAGGTCGTGGACATGATTGTGGCCAACGGCTTCAAGTCGGTGAAGCTGTTCGACGTAGACGACGGCAGCATGCGAGCTCTGATGGGGCGCGACGTCGAAATCATGGTTGCCTTGCCCAATGCAATGATGCGCCCTATGGCCCGAGATCCAAAGCTCGCTGCTGCTTGGGTTAAAGCCAACGTCACCAAATACGTCAAGCCCGGAGGCGCCAATATCAAGTAATTTAATTAATAAATTAATTCTTGTAGGAAAGTAAGGGTGTGTTCCGTTGATAATAAAAGTTTCAGATAAAAAAATTTTAAGATAAAAGTTGTCAATTTGATAGAAAATAATATAATATAATAGAAAAAATATGAAGTATAAATAGAATAAAGTTAAAATAAATATGTTAATTGTAGGGAGAACTTCACGGGAATAATTGAAAAATAGAATCGTTTGTATAGAAAAATATGAAAAAATAATTAAAAAATAAGATAGTTATAGAAAATAAAAAATTTTAGATTAAAAAGTTTTAGTTGACATTTTTGTATCCGACTAAACATACCTTAAGTATTCTTTAAAAAAACCTAAGTATTCTTTAAAAAAACATGAGCAATTAATATTTTTAAAAATGTAATAGTAATGTAATAAAGTAATGGTAAGGTGGGAATAAAAAGGATAATTATGTAAGAAAATGATTAACATATAAGGTTAAATATGCAAAAAGTATAGTAGTTGAGTAATTAATATCTTAAATTATTTTTTGGAATATATGTAGGAAATAGGTGGAAAAGTAGTTTCTTACTTAGGGGGATATCCCATGCAAACCCCTTTTTTAATTTTTTATTTTCTATGAAATTGCATTTGAAAATGACTATAATACCTCTACCTAGAAATTTCAAATATATATATATATATATATCTTCAAAAATAATAAAATTTTATATTAGCCAAATATACTTGTGGAACAGATGGTATTTATAAAATGGTGTCAATGGAATGGATATGATTATGGTAAAATGGAAATATATAAGATAATTATATGCAAAATATGTAAAATTAATTAAAATACAAAGATAAAAATAAAAAAGTTAAGTGTCAGAAAAATTGATTGCTTTGACTTTTCTATTCCAATGAATTCCATTTGATTCTCACGTTACTAAACATTTCCTTGGATGTCGGTTTTATAAAAATAAAATAAAATAAAATAAAAATTTTAAAAATTGGGTTTGTGTGACATGCATGCATCAAACTCCATGGAATTATCACTCTTTTAATGCTGCTTGGACCGTTAGTACTGACTAAGAATATATTTATTAATCATATTATTATATATGCATGCAGATACGTGGCGGTTGGCAACGAGCCATTCTTAGCAGCTTACGAAGGCGAGTTCGTGAACATTACATTGCCGGCCTTGAAGAACATCCAGCAAGCTCTCAACGATGCTAAGCTGGGTTCCCAAATCAAAGCCACCGTCCCGTGTAACGCCGATGTCCTCGTGGCTCCAGGCCCCCCATCCACCGCATCTTTCCGATCTGATATCAGAGACATCATGGTCGGAATGCTCAAATTCCTCTCGGAAAACAAAGCCCCGTTCACCGTCAACATCTACCCCTTCCTCGACGTCTTCCTCAACCCCCAATTCCCATTCGACTTCGCCTTCTTCGACGGCACTCCCACTCCCCTCCAGGACGGGGACCTCTCCTACACCAACGTCTTGGATTCCAGCATTGACACCCTCATCTGCGGCATGGAAAAAGCCGGGTACGGAGACGTCCCCATCATTGTCGGAGAAGTTGGGTGGCCCACCGACGGCGTCGACAACGCAAACATTGAAAACGCCAAGAGATTCAACCAGGGACTAGTTCAACGCTTGGCGAGCGATCAAGGGACCCCGAAGAGAAAGGGCAAGCTCAATGTCTACATGTTTAGTCTCATGGACGAGGACATGAAGAGCACGGTGCCAGGCAACTTCGAGACGCATTGGGGAATTTTCGGAGCTAATGGGCAGCCCAAATACGACTTGGATGTCTCCGGCCGCAAGAGAAGCAATGTTATAGTTGGCGTGAAGGGCGTGAAGCCGCTAGGCAAGAAATGGTGTGTTGTGAATAAGAGCAAGGTAGAAAACCAGACATTGCTGTCGGAGGCCGTGTCATATGCTTGCCAAAATGCAGATTGCACTGCATTGAGTACTGGGTCTTCTTGTTACAACTTCAGCCTCTCTGATCGATATGCCAATGCTACTTACGCTTTCAATCAGTATTATCAGGGCCAGAACCAGCAGGCCGGAGCTTGCGGTTTTGGTGGGATGGCGACGGTGACTAACAAGGATCCATCAGCAGGGACTTGCATTTTCCCGATCACGTATGCTTACGATGGGCCTATCAAGAATTCCGCCGTCCCAAGTTCGCTTCATACCAATTCCTCTGCCCCCACTTCCAATTTGACGGCTTCCGATTCCGATGCTGACTCCCCTGCTTCATCGGGGGATGATTCCTCCCCTGGTTCATCATCCTCTTCTGATTCGACCACTTCGACTGCAAGTAGTTCTCCCCGGACGAGGATCAGCTCCGGCGGCAGATCGGCGGTGCTGTTGGGGGCCCTCACAACGTTGTTCTTGCTTGCTTCCAACAAATGGCAAACGATTTGAATTTGCTGACTGACGAGGAGTCGAGGGAAATAAATGAAGATGAGCGCATCACTTCGAAGGCGGCATCTCCTCCTAATTCATCAGCAAAAATCAGCTCCAGCGCCAAATTGCCAGTGCTGCTACGGGCCTCGGCGAGTTTGCTTGCTTGCTTCTGAATTTTGATAAATTGCATTGATGCAGGGAAAAAAGAGGAGCAAATGGTCAATCCAAAGGGCAGCATCTCCACTCCTGTCTCTGTTTTCAATTGAGAGTTTTCTGCTTCCTTGGCCTTTTGACTCAACCAATGCAATTTTTTAATTAAGAGGTCAAATTACAGATGTGAGCCGGTGCATGATTACAACCTTCCTCTTGAATGATTATTGTTATATTTTTCTTCGAGTGTATTACTTGATGTTCTCGTGTTGAGTTGTTGATTTGACTTACAAATACTAGAATGCAGCTAAAACGATTAGGATCCAAATCCATGGTTGAAAGCAATGCGCTGATAATAGTCTCGCTTATCCAAAACGCTTATAAATAAATGGGTTTGAGCTCAGATTTTCTAACTTGCCAACCTATTTAGTAACCCATTTAACCCCTTCAGCTCATTAACTTGTTCAATTTATTAGAGTCTAATATATGTATGTATGTATGTATAAATCCATTAGTTATTTTCCTCTACGAAGTTTTACTCATGCTACTTAATTTTTATTTTTCCATTGCTGCCATAATTCTATTTTTTCATTATCGCATTATTTCTATTTCTTCTGCCTAGAAAACACCCTCTCGCATCTCCCTGCAAAATCGTCGTCTTCCGGAGTCTAAGCCTTCAAGTCATCTACTATATTACCTGGTAACAACCTGTTAACTTATTTATTAAATGAGTTATAAATAAGTTAGGGTTGAAGTTTTCAAATGGGTTAATAAGTGGATTAGAGTTGAGATATTTTAAATATGTTAGAATTATAATTAGAATCCAACCTGTCCAATCCGATCCGTTAACACTCGTAGTTGAAAGTATATCTAAGATCGGTTAGGTTTACTGGAGAAAGGCTTCCTTCCAAATCCCTTAACCGGAATTCCCATATGAATGCTCATTGATTGGAATTTCCTAACTTACTTACATCAAACAATCACACCATCCAACCCGATAGTCAACCCTAGAACTCGGCTGATAACTACTAATGAAGGCTAATTGATCTAAAGAAACAAAATAGTGAAAAGAAAAAAGGGGTACGAAAAGAGCAGGGAAAAACATCGAGTCTACGCTAGCCTTGCAAAATATCATATATGCAAAATGTGAAATCCAAATGTAACTTTTATATTTTAGAAAAGTTTAAAAATCTGTAGACCTATTTGTGATGGCTTATAAAATTCAGTAAAACCCTACGAGAAAATTAATGAAAACTTTAATAAACTTGAACAAACTGAAAAGCTCTTTTTTATTAAGTAAAAGCTCATTAAAGTTCATAAAAATTTTAATAAATATTGATGAACTTTAATAGACTTCAATAAACACCATGTTAAATTTTATAACAATTGAGCATAAAATATGCATTGATTGGTTAGTAAATGATGTGTAGGCTGTTTATCGTTGATCTCTTCACCATGTAAGTTGCGAAGCACAAGAAACTTGAAAGGTTGAAATTTATCAAGCCAAGCATAGTAATTTTGAATTTAATGTTATGGGATTTCTACAAATATGTTTATGTTTGACAATATTGCATTCGTATATCTAAGTTTGTCTGAATTGAAAATATGCCAACAAAGTTTGTATGAAATTACAAGTGTGTCATTTCTATTAGAACACTATTAGACTTTTCTATAAAATGATTATTATATTCTTTAACTCAAGTGGTAAACTTGTCTGGGTGGTATGAGATGTACCTTTATTGATGATGGGTGTCTTTGGTTCAAATGGCCATAGCAGCATTTTTTCTGTTTAGCACAACAAATGTGGGCGCTATTCTCCCATGTAAAGTGGTACCAGTTGGAAAAATTAGAAATGCTATTAAGAAAATTTGGAATATTGATAGATATTTATAGATTGTAAATTATATTATCATCTCAGGATTGGATTGCAATACCAGTTGAGATAATTGTAATATATGAATACACATAAAAAAAATGATAAACTTGCAACTTTTCCACATATTATAGACATATTTGATATTTTATATATTTTACATATATTATTATTTTAGATTTCTTGCAAATATGTTTATAATTTTTCAATAATTGCAAGTATATCAATTGGTTTAAAGGATTTTTTTTACAAAAAATTTTAATAGCATCCTAATCAAAAGGACAAACTTGCAATTTCATACAGATCTTGTGAGCATATTTGCAATTCCAACAAATTTAGATATACGAATGCAATATTAATCGAATCTTATACACATATTTGCAAAAACCCTTTGAGACCTGAAAACTAAATATACCTGTAGTATAGCTTCTCGAAAGAGGTTTTAGAGAGCTATAAGATTATGGTTAATGGGAGCAAGTGGGGGTTAATAATCTTGAAGTTACAAAGGTCTAGAAGACTTTGATGAGAGCAAGTGGGAGTTTGAAATTATAGAAGAGATAACACGGTGCCACTACAGGAAGAGCATTTGAGACTTGAGCCATTCAACCTTGCTATTTTATGCTTGATTTACACAAAGATGTATGTGACATTATTGAATGCACCCGGGTTACTTATCTTTAGTGCACCCAGGTGTACTTAACTTAATTTTTAAAAAAAATTGAAATTTTTTTGACAAAATTGTTAATCTAAGTATAGAATTACTAAAATGTCACTGACTTTTAAAATTTAGAAAAATATTTAAAAATTTTAAAAATAATAAAACTTGATACACATGTTAAATACGCTTAGGGTTTGTTTGACATTTGGAAAAACTTTAGCCGTCATGTAAAACTTTTCAAATAGTTGAGGGCTGTTGCGAAAAAATGTCATGTCAAGCACCAAATTATCATTTACATCCATTCGGCAGTGGAAGAAAAATTCCCAAAAAAATTCATTTTCCGTGGATTCGAGCACAGGAAGAGCTTCCAAAAATCCAATTGTATCAGCTTTGCATTCAAGCCAACTTTGACTAACCGTAATTGCATTAATGCGCACATCAAACACTGACACATTCCAACCATACTTGACATTTTTTAACTAATAAAAAATGTAAAAAAAAGTTTTCCTTTATGCTAAACAGTCCCTTAGATTAACAGTTATGTAAAAATTTTAACAAAATTTAAAAAATGAGTATTTACACCTAGGTGCACTGAATAATGCTCCAAGATGTATACATCATGCAATTAGTTATTAGCATTGTAATATAAACTCATCATCATTAGTTATTGCATGATGATTCTATTTTTCCTATGAATTATGCGAGAAGACTATGTCATGTAATTAATTACAAAGATTTATTAATTGCATGATGTGAGTATTTTTCACATGATTAATTAGAGATGGTAAATTATTTTTACTTGATTAATTGTGTGAGGGTATTTGATAAGTCCTGAATTTTTAAAACTTTGCGATGGACATGCTAATAACCCTTATGGATTATTTTTATAATATGTATTACATTTCGAAGCTACTTAATTGCACAATTTGACATAACAAGATTTATATTTTTTTTTAAAAAAAGAATAATCCTGATAGTCCGAGCTAAGTAAATATATCACTTGGCCCACCTTAAAAAACTTATTTACGATACTTGTTTTTTAATTTTTTTTCTTCATACACTTGTTTATCTATATGTATTTAACATAAAATCCAAGTTTTACAATTTATAAATATGTACATACATTATTTTGATATTTTTAACGATAAGGAAATAGTAAAACTTAATTTATATGTTACATACACTTACACAAACAAGTGTAAGAAAAAAAAATCAAAAAAAGTATTGCAAATAAGTTTTTCGAAGTGGACTAAGCAAGACATTTATTTAGCTTGAGCTAACAGGACCACTTCTTTTTAAAAAGTTAGAGGATGTAAAATTTATGTAGAGAAATTTGCATGTGCATTGAGGGACACTTAAAATATGCATGTGTAGAGCCTAGTTTAATGGACACTACAATGGTTTAACCTATTGGTCAAAAAAAAAGATAGAAAAGGAGAAGTACAAATTGTTATAAAATGAATATGATGCAAGTACCAAAATTAAACATAATGCATACTCATGCAATAGCAAAATAAAATATGAGATAGGAGTTAGTGGAGTTAGAATGATGCAAAATGTACAAAATAGAGGTTCAACATTAGCAACACAAAAAAAAAAAAAAAAATGTGTAGATGTGAAGTTTAAAGAAAGAAGATGCAGACATTAAGTCTTTTAAATAATGCAAATCATCAAAATTTTATATGATGCAAAGTTAATCAATCAAGTGTATCAATTATAGTTAGAAATTAGTTGAATGCATTAAGGATATGTTCAAATAAAAAAAAATAGAAAATGTAAAAAAGAGTCCAATATCAGAAATATAAATAAAGATAAAATGTATGGACATTGAGGTTGAAGAAAGAAGATGTAGATGTTAAGTCTTTTAGATGATGCAAGGGTACTCAAATGCAAACATGCGTATCAGTTAAACGCAATTAGTAGTTAGTAAAATACATGCGTAAACACAAATGCATATTGTTATGTAATAATAGAAAATAACATTCATGTGTTAGTTCAATTGGAGTCGCTATTAATCAGGTAACTATAGTTAAACCATATACATTGAGGCATTAGAATACAAAAATTGTCTAGTTAAACTCAAAACTAGAAGAAAACAAACACAATTTTATTCTCTTCTAATACATTGGTCTTAGAAGTGAAAAAAATTTCATACATTTTTTACATGTAAGCTTTAGAATGTTGGGGTGGAAAGTTATTCCCGAGGCCTTTTGTAAGGCCTTAACTCAGTTTTAAAATTAGGACAAAAATCTATTTTCTTGAGTTTGAGAGTGAGTCCGTCTTGAGAGAACTAGAATAGGGAACTCTACTCCCATTCTCATTGCGCTAGATGAGATTTTTATAAATTTTTTGAAATGATATATATTTATAAAAAGAACTATGATGGAGCGGTTGCAACGTTTAAAATAAAATGATCTTTTCGAAATAATTTTCAAACCTGAAGAGATCAAACATAATACAATAGAGATGATACCTACTTTCAAAATATTGTTTGTAAAATCATCGACGATTAAAATGTTGCGTGGTACAATGGTATTTTAAATAATTTTTTTATGAGCCAGGACCAAGATGTAACATAGTCACGTTAATTGGTTTCCAAAAAAAAATCTTTTCGTTTTTTTTTTTTTTTTGAAAATGTATAGCAGCTAATGCAAGATTTAAAAATAATTTTTTTTATAGAGGCAGCACTGCCACTGGGGCGGTGCCCCGGTGGTTCGTATCACTGCCTCCCATTTGGCAGACATGAGATTGGATCTCCCTACATGCATCATTCCCCCTTTAGTAAGTGAGGGTTTTATAGTTTTACTTCTAAGATGGAGTCTCCAAAATTTTCTATATAGTTTGTGAATGAGTTTGATCAAATATCACAATATGTACAAATACTAATCGAAAAAACCAGCAGCATCTAATGCATGTTATCCAAATTAAAAACAATACAATAACTAATAATGCAATAACATGAAAATGAGGTGATGAAAGAAAATGCAGCAGCTCTGCATTATTTGATGATGGCGTAAGAATCAAAAGGGCCGCACGAAATGACAGGCGTGATAACAGAAGATAAGACAGAGGTAGTAGTCTTGCTTAATCATTGAAAATGGAAGACAATGCTGGGGCTCTTGGGGGCCGAAAAGCTCTGCCTCAAATGGGTGGAGATGAGGTCTATTTATAAGCTTGAAGGTTGCAAAAATTTCGAGAAGATAGCTTTAAAATTTCTTTAAAATTTTACTGAGTGCATTTTGAGGAAGAGTGGTTTCTTAGCAAATTTAATGCCCAACCATAGGCCACCTGTCGACAGCTGTGGGGCCAAATGTGGGTGCCCAAGAGTGATCTCTTTCTTTCTTGTATGTTGATTTGTGTTCTTTATTTTGCCTTGATTTTTATTTGTTTTGCATTGATTTCTTATGAGGCCTATTCTTGTTGAAAATTCTTGATCACTTTAGTGGTCTAGATCTTCATTGGGCAGCAAAAATCTTGGAGCTTAGATTTTCCTTTTGGATTGATATAAATTTTCATATTTTGCCTGATCTAATGTATCTTGACCATTTCAAAACTTGTGAAATATTAATTATTAGTTTGATTCAAACTATTTATCATGTTGCTCTCAACGCATTTGGCTTGAGAAAAATATTCTTTGTTTCATTTTGAGTATAATTGCTTTCACTTTTAATCAATTATATGAATTTGTGATCGTGCTTCCAAAGTGGGATTAAAGGCATTGAGAGCCCATTTGTCAAGTAGTTACTACAAAATTTTAAGCTTCCAAATGTATGGGTTAGTTTCTAAATATAAATATCAAAAAAGAAACCATTATATTCTAGGCCGGCCATTGAATTTTAAACAATTAGGTGAAGAAACTTACGCATCACTATTTGGGCCTTAAGGGTGGGAAACCCACTTGAAAATTAAATCTACTAGGTGTCTACAACAAGTTAATGCATCTGTTTACATGTATTTTTACGCATTTTTCATCACAAGTTAATCCATATGAGTAATTAAATGAAGATCAATTCATTGAGAAAAATTAAATTATTAGATTACATATATATACATATAATTATATGCATGCCAATAGCGAACTCTGAAGACAAACTAGTTGCCGCTAGCGGTGCAACTTAAGTTCATAAAATTTCAAATAACCTTTAACTCTAATACTATTTATAACATTTAAATCTGGATTCTAACTTTTATCTTATTTGTAAAAATCTAACCCCTAACTTTATTTGTCAAAATTGGATTTAAGTTGAGTTTTGAATTAACAAATTTTATTTGATTTAAGAATAATAAAATTGTAATATTTCATTGGAATCTATAATAACAACAAATCACATAACTAAAAAGAATAATATATAATTCTAACTATATTTTTCTAAAAATATAGCAATATATAATATATTTCTAAAGCTAACTCTATTTGTGAAAATTGGGTTTGGATTGATAAATTTTCATTTAATTTTGGAGTAATAAATTTGATATCTCGTAGCAATATGTAATAATGACGAAATCCATATAGTCCTGACCACAATTTTTTTTTTAAAAAAAAAGTAATATAATATACTTCTAGAAGAAATTTTACCCTTTCAAAACAAGATAAAAGAAGACAATTAATAAATTGAATAGAAAATAACATAAATATAAAGATAAACGTAACAAGACAAACATATATTCAAGGATAAAAGTCTATAAATATTGAGAAATATTGCTTGAGTATTTTGTATATAATATATTTTATATTAAATACAAAAATAAAAATTGACTCGGATTCCATAAGTTAGATTTGCTTGAACTCTCAACTCTATTTCCAAATTGGTTCCTGGTGTCTGAGATTGCTGGGACACGGATTCTAAAAAGGCTAATCCCAATACTAAAAATTTTGGAATTTGGTGTGCTGGTTTATGCTCAATTTGGTCAAGTTATATCCCTAATTGCTGCGCTTTGTTAGCTTCTTCCTAGTAATTTTTAGAAATTTTGGAAATTGGCTCAAATATACCTAACCTAACATATTCATAGATTCTTAAGATATATATCATACAGTCCCGCGTCTATGAAATTATTTTTCTATCTTGATGATTGATAGAAAATTTATTCATCTGTTATGTTTAACATCACTTATAATATCTCATAAACTTTTTTATTTATCCAATATAACTATGGATGAACCCTATTAAAAATTAACATAATAAAATAGTTTAATATTAAATATCAATTTTAAAGTTGTATTTTCAATAGCTAAACCATCTAAAATATTATTTATACATGAATAAATGGTTCTATAAAATATTATTACATTCTATTACATGTGGAAATAAATATAAGTGTTCTTCATGATTTACACCTAAGTGATATTATTTTTCAACAAATGTAGCTCATGAACATACTTGATTGAGATGAAACTTTATTTTTTAAATAAACAAATAGTGTAAATATAATAAATGAATTAAATTTTATATCAAGGATTAAAATCTGAGATTTTGAAAGGGTTAAGACTAGTCCTATAACATAATGGATGGAGAGACTGTGACAACAACTACGGTGGACAGTTGGGCGAAGGCCCAAAAACATAGTCCCAGTGCACCAGAGGGGTGAGCTTAGGCACGCCAACCTACATAGTAGCACACGGCGGCGAGTCTAGAGACGCCGCCGATGAACATTTCCAGTAGTACACGTGGCGACATCTGGTCCATTAATTTTTTATGTTACATAAAATTGAGCTTTTGAGGATCCATTTGAAGCGATCCACTGGTTAATTCCTACACTTTTTTTTTTTTTGATATTTTAATTCCTACACTTTAGATGTTCTGAATTCAACTGAGAGGTCCGATGGGCCTAACAAAGCCCAAGACACCGGTTTAAAGCACTTATTTTGCAAGGTTTTAGGATCTGTTAAATCCTTAAAATGATCCGCGTACTTAAGAAGTGACGTTTGTAGGCACAGGAGATTTGAAGTTTGACTTAAAAATGAAAACGAATTCTATTATTTAGATAATGAGCACCTATCACCTACGTCCGGCCACAGTTGGGTCCCAACTCCCAACAGCGTCGGGCCGTCTTAACTCGTTTTTTTTTTCTTTCTATAAAAATGCTAATTTAAATATATTTAATCTATAGTCCAAGTTATACCCTTTCTTGATATGTTTATATATATTTTTAATTTTTAAACACAGGAGCATGGTTTTAATTTTTACCCAGCTGATCAGCCCTCGTTAACTAAATACCTTTTCCAATTTTCAGAAAATGCGGGGTAAATATTGATGACTTTTGTTCATGATGATATGTTGGAGTGCTGAAATTGAAAATATTTTTCCCATTTGTTGAATTATTGCCTGTGTAATTATTATGTTTCATGGACAGTCATAATAATAATTTTTTATTTGGTGTCGTAACCACGTCATTGTAATGCAAGTTTATTTTATTGATTGAGATGATCTTCACAAAATAGTATGGAATAATTCCTTGAAAGTAAACGCTTGTGCCGAGATTAGGGCTACAGTTCTGATTTTGAGGCCGGGCTGTTACAAAATCCACAAATGCCTATGAAAGACCTAACACATAGCGGTTGTTTTGTAATTATCATATCAAAATTTCTTAAACCCTGTAAAAAGATCGGTGCATCGTAAGCGTGAATTTCTGTAATAATAAATGGCCAGGTCAGGAGTGCGAAACATCAGCTATATCACAAATATGCACCTGACCACAACACTAGTAAGCGGTTAGTTGAAGAGTCACCGAGAATCAACACTATACTACATGATATCTGGGGTGGTAAAGCCAAGTAGCCAATGGCGACAATGCAATTGAGAGTTCAGATGGAGATCCCACGAATAACCTAGCAATCAGGATGCCTTCAATTTCTGCAACTCACATTATAAAGATGTTGGGGGAAATGCGGGAAGATTGTAGCTTGGCTCAGATTGAATTATTTGAAGCATCATTCAAGCTAGTATCTGCAGCCTTGGCTGATCCAAGGTTGCCGTTAGCATGACTCGTATTATCCTCTTTGAAACAGGCTTCTTCGGGCAACCGGAAGCTTAAGCAAATCATCACCTGTAGAATGAAAAATATAATGATGTCATAAAATTAAAAAGATCAAGTGCACTTTTAACTGAAAATAACCTAGGAAATTCACGTTGTCCATTGTAATTAGCATCATTTGGTTAGCTAGAAGACTAAGTTTCATTAAAATCAAATATGTGCACGGGCACATTTGCTTAAAAATATTTTCTTATATGTAAATTATGAAAAATGTTTTGATCTATCCGCATCTGTCCATTGGAATGTAACAAAACTTTATATGAATATTTATCCAGATACTAATAATATTTTAGACAATTTAAAATACAACATTAAAATTGATATTTAACATCAAACTATGTTATTATGTTAATTTTACACATTTGTTGGTAGGAACTGTACACAATAATACTAGACAAATGATGGAGATTCTCATACCAATATAAATGACACTAAATATAATAGATGAAGTAGATTTACCCTCAATTATTAAAGTAGGAAAAATGAATGAGGTTACACAGAAGTAGAACTCTTACATATTGACCATAAAAACTGTAAAAGAAGAAAATATATTATCTATCAACTGAACTTCAGATCTGACCATGACAAAAAATATGAGCTGCATTAGTTCTGTACCTTATTTGGAGCTACATCTCTGACAATGTGAAACAACGGGTTTTGCATCTTGGCATTCAAAGAAGCTTCAGCATCCTATGAATAAAAGAGTTAAAGAAGGTAAATTCAGTTCAATGCTAGATGTTTTTCTTTCTCCTTTTGTTTTTGAAAATACGAGACAAGAAAGATCAATAATAAGCATATTGAAAAGAGGCCTAAGTCTCAGTAAGGCCTAAGCCAGTGGCAGTTCCAATTGCATTTGCAATGAAAAACAATTGAGAACAAAATAAAGGTACATTAAACATTGAGGATAAGACGTTAACTAAGCAAGCGAGAAAGAACAATATACACCTCTTTCAAACAAAAAGTCAACCAACAGTCACTGAAGCACAGAATTCAAAGGAGCTAGCTTGTAAATAAGAGATGAAAAAAGCAGGGGTAAACCTAGATTTCGAAAGAGTTAACTAATGATGCAAAATGAATATCATCCCAACCTAGATTTCGCAAGATTAAACTTACAGCAATTATTGATTCCTTTGTTTCATTTGATCTCATGAAACCATAGCAATGTATCCAAGGTAATGGTCCCTTCCAGTGTTCCCTTTGGAGAAGGCCCCTAAAAACATCTGTCAGAATGATTTATAGAGGGATCAACACAAAGTATCTACAAAAAAATGATTAGATAGATAAGAATGATTCAGAAGATTAAGGACAAAGAAACCTTGATAATCTTCTGAAACCTTGATGGGCAAGTTGCAGTTTGAAAATGGCAACATCATTGACCATGACAACTGATCAGGCCATTCCACTCTAGCTCTATACAGAACTTAATAGGACATACCAATAAAAAGTTACTAATAAAATCATTCACCACAAGTTCCATAAAATGCTAGATAGGCAGTGCTGGAGGAACATGAGAGTACTACTACTTCCCTCCCTATACAATTTCTCTCTTCTTTCAGACAAAATTTCATCCATTTTTTCCCCTTTTCCTAGTTTTATAGGAAAAGAAAATCAGTTCTTGTTGTGACAGGTAGCACACTGAGATTGGAATGCTGGGAGAGACTGATTGAAAATGTTAACAGCCGCAGAAGTGTGCTCTTTGTAACAATTGTAAGTTATAGGATCCCAACAGCAAAACTGCAGTTTCAGTGGTGGCACAGACATCTTAATCGTCCATTTATTTGTGAACTTAAAGCTGTTTCCATCCATATGGCAACCTAAAAATAACTAACTAACCATAACTACACATTAGGCAGAACCATGGATGTTAACAGGATAGTTCCATGAGTTTCATACAGCATCAGAGGAAAAGTCAAAAAGGACTAACAAGCTTTGGCATTCTATTGATCACTTCACCACTATCAGATAAAGAAAAAGAATTAACAACGACATGTCAATAATATTGTGAAATAATATTATTACAGGAGAAATATAAATGTGTCAAGAAAATGGTAGAATTATTCCATATATATATATGTGTGTGTGTGTGTGTGTGTAGCTGGTACATAAATGCATGTTGAAACGTTAAAAAGGATGCATACATACTGTCTGAAAGAATTTCAAAGGGATCGGAATAAGGCACACATGCATTTATGAGCTTCAAATGCTGGAGTGTTATTTATCCATCAAAAGAAAATGTATTATTCACCAGATTTAAAAGAATGTTATACTATTTGTGGATGTGATATTTCATATGTATCCATAAATATGGTAGTTCATGCTTTCTTAAGACTGAGGACACAGATTCTATATGAACCAATGGATCGTGACCAGTCATTACTACTAGAAATAAGCTCCTCAACCAGTAATTCATTGTTTCAAGCTTGAGGAACAAGATGAGAAACCTACCAAGAAATTGCAGAGCAGAAGCAGGTAAATTCATAACCACATGATCAAAATGTTCCCAAGATTTGGTCTTCAACAATTCACAGCTTCTCATCCTCTTGTTTGCACCCCTGTCCATCCTACCATGCAATTTTGCAAAAAAACCATTCATGCCTGTATCTTCTGCGAAATACAATATGCAAGAGAACAATTTAATCAAGGGTGTGTTTGGTTGGAGATAAAACTTTTGATGAAAAATTTTTGGAGTAGAAGTTGTCAAATCAACAGAAAGTGATATGATATAATAGGAGTAATG
>JAXCLR010000081.1:18889473-18902980 GCA_035584095.1 Annona squamosa
TAACAGCTTCATGAAAAAATTTTCAAAAAAAAATAAAAAAAAAATAGGTGTAGTATACCTGGGTGCATCGAGTCTGAATGCACCCAGGTGTACATAATTGAGTTCCGAGTTTGCCCATGTATCGTGGACAAAAGGTTGAATTTTTCCCCCCAACCCAGACATCCTCCGGTGCTCCCCCAAAGCTCGGAATTTTTTTAACCTAGATGGGCTACACTACTATAAAGGTGAATACTTGGAAGATATTTAAATTCCTGCACCAAAGACCCAATCAGAAGAAGGGAAAAAATAAAAAAAAATAAAAAATCCTGAATCAAAGGCGTTAGTATGAAAAAATAAAAAAATCCTGAATCAGAGGCGTTAGAGTGTCAGGGTAGTAGAAAACTTAGTGGTTGGATCCATTCATTAAAAAGGATATTCATTCAATGCCTTCGTTCATGGGCAATCGTTTTGTTTGTTTTTTGATTTTATTATTATTATTTTGTTCTTTGCAGCGGGGCGGTTCTGCCTGACTTGGAAATACAATGAGGTTGGAGAAGTGTTGGTTCTGCTCCTCCACCGTATATCCAGGGCATGGTATTCAATTCGTTCGCAACGATGCAACAGTAAGTTTGGCTCTCTCTAATCGTCTCTTGAGTTGCTCCGTCTGTCACATTGTTTTGTTTTCTTTGGAAGTGAGTCTTGGCCATTCCATTTTTCAGATGAGCAGCATGACTGCTGGGTGCCAATTGGATGTTTGTTGATTCTTTTCTCTATGGTTCAACCCACCCGATAGATGAATTGGAGTCTTATTTCTCGTGATTGTATCTCGTCGTCATCCAAGCACTATGTCCTACCAAATTGGAGCCTCCTTTGTGAATCCTGCAATGCCATCCTATGTCTATCATGGCCAGTTGAAAATATTGCGTGCATGAGCTTTCCCTTGCTTGAAAGCTTACAAATTCAAATTGAAGTTGTGTGCCAAGAATGCATTTGGAGAGAGTAAAAGTGAATGGGATTGCTAGGAAAATTCAGTTGTACTTATTGTCTGAAACACTTTGTTGCAAAATATTTTTCTGCCAAAAAGAACTCACAAATTCTCTTCCATGGGAACATGATATTCTCTTTGAACTCACATGCAAAGCTTTTTGAACTCTCAAAGAGACCTATGCATAGACACTGAGCCTGTACCCTAGAGCCCAGGAGAGCAAGGACATCAACTTATCACAATCCACATTTGATGATGAAGGAAAAAGAGCAAAGTTATTGTTTCCTAGCTTGTTGGGTTGAGTCCAACATTTAGCTATTGCAAGAAGGTAGGTTTCAGACTTCAGTCCAAAACTCAATAGAATTAGAAAGTTGTAAACAATACATTAAGTGTTACTGCCTGTATATCTTTCAAGTTTGGTGTGCAAAAGGTTGGGGACACACAGCTTTATGATGACTGATATGAGAAAATAATACATCAAGTCATCCTTTACTAGCATTTGGGTGTCCAGTAGTTTGCGTGTGCTGAGGGCTTTGTCCACCATGTGCTATCATCACATGACTACATAAATGGTCTTTTCGCATTCCCTTTGTGGCAGCTATTGTAGAATATTCTTGTTTTCTTCATCTCTGATTAGCATGTTTTAGTTAGATAATTTTTAAATTGAGATGCAATCAATGTTGATCCTTGCCTCTAGATTTTCAAGTTTTGTCGATCCAAATGCCACAAAAACTTCAAAATGAAGAGAAATCCTCGGAAACTAAAGTGGACAAAGGCGTATAGACGACTGCGGGGAAAGGATATGACACAGGTTAACATTTTTTTTTCTGTTAAACTCTACCTTGCAAATTTGCCTCAGCTTGAACTGAAACATAATGGGTTTGTTTTCTTTCTAGGATTCAACCTTTGAGTTTGAAAGGAAGCGGAACAGGCCAGAGAGATATGATAGGAATCTCACAGAAAACACATTGAAGGCAATAAAGAAAATTGATAAAATTAGAGTCGAGAGGGAGGCCAGACATCATGCTCAAAGGTTTCTCCATCTTTTGTTCATCCATTATATTAAGATGAATAGTGTAATTTGCAAATATAAGCACTCTTTTTTTAAAAAAAATGGTCTGCTTAAAAGATGTGTTGGATAATTTCACAGGATGAAGGGGAAGAGAGCCAAGGAACAAAGGGAAGGAGCAAGGGAGTTGGAACAAGACATTCACATGGTCAAAGCTCCAATTGCGCTCCAAAAAGAGCCCTCGCTCACCCTTCCGAAGATCAAAGTTCAAGTTTCAAAACCACAAACGGAGGATCATCTCATGGAGGATTGAGGGCACCAGCCTTAGAAGAAGTAACAGTGCCACAAAAAAGCGACCTCCCGAAGATCCAGATCGAGGTTCCTGGTATCGAGTTCCGTTATCCGTGATGGATTGTACAAGTTCCTCGCAAAATTTTGAACCTTGAGGAGTAAATCTTCCCAAAACCTTTAAGTGATAAAACTTTTGATAAAAAGTTCTTAGTATAAAAGTTTTTGAAATGTAAAAAAATAGTGTGATGTGATAGGAGTAATGATGATGAATGAAAAGAATAAAGTTAAAATAGATAGGTTAGATATATGATAAGTGAAAAATTTTAATTTTAAAAGTTTTGTATGTTACCAAACACCCTCTCAATAACCTCTGATTTTTGGAGTTGAGCTAAGTAAGATCCAGTAAGAAAGAAAGCTCTCTTAGCACTTGTTTTTTTTTTTTTTTCCTATTCGATTGAATTTAAGATTTTATTTAAGAGGAATCTAGCTATTTATCAATCGAGCAAAAAGTTTTTGCTGAGTGAAATAGAAATTAATGTCACTCGTCATGTTTATCAATACTTTTTTAAGTTCTGATTGATAAGGAGGAAGAATTTTATGCCACAAATATTTCTCCTCATTTGAAATTATTTTTATGGCCTAAACAGTCAGAAATTAAGATAATTTTTTTAGATAATAATGCATTTAATTAAGGGTTAGTTCTATAATATGCCTGCGTGTTAATCGGGAATGGACAAAATGTTGGCTATTGATTACTATATACAATGCCTAAAATACGCTTGTGCAATTAGGGTACTAAAGCGGCCTCGCAGTCCTCGTTCCTAGCCTAAGTTTACAAATCCTACTATGCAAATTTGTTACTTGTGGGTTAAGTTAGCAAAATTTTGAACCTGAAGGAGTAAATCTTCATAAAACCCTGTAGCTTTTCGTCATGAGCATGTTTATTATTACTTGAAGTTTAGATTGATAAAGAGGGGCTGCAGTTGTATGCACCTGGGTGCAACCATTTTTTTAATTTTTTTTTGAATTTTTTTTTTTACAAAATGATTAATCGTGTATTTAACATATATATCAATTTTTACCAATTTTGGAGACTTTTAGATTTTTATAAATCAGTGACATTTTTTGTAATTTAAAATTACTAAAAATGACATTGATTTTTAAAAATCTAAAAAAAATCTAAAAGTCTCCAAAATTGGTAAAAATTGATATATATGTTAAATACACCTAGATTAATAACTTCATGAAAAAATTTTCAAAAAAATTTTAAAAAAATAGGTTTAGTACACCCAGGTGCATACAATCACAGCCCGATAAAGAGAGAGCATCTTCTTCGAATGGGAAATTAATTTTGCAGCCCAAAGAATCAGAAATAGTAATAGCTTTTTTAGATAAGAATGTTTTAAATTAATTTTAGAGTTGATTTGAAATACACCCACTAATTTATATTCCAAATTTATCCATTCCATTTCAAAAATAACAAATATAACACTAATTAGGGATAAAAGCCATTCATATTCATTTTGTCAGGAACTATTAAAATGACTCTTCTTATGTCTAAAATACTCTTATGGAATTAAGGCAAGAATTAGGGCAGGAAAGTGGCTGCACAATCCTCTTTTTAGTTATCTTCTTCTCTATCTATTTTTATTTTTGCTTGCGACAACCTCTTTACTAAATCTATTGTGCGTAGTTAAATCATTAAATATCAAAAGAATGCCTCTAAAGCACCATTTAGGTGTTTTGTTTTCCTCAAACGCCACACCAAGGCTATTCTAATCACTCGTCTAGTCATCCGTGGTTGCCGCATGGAATGGATATATGTTATTCTATCCACATTTAATGGATATATTTGGTATTTTTGAACTATAGTGGGTAGACTTTAGAATACAGGTTAAATGGGAAGCTTCTATGATAGCCCTCTTCAACGAAACTCTTTCTATTTTTAAAACCTTAATAATCAATAGAAAATTCACTTCATCTATTATATTTAGCATCATTTATAGTATCTTAAAAGCCTTTTTATTTTTAATTTTATCATATTTTGGTCTCATCTATAAATGTATAAAATCAACGTAATAACATAATTCAATATTAAAATATCAACTTTAAAATGGTTTTTCATCATCTAAACCATCAAAAATATCAAAAATATATAGATAATAATCCTACAAAGTGTTGTTACATTTTAATAGATGTGTGAATGGATCCGAGTGTTTTTCATAATTTACACATGAATGCACTTATTTTTGAGCAAATGTGGCCTATTCACATATTGGATTGGGATGAAACTTAGATTCTTAGTTAAACAAATGGTGTCAAATACAATGAATGGATTAGATTTTCTGTCAATGATCAATATTTCAAAAATGAAAAGAATTTTATGAAATCACTTTTATGAATCCTAGTTTCACATAAATATTCCGATAGGTTAAATATAGGGTGTGTTTGGGAATGGATAAAATTTTTTATGAAAAGTTGTAGAGATGAGCAGTTGTTAAATGATGTGAGATAATAGGAGTAATTTTGATGAATAAATAGGATAAAGTTAAAATAAATAGGTTTGTTATGTTGGTAGCTGTGTAGAAATGATTGAACAGTAGGGTAGTTATATAGAAAAATGTGAAGAAATAATTAAAAAATAAGGTGGTTGTGGAGAGTAAAAAAGTTTAGATTGAAAAGTTTTAAATTGACAACTTTTGTTGTTGCCAAATACACCCATAGTTGATATATTTGGAATTAAATTTTAATTTTGTTTAAAATTTGCATACAGTATTTACGACTGGCATAATCTCAGACAACCACCGATTAGAGAAAACTTAAATGCGTTCAATTTTTCACAGCGTGCTGCCTGGTGATATGATACGGCTCTGTCTCTCTTTAACTGCAGAGCCTCAGTCACAAAAACAGTTTTCCAGAAAATGACAGTAATAAAGCAGAAATGAATAAGATAGTTGTGTTTGTATACAAAATGATTAAAATATAAAATAAAAATAAAAAAGGTAAGATAAATAAATGGTTAAGATATTTAAAAATACTATGCAGGAAAGAACAGGGAGAAATTACCCACTTTTGTATTTCATCGTCAGTCGTCGCTAGCCAGGAAGGTTCTATACGACAGTAATTTGTCATCCAGGTGGGTGCCTTTGGTTTGGTGCATGTACAATGGGTAAAAGAAATATCGAATATATAAAAGGGACGAAATGGACTTTTTCTATTTACAGTAATCCCGCAAGGACCTGGAAATGAGGTAGCTCATAGGTTGGCTAATTTTACGCATTCCAGTATGGGGAATATACATTCTGGTGGGGATGCCCACATTGCTTCACTGTAAACTGGTTGTTTTTTACATGGCTAATCAGTAGCAATGAAACTACCTGTTTATCAAAAAAATTAAAAAAATTTAAAAAAAAAACTCTTGTTTTCACATGAATACAAAAACTGTAATCGGATAGTTTGAAATTAAAATGGAGATGATACGCAGAAAAGTGAAATTTAGGATTTGTTTGGAACGAAGAGAATGGTACGGGCGAACAAAAAATATTGCGGATGTGATATGAGTAAAATAAAAATAAATAAAATAATTATATAAAAATATAAAAAAATAATTATAATATAAAGATAAAAATGAAAAAATGGAATAGTTTGAGTATGGACTTGCATTCTCCGTTCCTGTTTCGTTTTCTTATCCTCATAATACGGAGGAAATTTTTCCCATAAACCCTATACACCGCAAGAAAATTGGAAACTTATATGAAATCCCGACACTGCAGAATAATTATAGAACTTCTACAATTCTCTCATGGGGTGATGAATGGAACCCGCAGTCACTGCTGTGCGTGACGCTGGTTTTTACCACGGCTCTGGCTTCTCCGTTCCCATTTCTAATCTTCTCGAAATGAGAAAGTTGTAAATAAATATTCCATCTCATGGCGTCTGATTTGTGCGGGGGAAAAGGATAAGTAAATGATGATGAAAAGTAGAAGAGGAAAAAAACAAAAGAAAAGAAAAGCGAGACTGACAATGTCATCATTAGATGAACCAAAACCACCTAATGAAATGAGATTTGGATGAGTAGATTGCATCACGGATTGTTATGTAGTAAGAACCAAGAAATTTTTTTAAAATAAAAAAAAGTAATGTTAGTAATGAGAAAAGTCAAGTTGTGGTGTACTGAGAAATGGAATATTAAATGAAAACCAGAAAGATAACATTTAAAATGAAAAAATTTTGAAACAAGAAATCTCATCTCATTTCATTTAACGGGATGATCCACGAAATTAGATGAGGAGTGGTTTTGCATTAGAAAAGTAGTAATTATATATTTTTTGATTACATCATTTTTACGCAGGAAACCATTGATAATGAAAAAAGTAGCATTTGAAATGGGAAAAGAAGGTTGTTAATCGTCATATATTTGGAAACGAAGAGTTGTATTCGAAATGAATATATATATATATATAAAATCTTATCTCATTCACATCTTGTATTATCTTCGATGATCTTCGCAAGTCCTAAATGAATCAATTTCTTTTGGAGTTTAAAGGAATTGACTGGAATTCCGGATTGATGGTTTAATGGATAAAATTTGAAGATCCAAATTATTCATGATGTTCAAATGTAATTTAATTGAAAATATAAATATTATATTAATAAACATTTTATTAAATTGAAAAACTAAACCGTTTAAAACTAAGGGTGCTAGTAGGTTGGGTTAAACACTTGTCCCTTGACTCATTTAATCCAACCTACTTTGAAACATATTGGGTTGGGTTGGTATGTAAAATGAGTCGGAAAATTTGAGTTGGTTCAACCTAACTTCAAACCCCGGCAACCCGATTTATGCGAAAAATTGAAATATTGAGATGAACCTAACCCGGCCCATGCATACCAATGTTGTGTCATGGAAGATGATGGCAGTACTAGATTATCGTCTGCGATATATACATATATATTTACATGGGATTACAATAGAGACCACACTCTTGCTGACACTTAAAATTAGGATGAACACTCATGCACCCACATGTCATAACTCTGAAGTGAGAAATAAAAAGATATTTTTGACGACCAAAATTTGGCCACAAAAACGATAAAATTTTGTTAGAATTTTCCAAACATAATTATCTTAAAGACACCAAATTTGCTTATTTGAAGTGAGAAGTATTTCTAAAAGATGAGATTTTTGAATTTTAAAGATGTTTTGTTAGAATTGTGCATTTTACATTTTATATTTTCTTTCACAATATAAAATTTTAATCTTTAGTATTGTGATAATTTACAAAAATCAAAGTGAGATTGAATTGATATATTTAATGTAAGAAAATTTTTTAGAATAATCTTTGATATTATCAATATATTTTATTTTTAGTTTATAATAAAAGAATATTAATTTTTTATATTTTATCATGAGAATTTGTAAAATTTGAAAGACACCACTATTTATTCATTTAACATAATTTTATTATTTGTTAAATTGTTATTTTGCATTTGAGACCTTGTAAATCTTTTAACTGCTAATCAGACACTAGGATTTTCATATTTGCATATTGAACCTATAAATTTGCATGTCTTGTCTGAACAACAACAAAGTTATAAGATCTAAAATATAAATATGTAAATACTGAAGTCTAAAATATAAATACTCATACTTAAGGGTTTAAAATGCAAATCAAAATCATTGGTTATGTTTTTAATCATTTCTCTCCTGTCGTTATGGAAAAGTCTATTTTTTGATGCTTTTTCATGTTCTCTCTTCTTACACCCGAACTTTCCTTTTATTAGGCTATCTTCGAAACATACTTTAATTTATTAGAGTAAGGGAAAAAGCCCTAACAAATCCTACTTCTCTCGCTGGCCACATGGGCTGTCATGCATATAACGTTGAGTGGCTAGTATAGACATGGGTACAAACTGGATCAAATCTAGGGGTGGGAATCGAGGCGGGTCAACCCCTGACCTGCTCCGACCCGACCCAATTTAATACCGAGGCGGGATGGGATTACATACCTGGTGGGGCGGGTAGGACATTTGATATTTTTAAAGAATGACGGGTCGAGGCGGGGCGGACCTACCTGCTGACCCGTTTTCTTATCTCTTACATAAAAACTCTCGTTCAGTACTAATATTCATGTTTTATTTAAGTATTTATATTTTACTTTGACTGATTAGTAATAGATTGAAGCATATAGTATTTAAATTTAATATAAATTTATTTTTATATTTGATAGGTTCATAAATTCTTAAAAACTTCTTACTTGACCCGCAGTTTTTAGCCGATTTGTTGACCCGATACTAACCCAAATTTTAACCTGAGACCTAGTAGAAAAAAGTAAGGGTCAAACCGATCTTGTCCCAACCTGATATAAAAAAAAGGGTCAAATAAGATTTTTAAAAAGTAGGGTTAGGGTTGGGCACACCCTGACCGGCCCTGATTCCCACCCCTCATCAAATCCTTATATGAAGGATATGCAAAGCTCAAAAAAGGATCATACAATTACTTATCCAAAAAAACTCCTATTCACCTTGAAATTCCCTAGTAAACCTTATATTCTTAGAGAAAACACAACTTTCAAGATTATTAGAAAATTTTAGAATATTTGTAAGATATTTATTGAATGTTATTTGAATATTGTAAGAGTGTCTTGTAACTTTATTCTAATACCAGTTGAGATAATGTAATATATGAATACCATCAAAATTCAACTTTCCTATGAAGATTTTTTTAATACTTTGCTGTCGGAACGCAAAATGGTTATTGAAAGAAAAGGGGCGTTGAAACCCTCCAAGCTTTAATCCAACATGTCAATAAAGTACATATAAACAAAATAAATAAATGATTAATGACAAAATAAGAAATACCATTTCTTGGATTCAAGACTTAGACTGGATAAGAATGAGATGAGGATGAGAGTTAAAAAAAGAATGTGTTATTGTGTGGTAAGAATGGGAAAAATTATATGGAAAATAAGAAAATTTAGGTTTTTAATTTTTTGGAAAAAATTGATTTTAAGAAATGGGAGATTCCATCTCAATCTTGTCTCATCCTTGCCTTACCCAAGTTGTGAACACGCAACAAAAAAAGGAGTAAGTGCAGTAAGTGCTCAAACATTGCAAATATGGTTTTTACAAATGTAGCCCTAAACATGTGGCATATTTGCAATTTTTGTTAACTTATGCGGGCATATTCGAAATGTTAACAAAATAATGAACTTATTTCAAAATTGGTCAAACTGTGTGGGATTTTTGTAAAACCGACGTTCTTTTATTTGCAAAGATATGTACGATGTCACATTGATATGTGATCTATGAATGTACCACCTAACAAGGGAGTGTCAGATGCACGCACGGAATTCATTGTGCACATACGTGATACCTACTCAACTAACATCCTAATTTGTAGCAGACTCCATAGCAGTTTGACATGAGAGTTCCTTGCCTTACTGTTTCACACGTTTGTTATATGTCCCAAAAAAAAAAAAAGTTTAATGCAGGTCAAAAAAAATAATTTAAAATTACCTTTTTAAGAAGAATGAACGAGACAGATAAGAAGAGCACGAGATCTGATTTACTATTCTCAGAAACTTTTCTTATTTCTAAAATAATTTCTATTTTTAATATATAATAATATCCTTTTTCAAATTTGTTTGATATATACATTTACAACCATTTCAACGACATTCTTACAATTTTCTAGGAGAGACAATTACGCTTTAGTTAGGAAAAGTAAAACTCACACGAAACAGAGAAAAAGAAAAAGAAGAATAATAACAATATAATTTATCTCATCCCAATATATTATTAATAATAATTTTTTCATTTAAACTTCTTATCTCATCTCCCTCTCATTCCACCTTCCTAAACAAAACATAGAATTTGCATACATACATTATTAGCTATGGAGCTTGGCCATGGTGATAACAGGCCTAGACAATGCATTACACAGGCCTCAAATATTTCATTTTAAGTTATTTGCAAGTGAGACTAAGAGCAGGTAAATTTAACTAAAATGGGATTTTTTATTATGTTTTTTCCTTTTTACTCAGTTGGGAAAATTGTAGATGGCGCTTATGTTTTAACATATATATTTGATATATGCTTTTTTTATAATTTTTTATAAGCTGGAGTAGAGAATATTATAATTCTCGGGTGGTAATTCTTTACAAAAGTCATGAATTTTTGGATGCTCATCAGTTCGAACTTTAGTAAATAAAAATAAAATGATTATTTATTCAATTCGAATACAAATTTTAAAATTGTATTATTTTCGAAATTTTATATTTCACTTAAATAATATTTTCGTGCACGCATTTTTCCATGAATGAAGAAAGTCCTATTGCATCTCTGGAAATTGACGAATATCCCAGGTCGATAAAGCTGATTCTATTGCCTAGTTTACCTAATAAAATTCCTTAAAACATGTACGCATTTTGTCTTAATTGACTTTTCATAAAAGCAAAGAAAATATTAAACATCTTTCTCGATCTACGTGCGTAAAAATGTCACTACAACATAAACTTTATAATCATAATATTTTTTAATCATTGTTACATATTTTCATGTACAATTATCCTAGCTTTCAATCACTTGTACATAGCTGCTCGTACAACTAATTTATCTATTTTAGTTTTTTTATTGATTCAACATCATTTATCTCTATCATTGTACATTATTTTTTTTCAATTCAAAAATTTCTCATCCTAAAGTTTTATTACTTTCCAAATATTCACTTCAATAAAGAAAAATCCTTCTAAACTTTTTAATGACACATAATTATTTTATAAAAAGAGTGTTTTTATTTGTACTTGTAAAGTTGGTAAAAATACTTGATATTATAAGTGTACTTAAAAACCCTAAACCTTTATGAAATGATAAAAATATTCTTGTAAATAAATAAAATCATTTTAAAATACAAAATAATTTATTTTTAAAAAATATTTCTTTCAATATTCATAATTTTATTTATTTATAGAGGTATTTTTATCCTTTCAAGAAGGATTTAAGGGGGTTTAAGGGGTTAGGTGTACCTATAATTTCAGTCAAATCTTGCAAGTAAAGATGCAAATCTTGCAAAAGTCATGACATAACTAAACCGTGTAAATATGGATGCAAAAATTCATTTATAAAAATTAATAACATTTTCCACTCATGCAATACTTTTTTTATAAAACATCCACTTAGTACTTAATGTTTGTTCTGCAAAAGTTTGAAGTTATCTGATGAAGTCAAATTTTACAAAATTGTCAAAACTTAAGGGATAAAAGGCAATTGGCATATATACTTATGGGTCTACTTTGCAATCGAATAAATTTATTGGCCTATTTGCAAATGCTTTAAAATCTTATAGGAAGAAATTTTGATTTTTAGCAACGAATATTTTATTGCAAAACATTAAAATTTGGTTGCTAGGGTATGCGTCGTACATAAATGACAAAGAAATATGTACTTGCCAATATTCTTTTGTAATAAATTTTTATTTGATAGTAAAAGCATCATGGGAAGGAAATTTTTTTGAATAATTTGCAAATTACCACTTAGTTTTAGAAATGACAAATGACTCCTACATAATTTAAATATAATTACAAATATACCGACATTGTCACATCTCCATCCTACGTCATTATGGTGTAACTATATTTGCAAATGTGTACAACTTATATAGTTATATTTGTGAAACTAAATACTCAGTTTTTAAAATAGCATGTATATCCACATTATTTACATACATTTTCAAATATGCACACATCGTAACAACACGACGATGGTGTCATGATGTAATGTGTATATTTGCAATAATATTTAAGCCATGTAAGCATATTTGCAAAATACCTAAAATTTTCTTTATCTATGAAAAATCATATATAAATAATAAAAAAATTTCTTATTTCAAAAACATTATCCTTTTCCGATATATTTTTCTTGTTAATAAATATTTTTTGTATGCTAATAACGGTTCGCCAATTTTTTTTATAGTGATGGTATAAATTTTTCTAAAAGTCTAGCATCATGCATAGGGGTGTTAATGGTTAATGGATTAGGTTGGACAGGTTGAGCTAATCTTAATCCTAACCCATTAAAATACATCAACCCTAATCCGTTTATTAATTCATTTACAAAACTCCATCCTAATTCATTTAATAAATGGGTTGTTAACGGGTCATATATATAAGTTTAATTCTACCGTTGGACTGTCTTAAATAAGGTCTTAAACATTAGATGACTTCGTTGTCATACCGGAGTAGTATTCACATCCATGATTACTATGTGTTAAGAATCAACAATACAAGTCATTAAAGGAGAAGATCTAAATAGGAGAGAGAGAGAGAGAGAGCCTTAAGTAGGAGAGAAATTAGAGACAAGGAGGAGAGAGGGAAGGAAAGAGAGAAAGACGCCTCACTCATCTGCCTGAAAAGAAGATCCATGGTAGCTGGTGAAACAGGAGTAGGGACGGCATGAGAAGAGAGAATCATTGGCAGGGGACTCATTGACTTATCACAACACAACAAGCGAATAGAGCAAAACGGATGACCTGAGCAAGCATTGAGTAGCTAAGCGAAAGATGCAGAGTGGGCATGGGAGAGGAGGACAAAAATGGGCTGCAAACGGTGAACTTAGGGCAAAGAGAAGGGTCAAACGGAGAGAAGGTTGGGCGAAATATCGATCTGAAGGCAAGAGTTGAAAAGAGACAAAGTTTATGAGTGGAGGGCAAAAATGAGCCACAAGCAGCGAAATTTAGGGCAAAGAGTGAGGAAAAGGGAGAGAATGGGAGGTGAACAAACTCCAGCCTAAGTTGTTGAGCAATAGCGGAAGGTATCTATCCGTCAACTGTAGCAATGCCGAAGTACTAGAGGAAGGAGGATGGAGAAGAATGCTCTGACAGCATTGAGACTAAGGGCTCAATGCACCAACACTTAGAAAGGGCCAGGTGCTGTTAAATTTCAAGAGGAGCAAGCATTGGACAACAGTAATTAGGGCACAAATGAGCGAGAGATCTACGCCTGAGTGAAAAAGGGAAAAACAAGGGACGAAATTATATATATATATATGTATGTATGTATGAGATCCGATCGTGTGCAATCGGACTGCACCGTAATTACGGTGCAGTCCGCTGTAAATTAGACCCCACACATGTTAGATTGTAATGAAACTTTATATATTCATTTATCTATATATAAATCATACTTTAGACGGTTTAGATGTTGAAAAAACCACTTTAAACTTGATATTTATATTAAACTATTTTA
>JAXCLR010000081.1:18903080-18914822 GCA_035584095.1 Annona squamosa
GATGAAAATTGGTATGCTATTAAAGTGAACAATTCTAAATACAATGGGTGGGGTGGATTTTTCATTTATGATCAGGTAGGGCCCACAGTGCATGGACTGCACGGTGCAGTCGCATGCACCGGAATAAATTCCATATATGTATATATGTATGTATATTATACACCTTGTAAACAAGTTATATGGGTGGAACATATTAAATGGGTTATATAAACGAGTTGGTGGGTTGAAAAGTTTCCATCATAATCCGTTTATTTAATTGGTTGAACAGGTTAGTAAATTATAAACCATTTATTCAAAATCTCAACCTAAACCTATTTATAAACGGATTAAATGAAAGAGATTGACAGGTTGACCATTATCATTAACACTCCTAATCGTGCATAGGTTGACAATGATTATGGGTCGATTCACGGTTACAAGTGTGAAACTTTTTGTTAACTTCACACTGGATATTGGTTTTTTTATAAATATAATTTATTTATTATGTAATTTAGTTTGGATAAAAAATCACCATATATAATCCAATACTAAGACAGGCTACAAAAATTTCAAAGCAGTCTAACCTGTTTGTATTCATCGTGGTCGGCCTACATATCATGACGATTTTATATTCTGAAAATGTTAATAAATATAATAACCAGTTGAATCTAGAAAAAAAAATCTGATTTTTGAAAATTAAAAGGTTCCACACTTACAGCCGATTCCACTATTGAGATACATATATAAATACATGAAACCAAATCACTCTGGAGAGTGACTCTCTTCTTATATATTGCCACCTTCATTGCAGATGAGACGCGTAACATTCAAATGTCGATGTTAACTTGCAAAAGATAAAATCACGCATGGGAAGATGAGAAACATAAAACTCTCACATTCGCACAATATTGCAGATTTTGCACCCAATAATTCTAGGTATGATGTTGTATGGGCTTGCATTGTTGAACAATTGTATAATGACCCCTCATATTCCATTAATGAAAGATTGGTGAACTCTTTTTTCCATTATACTCGGTTCATTGGCATGAGTAGAATGATTTTTTAATGAGGCACTTTATTATTATAAAAAAATCATTTAAGACTCGGATTTTTATCAAAATCAAGAAAGAAGCTTCTGCATCGGTACCTACGAGGCTTGGGCGAAATTGCAAACATGTCACTAATTTTTATAAAATTTATATTCATACATACAAGTTTTGCTTGAAATTACCAGCGTACCTACAAACCCTAACTTCATTTATAAAATGATGAAAATACTTCTATAAATGATAAAATGAAAACATAAGAAAATGAATTTAAAACAATTTAAACTTTATTTTAAAAATATTTCTCACATTAATTGATCATTCAATGTAAGAAACTAAAAAAATAAAAGATCATAGGCACCTTTAAAATACCAACAAATTTCCTTGTTTATAAGTGTTCCTTATAGTAGATAGGTTATTTAATGTGAGGAATATTTGTAAAAATAAATTTTTTTGTTATTTTGAAGGCATTTTTTTTTATTTTCATTCTACTGTTTACAGAAGTATTCTCTTTGTTTTAACAAAAAAAAAAAAAAAAGGATTGTTGGGTATTCCCGAATTTCAAGCAAACATGCACGGGCTTTTCATGCACCTTTATGCAAAACCTATTTTTTTTTATAAAAGATTTAATGCAGGTGTATTTAGTCTATATTAGCAAGTTCTATCACTTTTGAAGATATATATTTTTTTAGAATTTCAAATTTTAGTCATTTCACCCTTTGAAAATGACTAAAATAGGGATTCAAAAAATGACTAAAATACTCTATGTTTAAAATTTCAAAAAAATATATCCACGCATTTTCAAAAATGGTAAAATTTATTATATAAATTAAATATATTTAAATTGACAATTTTATAAAAATTTTAAAAAATAGATTTTAGAACCAGGTGCATGGAAACTATGCACTATATCGAAGCCAACGTTGTCGGTATTATGCAAAAAAACTGCAACGAAGAAAATCACTTTAAAGCAAATTACGTAAAGAAAAATGATCCGGCTAACTTGGGCTAAGAAAATATATAGCTTAGTTCACCTCAAAAAATTCATTTACAACATTTTTTTCATACACTTGTTTATTTATGTGTATTTAACATAAAAGTCAATTTTTAACATTTTTGGACATTTGTATATATTTTTTGAGATTTAAAAAAAAATATATTTTTAATACATATATACATATAGATATTTAAAAATCTTAAATAAATATATAAACATATTTAAAAATGGTAAATCTTAGTTTATATATTAAATACATTTAGATAAATAAATGTAAAAAAAAAGTTAAAAAAAATATTGTAAATAAATTTTTTGATGTGAGTTAAGCGAAACATTTGTTTAGCTCAGACTAATAAGATCATTTTTTTTATATAAATGGTCCATTTACGAATGACCGTCTCTTTTTTTTTTTTTTCCGGGTGAGTTGTGGTTTTTTGAAGATTATTTATAATCATCTCAATTGGTATTATAATTAAGCTCCAAAATATTCTTACAACTTAAACAACCAAAATTGGTAGCTGGATGATGGAAAACTTATAATTTGGAGCGGGTTACGCGGTCTTGATCTCGAGCCTTGATGAAGCATGCGCATATCAGAAAATATCTAAATTTTTTCCCGCACATTTAGTGGCCTCAATTAATTACAGTAAACTTTTTGCAACAATTGCTTTTTTGCAAAAGGTTAAGTATGATAAGTCCTTCGCACGGGGTGAAACGCTTCTTCTATAATATAAGCTTGTGTTAGTTGCAGCTGAAAGGTATATTTTTAAAGATATTTTTAGATTTTATGAAAATATTTTCTAAATATATTTAACTAAAAATGAAGTTTTATAATTTCTTTTTTTTTGAAATAAAATTTTTATAAATTCTGGATATATGATCATTATCATTTTTAGGAGGGTATAAATAGCTTAAGTACTCCCAGATGTTTTTTTTTTTTTTATGATATTACAGCATCTCAAGTGGTAGTACAATCAAGCTCTCAGATATTCTAACAATTGTCTAACAATGAATCTAATATTTGTAACAATAAATTTTAAACTACTCACTTAGTGGACGCTCCCACATAAAATTTGGGGAGACTAAACGTCACTACTAAATTCTTCTGAAAACGTGCTTGCCAAGCTTCAAACCAAGGACGCCAACATCACTGGGCAAAGTCCTTGACCACTGAGGAAACACCTCAGTGGCAATACTCCCAGATGTTGATGTTTAAAAAACCAAAATAATATGTACACATATCTAAAAATTATAAAATTTATTATATGAGCTAAATACAATTAAAAATAATTTCATGGAAAAACTTTTAAAAAGCATAGTTTATAAATATACCTACATAATTTCACCATAATTATATATACCTGCATCATTTCAGAAATCATAAATAATTCTTACATAGTTTGATAATAATAATAAAATATAGACATGCCATCCCAACATAGTAACTATATAAGCTCATGGGTATCTTTGCAAATATATGATATACCTATTTAGTTTTTAAAATTATAAATATACTTACACTACAATAATGTTGGTATATTTATTGTTATGGTCAAACTATGCTGGTTTATTTGTAATTTTCGAATTATGTGGTATAATTGCAAATCTTTTTAAAAATACACTTTCTAGTCAAGAATAATATAAGCCCAATTAAGAAGATGATAAATGTAAAATGTAATTAATCTAAATATTTTTATCTGATGAATATGTTGGGTAAAGAAAAATAAATCTTTTTATGCATTTTTTTTTATAAAGTACCTTTTCTCCAATCAATTCTTCACATCTTTCCATACAACCACCACCTTATTTATTTTAGTTTTATTCACTTTATTTATAATTATTATCATATCAATTTTAAAAACATTTTCTCTAAGCAGTAAAAATGGCTAAAATATAACTGTATTTTTTTTTTAAATGGGTTTTTATCCAAGCTAAAAGTGATTTTCTTAGCCCTCGACGGGATTATTATTCAACATAATGAGTGGCTAAAATTTTAGTTGCATGTAGCCATTTGTAGCATACTTTATTATGATCTGTTGCCCATCATTATTATTGATCAGGCAAAATGGGTATTTTCTTTAATTCCTTCGAGGGCACATGGCACGTGTATAATAAATGTATAGTTGGTTATTGAATGCGTAGTTACGGGTTAGGCAATGCGAAGCAAAAGAAATACAAATTTCACGCATATTAGCTCTTTGAAAGTTTTTGTTTTGCTAATAGTGCTTTCAATAAGTATTTTTTTCAAGCAAAGGGTAAACACGAATAGTTCTCCTCTTAAATGCATGAACATGACATTGTTGTGTTGTTACGTTACGTTGTAAGGATTATGCATGTAATGGTTTATAATATCATATGATTTAATGTATAAATACACGATAAAAAAAAATTCAGAATCTTGAAAAATAAAACCCTCAATTAGAACACGTTGGTAATTTGTTGACGAATTTGCCCTTGCTTTTGAAAACAATTTCCTTTGTACGATATTGATTACCCTTTGAAAACACTATAACTACTTCTTTTTAGTTTAATTTATTTGTAAAAGAAAATAGGGATAATTTATCAAAAAGTATTAGTGGCCGTTTAGAAACGAAGGGTTAGATTGACAAAATCTCCACATTTAGAGTATTAATTTTATAAATATTCAAAATTAATGGGCAAAAACACCATTTCCCAAACTCAAAAGGTCAATTGTGCAGAATCTCTCTTTCTTCCCACATAAGTTAGTTCACACCAAGCATCCGGTGAACATTTTTAGTACGGATTAATGCTCAACCCATCGCAGCCATGATATTCATAACTTCTTGCTAAAAATTCCTACTACGTACGCATTAATTGATCTTGTTTCGAGAAGAAAGGGCATAATTCAAATGCCTTAATAGATGGGTCTCGTAAGCCTATAAAAAATTAGGGTGTTGATTTTGTGAACTCGAGCTAAAAGGAACACCAGCAAGCCCCACTTGATGTAAATTTTCTATGCTTTTTTTAGTTTTCTCATTAAAATATTAACTCATGTGCATTTAGTGTGCATATTAATTTTACGATTTTTAGATACGTATATATTTTTTATTTTAAAAAATAACTATTTTGGGGGTGTTTAAGTATGTTAACTCACAAATTATTAATCTTTAAAATTTATAAAAAAAAATATATGCACATCTTTAAAAATTATAAATTTTGATTCGTAAATTAAATTTATTAAACCAACATTTTACGAAAAATAATAAAACATGAAAAATATACCAAGCTTGGATTGACAAGAACTCCTATATTAGCATCGACTAACAAAATATGGGCCCATAAAATTGTGCATTTGAAACTGTTATTCAGAGTATGCTTGGAATGCCGAAAACTTTTTTGATAAAATTTTTTTGATATAAAAGTTTTTAAATTTGGAGAAAATAATATGATATAATAAGGGTAATGATGACGAGTAAAAAAAATTAAGTTAAAATAGATAAGTTAGTTGTGTGAGTAGTTATATAGAAATGATTGAAAGTTGTTATATAGAAATGATTGAAAGATAGAATAGTCGTATAAGAATATGTGTAAAATGATTAAAAAATAGGATAATTATAGATAATAAAAAGTTTTAAATTAAAAATTTTGTGTTAAACAAACATGAATTTACTAACAAAGCTATTAAAGCGTATAAAAACATGGGAAGGATTTAAAAGAATTGATAAGTTAATATATATTATGATGAGATATATAATGGTGGCAAGTGCAACCTACTAAGATACGCTTATTAAAATAAAATAAAATATTACTTTATTTATTATATTTAATATGATTTATTTAATAAAGAAAAATATTATTTATTTAACGAGGATGCAATGTTCCTTTCAAATTAAATACATTATGGTCCCTTTATGGTTAAATTAATATCATATAAAGTGTGTTTATAAAGTGATATAACTTGTGGATAAAAAATTTTTAGTATAAAATTTTTCAAATTCGGAGAAAATCACATGATATGACAAGGATAATTATAAGAAATAAAGAAAATAAAATTAAAATAGATATATTACTTGCATATATATGTACATGGAAATAACTGAAAAATAGGATAACTATATATAAAAATATGAAAAGATAATTAAAAGTAAAATAGTTACAGAGAATGAAAAATTTTAAATTTAAAAGTTTTAGTTTGAAAAGTCGTTAGGCTAAGCATCCTTGATTTCAAAAATACTCCGTACATCTCAAAAATTATAAATACACCTTTTCGCGCAATATCAATTATCATCTATACCCAATCCGTTACTCGCTTCCTTAACGGCCAGCATCTGAGTATGCAATTTTACGAAAATGCCCATACATTATCTTCCTGAAGTGCCTCTCTGTGGACCGTAATCCCAAGGCAGAAGTGCACAACGTCATGTAGTAAGTCAATTCCATACTCCGTCTTTCTCGTTCGTTCTTGATCGTGGCTGCCGCACTCGAATCCAATCCCAACGCTAACAGCCATATGCCATTTTCCTCTCCACGCATAAACGCTGATGGTCACTGCTTAAGATCCAAACCACGAATTCGTTCACCCTTATCAACCCCGACAACAGCAGCTTTTCATCCTCCATGAAATCCGACATGGCATCCCTCAAATCTAACTTCTGGCAGCTGTGACACGATCACCCAGATCCAGCTGCCGGCCTCTGTTTTCATCTTCAATCCGGCATCCCCATCAAGCATCACGTCATCAACAAGCTGCCCTGCCCAAAACAGTTCACAGTCAGCATCCATACATCAAATCGGCAACTCCTGCATGCAAGCTTGATCGCAGCAGCCGTGGAAATCGCATCTTCTCCGACCTGCGATTTCTGGGGAATTCAAAGTCGAAACCCAGGCAACGAGTTCCGCTTGACTATTGGAAAGCCGGAAATAAAATCGAGGCTGACAGCCGGCTGAAAACTTGCCAGATGTAGATCTATTCCGTTCTGTCAATGCTGTGTGCAGACATCAGATCATGATTGGATTGAAACCATTTACCGAAAGTGAAGGAGAAAGTAAATCCAAAGGGGATCTCTGCAATTGAGTGCTGCTGGAAAAAGTAGGTGGTCCAATTGCAGGACTTCGGATCGATTTGATGCTAACAAAATGAAAAAAGCGAACGAACCTACTGGCGTTCTTAGAAACGAATGAATCGAAAAGTTTAGGTCGAGTAAGTACGGCTACCGTCGACAGAAGAGAGAGAACGGAGGCCAACGATGGTAGAGGGCTCGAACTTGCAAGCCTGGATGCAGTATCGTCGCTCGCTGCCGGAAACACTATGGGAACCTCTTTTCCGTTAGCGCTAGCAGCATGCCCCCTTCCGAATCCGACCACAAGGTGGAATCTGATAGTTTCAATGGTTTGGATTTCCATCTGCCTAATTTGGTGGCCGGATCTGAAAAGAAACGGCGCCGAATTTAATGGCGTTTGGGCCATCGTGGTCGCCGGACTGCCTGTGTTCTTCGCCTGACGCAGCCGAAGAAGGGTATTTTGGATATTTTAAAAAATTATAGGACTGTTAAGTAACAGAATGTGACAAGAAGTTATTTTTGAATCTCATGTCTCAGCGGGTATATTTGAAATTAACAATTAGTTTTATGTGCATAAATAATTATAGGCTATAAATCATTAGAAATATGAGTTTTGCTTTTATGTAATTAGGTTATACAGAAGTGCTCACATGTAACACTTTTAAAATTTAAGATTTTAATCATCAATAAAAAATTCAGTTGATTAATTATATTTAACATCATTTATTTATTTATGAGATTAAGTTTTATCCTAATTAAGTGTCTTTATAAGCCACATTTGTTGAATATATAATATTCATGTATAAATTATGAAAATGGTTAAGTTTATTTATACATGTATTATAAAATAATAATACTTTATAAAATCATTTATCCACATAGAAATGATACTTTAGATGGTTTATATGTTGAAAATATAATTTTAAATTGATATTTAACATTAAATTATTTTATTATGTTGATTTTCAATAGAGCTCCTGCAAAGTAATATTATACAAATAAAAAAGTTTTCAAGATACTATAAATGATGTTAAATGCAATCAACAAAGTATATTGTCTATTAACATTAAAATATTAAAAACAGAGGAAGTTACTGATTACATAGAAAATAGGTTTCATAAAAGTGAGACCGTTATAATATTCTAATATATTTATCAATAGGTCTAAGTATTTATCATAATTTATTAATGTATTTTAAGCAAATGTAGCTATTTAAAATTCTAATTTAAATTATATTTTATAGTATGATAAAATAAATGATGTTAGAGCATAGATTGATTGAATTTTGATTTCTTCTCTGTGGAACTTATTTCATCAATGTTGTGCCCTAAGTGGTGTACCCTAATATATCTCATTTATAATTCAAGAAAGTATTTGATTGAAAAGTTATATATTTGTCTCAAATAATATTAAATATTCATAAGATATAAGTAAGTGAGTTTTAAACTTATAAATATTAATTTTACATGTACAAAACTCTACTTTTATGTAACTCATCTATTTTATTTTTTCCTGCTTATAAATTAATAGAAATTATATTTCAACTATTCTATTTAGTATCTTTTATGGTGTTAGGAAAACCTCATCATTGTTTGTCTAATATATTTGTTAATAGCCCCATTTATAAATTATAAAATTAAGATAGAGAAACGATCATGTTAGCCCGAGTTAAGTAAATGTCCAGCTTAGTCCACTTCAAAAATCTCATTTACAATTTTTTTTTCTTTTTTGCTTCACATAATTGTTTATCTAAGTGTATTTAATATATAAATCAAGTTTTATCATTTTTGGATATCTTTATATTTTTTTTTGAGATTTTTAAACATTTATGTGTATATATGTATTTAAAATATTCTTATCTTTAAAAATCTAAAATAAATATATTTACATATCAAAAAATGATAAAACTTGGTTTATATATTAAATACACTTATTCATGAAGAAAAAAAGCCAAAAAAAGTTGTTATAAATGGATTTTTTGAGATGGGCTAAGCAGAATATTTATTTCTGAACTAACAAGATCACCCCTCATTTAGATAATAAAATAACTCAATGCTAAATATCAACTTTAATGTTGTATCTTTAATATTTAAATCATCTAAAATATTATCTTTGTGTAGATTATTATATTCTTATGCATTGGTACCAACTTTAAATATATTTCATAATTTATACATGAATATATATTAAGTTATCGTGGCTATGCACATATTTGATTAAGAGAAAATTGACCTACTAATTAAACAGACGATGTTAAGCACAGTGAATAGAATAAATTTCGCATCAATCATAAGTGGAAAAAAATGAAAAATGAGTGGGCTACATGAAAATATTTTCTGTATAATCACGTACAAAGGAGACAGACTCCATAAATGTATATCCGTGAAGTAATAAACAGCATTCAAAGAAGAAATATCGATTGAGAATATAAGTACCAAACAAAGAAATTGAACCGTCAAGGAAACAAGACGTCTAAGGACATACACATGAGATGGAATGCACCGAATTAGAAAGCGTGTCAATATTGAGAGGCGCTAGCAATACAGTCAACGTGACTGTTGTGACCATCGGAAGTATCGAAAGGATTATATATACAGTAGTGAAAAAAATATAATTTGAAAATTAAACAAAGACTATATATCCTGTAATACTACTTGTTCTTATAAAATAAGAGAAAAATACGCAATTTGAAAATTAAATAAAGATTCTGGTTCTGGGGTTACGGTACCCGTGACGCTGCCACCACACAAATTACTACACGCTCTCAATATTTTCATACACCACCGTTGCTTTGCACGCCACTCTCTCAGATCTCTATCCTTCAATACAAATGTCTCTGCAAAATGCAAACCGCACGTGCCACACGTGTAACGGAATTTTTTTTCCATAGACCTCGATGACATCTTCAAACTTTGCATATGATAGCTATAAAGGCAAAGGGGATGTTTGTTTACTTTACCCGTAACCTTTTCCCACGGATGTGTAAGATAGAACTAATAAAATTTGTGATGAAAAAATGGTAAAATAGGAGAATATGATGTGATATTATAGGGGTAATAAGGAAAATTTAAGAAAATAAAATTAAAATAAATAAGTTTGATATGTGAATAGTAGCGCATAAATGATTAAAAAGTACGGTAATTGTATATGAATAAGTAAAAAAATTAATTAAAAAAAGAAAAGTTGTGGAAAATGAAAAATTTTACTTTTAAAAAGTTTTTAGTTTTAACAAGCACCTCCTAAAATATTTCACTCTTTATAATTCTCCTATTTTAATTTTTTTTAATTTCTTCTTGTATAACTATTTCAATCTTTAATCATTTCAACACAATTACTCACGTGTCTAAACTATCTATTTTAATTTTATTTTTTGTAATTTTTGTCATTACTCTTATCATATTATATTATTTTCAAAAAATTTTACATAAAAAATTTTAATAAAAAGTTTTATCACTTCTCAAATATATTAAAAAATATTAATAATATTATTTTTAACGTAACTAATGCAACCCTTGTCAAACACATCCTAAAACTAATCCAAACAAATAACCTTTTTCTGTTTCTCGTGATGGATTCTTTGTTATGATGTAATTATTACTCATTGTTACGTTTGTTATGCTCAAGGATAACTTTGAATTTAATTTAAGGAAGAAAGTTTAACATAATTTCACAAAGTAAATAAGCTGCCCGACTTTGTATAGCTACTCATAATTCGGACTAAAAGAATATTTTATTTTATTAAATTTTTTTTATACACATATAGCTCCTGCTTGATGATTATTCCAATGGAATTTAACCAAATTTTAAAATTTTGTTTGGTATTTTGAAAATCAATAAAATGAGCACGAAATCGATAAAATAGGGTCATGCTCATTTCACGGAGGAGATATACGTGAAACCTGCATGTATAAAAAATAATAAATATTTTTTTAAGGAGACCAATCCTATATTTTTTTCTAATGTATTTTTATATTATTATTGATGTTAAACGACAATGATTTTCAAGACATTGGTTTAATGCCTTAATGACTTCATTTATGAAATTCAATCCTTTCATTATATTCAAAATTATTTATTTAGCTAGGTGTATCATTATTATTTTAATAAAAATTTTAGTGGACAAAAAAAAAAAACCTTAAATAAACATTTTCATCCTTTAAAATATTTAGTTTTTGGCTAATTTTATTTTGTGAGCCACCAAAAGTTTTAAAGTAATAATTACATTCCCAATTAACTAAACATATCTAAACACCATATATGGATTAGATTAAAAATAAAATAATTAAAATATTAAATTAAGAAATTCCATAGAAATTTATGAGTAACTGGTACTTTGGGATTGATCTCCGGCCTTAACAAGGTTATTGATATTAATATATATAAGCATCCTTTTCTAAATTTTTTTTTTTTTTTTTTTTTTAGAAAAAACAATAACTCCAGATAGGCAAACGGGTCTACGCTTGGACAAGTGGATTAAAAGATGATGTAAGCAAAAATAGAATTCTAATAAAAACGAAAGAATTAAAAATATAAATAATGATGAAAAAATAAAACTATTCAGACTGTTACAAGAAATTAAGAGGCTGTCTAGGGGGACGTTTGGATAGGTGTAAAATGATGGAATTGTGGGAAATGGTGGGAAATGAAAAAGAGAATTTTTTGAAAAATGTGTGATTGATAGGAAATAATAGATGTATAG
>JAXCLR010000081.1:18914922-18933381 GCA_035584095.1 Annona squamosa
TTTAAAGAAAGGTAGACAGCCTGCATTGACCTATGTTCTTATCTTTCCATTTGCTTAATTCGTTCACGGCTGCTGCTGTGATGATTCCGGTGGTACCCGAATCATTAATTATACCACCTTCTACTCATGAGTTAATATTGTTTTGAGGATTTTAAATTCCAACTTCGTAAAATGACCTTTCTTTTGCATGCATCCTTGACCTTGTTTGACACTTCCACCTTTTTTTCTGGACAGCCTCAATTCTCCATCGAATGTCAATCTCGCCGCTTCCTTAGTTCCTTATGAAGGAAAATAAGACTGCGACCACGTCAATGCTCATGATCATGACAATCATGTTCCCCTAGTTTCATTCATAGATTTCTGCCATTCACCCAGAGCTGGATGGACGATTCCAGACTATGATCAAAATCCTTGGAAAGACAGAGATGTTGCAAGTACTTCTTCTAGTAGTTCTGCTATATCCATTACGATATGAGATTACAACGGCTTCTTTGTCTCTTCACATGCTTCGAAAAGCCAAAGATATATACCACATTACTCTTTATTTTATCCAACTCCAAAAAGCAAACAAAATTCGGCTCATTTCTTTTGCTAGATCACAAAATGTGAACATCATTATTCTTCAACACATAATTAATTAAGGTTCTTAACATGTTAACTGCTAATGATCATTAATTGCTGCTATTTAGATAATGGCTGCAACCCTTCTTGATCACTATCTCATAGACTAAAGTTGCATGGCTTGTTGATGCAGGAAAAATCGACCAAAGCTCACCGCCAGCACTTTCATTCTCATCTTCATTGGTTCATTGCTCGGGTATGTCAAAAGTCGTACATTCTTATTGTGTGATTTGATTAATTGTAGAAAATTTAAGAATTTGGGCGCTTGTTGAGAAGCCTTGATTGTGTTCCAGGCCCACACTGACGCAGTATTTCCTCCTCATTGGACTGAAGTACACGTCTGCCACGTTTTACTCTGCCTTCATCAACCTGGTGCCTGTTGTGACATTCTTAATGGCTCTGCCTTTTGGGTATGACCATGCCATATATGCAATTTCATTAAATCGATACGAAATTAATCAATACCGTGTTTTTAAGTTGTTCTCTGCAGCTTAGAGACTGCAAATCTGAAGAAAAACGCTGGACGGGCCAAAGTGTTTGGCACCATACTCTGCGTCGGGGGCGCCATGGTACTGACCTTCTATAAGGGCGTGGCAGTCACAAACAGAACACACTTGCCAGCCACCACCTATGCAAGCCAACCCCATCCATTGTTGCATCAAGAAAAGGAGAGAAAATGGATTATTGGCTCCCTAGCTCTGCTGGGCGGCTGCCTCTTCTGGGCGATATGGTTCCTTATACAAGCAAGAATCAGCAAGAACTATTCAGCGCCGTATTCGACCATCACCATTGTTTCCTTCGTCGGCACACTGCAGTCAGTTGCACTGGGCGTGGTCATACACAGAGATGTCTCCATGTGGGCCTTGAAAGGAAAATTTCAGATCCTGACCGTGATTTATTCAGTAAGCGTATTGCTCATTACTAGGCTCAGCCATGTGAATTTTAGATTGAGATTAGAGGATGATTGATGCATGGTGGTGAATGCAGGGCACAGTGGGCTCTGGCCTGTGCTACGTTGCGATGGTGTGGTGCGTCGAAAAAAGAGGCCCTGTGTTCACTGCCGCTTTCAACCCACTTGTTCAGGTTACCGTGGGCATCATAGACTTTTCGGTGCTGCGCGAACAGCTGCATTTGGGAAGGTGGGTTTCCATATTTCCATGTCACCGTCTTGGAATCTGATAGGACCAAGTCTGTTGACCCACTCTAGTGCACTCCAGCCTCATCCAGGTCGGCCCCTTCGAACCAGGTTCAGGTTACCAAGTTGCACTGGCCCCAAAGTATTGTCCTAAGGCCAGCCCGAGTTGGAGATCATTGCCCCAACTACAGTTGCCATCACTCGAACCCTAATGCTTGTTATTTGTCGGTTTCTAGAATCATGTTTCTCACCAACCAAGCTGCAGCTAAATTTGTGAGAGACGTGGTTCTAGAAACCAACAAATACCAATGTCTTGAGTTCAAGTGATGTCAACTGCAATGAGGACTATGGTCTTGATACTTGGGCTGGACCTTGAGACAATATCTGGGGCTGTCATGGGGCGATAACCTGGACCTAGCTCATAGGTTAATCATAAAAGGAAGTATCTATAAAAGAATAACATATGAATAAAAACAAAATGAATAGAATTTTCATTTGGGACATGGGGAAAAAATTTGAAGAAGAAAAAAAAAATGTGGAAGTGAAGAAAAAGACAGTAATGTAATTTGGATTAAATTGAAAAAAGAAAATATGCGAGCGTTTCATATAAAAAAAAATAAGAAATGATTGCAAAACTAGTTACTAATGACAAGAGTAGGATAATGAGAATTAAATATCAAACCCCGTTAAAAGGTACGAATAAAAATATAATGAAAAAGGATAAGACTTTTTTACTAGAAATACACGTAAGACTAACATTTCTAGTGATAATGGACTGCAGTATCTTCGGTTCTGTAATGGTAATTGCCGGCCTTTACATCCTCTTGTGGGGGAAGAGCATGGAGGCACAGAAGACCGCAGCAAAACAGATCCAAACAACCGAAGAAAAGGAGGAAGGCGAGTCTGCACTGTGACGAAGCGATCAGCTCCGTGGGTTCCCAGCCTTTCTAATTCTCAAAGAGTTTTGACTTTTCTTTCACTTGTATGCAGTGGACGTTAATCAGTTGAATCTCATAGTAGATTAGTTTCGTTTGAAGCGTCTCGGAATTAAGTCTTTCTGATTCGCAGCTATAACCTCCCAAAAATCATTTCGACCATTCCATCCGAGCCAGAATTAACATCCGCTGGAGAACATGCCTTATATGTCTTATTCTTGAATCTCAAAAAGTAGACCAAAAGCAACTAGGGTATTATTTAATTGCTTAGTAATAATAGTAAAATATATCATTAAAATGAAAGTAGATGAGCCGAAAAAGAGATGGTTGAATCAAACTAATTTTTTTTATATTCTATTATTGCTCAGTGAGTAATGAATGTTCCACCGTATTCCATCAATACATTAAAGTGTGTTTGGAAATGAGAAAAAAAAATGTCAAGATAAAACTTTTCATTATTCATGACTACCTTATTTTTAATTATTTTTTATTATACAATTACTTTACTTTCTAATCATTTCTACACAATTAATTATATATCTAACTTATCTATTTTAATTTTATTATATTTATTCTTCATCCTTACACCTACTATATTACATTATTCACTTTAACTTCAAAAACTTTTTATATAAAAAATTTTCATCTAAAAGTTTTATAATATCTTGTAAACACACCCTAAGATAGGGGCAACTATCAGCTACATAGCACATGTCTTCAATTATTTTTCTTTCTTTTTTCTTTAGTTGCTTCGCAATTTGGATGTGATGAATGAGATTAATGAAGATGGGATGAAAAATTTTATTTCTCAAAAATATTTTTTCGTTCTCACAAAATGACAATTACTTTTTTTAATTTTTCATAGAACATTTTTCAACTCTCATATAATTTTTCCTACTCTTATACAACAGGTAACAATAATTTTTTTGTCTCACGTCGTTATCCAATATAATCTATACACAAGGGATGAGAATAGAATGGGATTTACTATTCGTTAAAAAATTTCAATCCAAGTTATGAACAAGCATATTTAAGGATAATTTCATTGGATGAGAAGAGAATAGGAATGAAACTTATAATTTTCGGATGATTTTCTAAATAGATACAATATAAATAGATAAATGAAGTTTTGATAATTACATAGATTTGGATTTTTTTACATTTGCAAATTAGTATGGATTGATTTTTAATATGTGGAAGAATAACTTTGCAATTTACGTAAAAGCGGATTTTGGAAATTGAAAATTAAGTGAAAATTGAAGATTCATATTGATTTTATTATTTGTTAGTATAAATTATTAGTTAGCTCGTGGACTTAGCCCAAGTATCAAATAAGCTTATAGTGAGCTCAAGTATTTAATTAACCCAATTTGAGATAAAAAGTATAGCAGTTTAAATCGTTAAAGATTTTATGACGAATAAAGAGGTTAAGGGTTCAAGTGTTGAGCTTAGCAAATTTATAATTTTATTTTGATCAATTAATGCGTGAAGCCCACTAGGAAGGTAGTTATTATTTGAGTTTTGAATTCATGGAGAAATAAGAGACGTTTGCGTGATTGATAAAAATGTAGGCAGGATTAACCAAAGAAATTTTAAAAGAGGGGGAGAATCACGCACTCTTTGTGGGCGCTTATTGTATTATTACTTAGTCAGCCGCTTTAAATAGATCTCTATTTAGGTATATTTGAGAGAAATTTTAACAAAGATAGTATTATTTATAAGGCATACATATGTGTGAACATGAATTTTAAATGAAAGAAATATATATTTTTTTTATAAAGAATGAAAGAAATATATTAATTATAGAATATAATCTCTAACCACATACATAGCATGTGAATATTTAGTTCGGTTATGTTAATATACAAGGGCAGGGCCCATGCATTTATTTACAATGCACAACATCGTTGTGGATGAGCCATCATTTAATTTAACCACACTTATTTAAATATAGTTTGGAAGCTTATAAGTTGATATATATAGCAAAATATTCAGGTGCAGCGCCGCGGAAATGGGCTCTACATGATGATCAAATTATAATATACTCCACACATTGTATTTAGAATCATGTATTATATTATCATACCAAGTTTCATCCCAATCGGATATGTGTATGGATTTCATCTAAAAATGGTACAAATTTAATGTAATAAAATAATTTAATATAAATAACAACTTTAAAGTAGTTTTTTTAACACGTAAACTATTTGCTATAAAATTTATATATAGATAAATGATTGTATAAAGTTTCATTATATTTTAATATACGTGGAGCCCTTTTTTGGGTAAATGTAGAAATAAATCTAGAAGGGGAACAGCTACTGTAGCTAATAGAAGATATAGGATGGAGGACGGGACCATGGTAGAGGATGATTTTATAATTTCCTTTCGAGTAGATGAAATCGACAGAGGTGAGCAAAATTTTTTGCATTGACTAATGATGCCATCCTTGCTTTCTGTATATTTTTCCTTAGTTGATTTTAAAAAAAATTAAGTATAGTAGTAGTTTAATTCAATGAATGTTACATCGTTCATTTGATGTTTTTGATTTCCATTGTTTGATTTTTTTGATGACTTTCATTGTTTAATTTTATGTAATGGAGGTTCAGCAATTTATTTATGTAAATCACGGCATGTTTAATTGGTGGATATCAGTGGATTCCGATCATGAAAAAGGGATTTAGCTAAGTCGGTGACTTTCGTTGATAATATTGCATTGTATTAAACGCATGGAATACCATGGCATATATACTCTTGATGACATTTTATTTACAATACATATATATATATATATATTGGATCATAATAGAAAGATATCAACGAGGTGAGCCCTTTATAATAAATTATATTGTATTATATTATAATTTAATGAAAGCATGGATGTCTAGGACATCATGGTTAAATCTTTTATGTCGTGATTCAAATAGATAGATATAAATATTGTGCAAGGAACATTCGTAGGTTAATTAGTGAAGTCAAAATTTCATTATTTAAAATATAATTTTATAATAGATGTTTAGATTAAAACCTCACTAAATTTGAGAGATGAGCAAAGGTTTGTTATTATTATGAAATTTAGTGTAATCACAATTTTGTATTTAATATTAGATTTTGCTAGTACTTGAGATAGAGTAAATTTAATGGTACTTTGATAGAGCAATTTCAGTAACAGAAATTTTTTTTGTATTAATATGGAAGTGAAAAAAAGAAACTTGTGGTTTATTTGTTTATTTATTTTGTAAAATTAGAGTGAGAAATCATGTTTATTATTTATGGAAAATTTGTTGATAATGTGTTATACTTGCTTTAATGACCAAGGTTGTAAAGTTTGAGTTTTGATGTTGGAATCCAAGAAGAAAGGGTTGGATTTGCAAATATAAGGTAAGTAGGATTTTGAATTGAGTTTTGAAAATGTTTATGCTTTCCTTTATCTGTGACAGGTTGTGCAGATTGATTTCAATGTAAATGATGGATTTTAGTTTCAGCATATTTTATATGGTTTATGTGGTATTTATTATTTTGAATTGTTTGCAAAGCAGCTTGAATTTGTAACTTCAATTTGTGTTGGAGAAAGTATAATTTAGAATATCATGAGCATAATATTTGAATGCATGAACATGAGATAATAAAGATGGCTTAAAGTTAATATAATAGTTAAAGGCTTGCATAATCGTGATGAGAGTGATTCCAATCCATGAGTCATTGAGTTAAAGAGACGGTAAAATTAAATGGTTAAGTGTGTAACCATGAGCAATTGCCTTACTGTGCTCCATATGTTAAATGTTATGAAAGTTTTGATGTTTTAATTTGTTGTTTTTTAGTATTGAGCAATTTTCATTAGCTTTCCTACTACTGAATTTGCTCGAACTCATTTCAATTTTTCTATTTTTAATTAATAGGAAAAGCAAATGATGCAAGATATTACAGGTTTTAGCAAGATCATAGAAATTAAGTTAAATATTTATGTAAATTTGAGTAGTCATTGGAAGATAAATATTGCTACTTTGGCATTTTAAATCTATGATAATTATTGAGTGAAATTAGAAAACAATTTTGATGGACATTGAGAAATTTGATGTAAATTTCCATAATTATCAAAGAAATGTAATTATTAATTTAGTGATTTTCCCTTAGCTTAATCGGTCCTAATAGTTATTTGTAGCGACGGCTGATAGTAGAAAGTGTGGACCGATGAGGTGCTACAATAGGATTTATCATTCTTTATAAAGAATTTATTTTCTAATATAATATTTTTGTTTTCAAATATAATAAATTTACTTTTTTATATTTTCAATATGATTTTTCTATTTCCATAGCACAATAATTTCTACTTATCTAATCCCTTCCTCCCATTTTAAATAATATATATCTTTTTATTTCCAATGTGCACTAACTCCTACGTGAATGTCTCTCCCAAGTATTTCTCTCATCCCATTTAAGGGTCCTAGCAAAGAAGAAGAAATTCTTCTCCATTATATATTGGGAAAATAAAAGTTGTGGAAAATGTGAGATGGATTAAGAGTAAAAAATAGAATATTTTGAAAATTGTATGATCGATATGAAATAATACAAGTAAAGTTGGAATAAATAGATTTGTCGGAATGTAGTTAATAAGAAAAAATATTGAAATATAGTAAAAAAGTGAATAGTATAATGATTGGTTGATTAATTTCTCATCCTATGTTTCCCACGTCCATTACCAAATGAGCCCTTGAGCTGGCTTGACGACATGACAATGTTAATCAACCAACATGACGGAGAAATGAAGCATCATTGTTTTTCCTTTCTTTTTTCTCAAAAATATATATATTTAGGATGTGTTTGGAAAGTGATAAAATTTTTAGGTGAAAATTTTTTTATATAAAAACTTTTAAATTGAAAAAATAATATAATATAATAAGAGTAATGATGAAAAGTAAAAAGTATAAAATTAAAATAAATAAGTTAGTCGTGTGTATAAAAATAATTAAAAAATAAAATAGTTATATAGAAAAATATAAACAAATGATTAAAAAATAAGAAAACATTTGTTAATCAATAGAAGTGAGGATTGGTATAAGCATGTTTCCCAAGGCAACTATTAATTCCATCAATCTTCACATTTTTTTTCATTTTATCCTTATATTCCAATCAATTTTCCTAACAACTACATTCATTAAATATGTTTATTCTAATTTTATGCCTATCATTTTTTATTAATCACAAGTCTCGGAATATTTCTTTTTCTATTTTCCACCTTATCCTCCAGTTCCACCAAATTTTAGGAGACGTTTGGATAGGTGTAAAATGATGGAATTGTGGGAAATGGTGGAAAATGAAAAAGAGAATTTTTTGAAAAATGTGTGATTGATAGGAAATGATCGATGTATAGTTGGAATAAATAAGTTTGTTGTATGTAGTTAGTAGGGAAAATGATTGGAATGTAGGGGTAAAAGTGAAAAAAATAATATAATTAATAGAATAATAATTAGCATTGGAAAACGAAATACCATGGAAAAAATATGATTCCTATATTTACAACTATCCAAACGTGCCCTAGGTAACATAGCGTATTAGGGTATATATTATATCGGAAAACGTGAAGGAGAACGTTAAAATCCCTCATGATAATATAGTCCGAAAGCAAATTAAATGACTTTAGAGACACGTACGGTGCAACTATTCATACAATTAATAAATTTATTTTAATTTATTCTTTTCACTGAACATCATTACGGCAACCGGAAAAATATTTATGAAAGGATAAAACGGACGTAGAAAATTGATATTAGCTCTAAAGAGAATAAAAACAGGGTAAGTAAAAAATTTTAAATGGGAACAAATAAAAATAATATTAGCAGATGTAAAATGGGAATAAATAAAAATAATTATTTGTGGAAGTAAAATTATAATAGATGATGTACTTAGGCAAATTGTTAAAAAACTTAAAAAAGAGAGAGGGCAAGCGATAAGAGGAGCCCTTATCCCTGTCCCCCAGTGCCCTCACCAGACACTTTCTCCCCAGTGAGTTCTTGTTCATTTAATTGGTTTTGTTATTCCATATGATGCAATAAGTTTTTCTGTTTGATGCTCGCATGCAACTAGCGATGAAATATCCATGTTGTTGGATGAAAATTGCTAAGGGCCTGAGTATCGTCCATGGTAGCCTTCCAGAGTATCGAAGATTTCTCAAATAAAAGTCATCCCCGTCTTGTGCATATCTATTTTACTCTACACGCCACCAAACAAATCTCTCTCTCCCTCTCTCTCTCGCTCTCTCTCTTTCTGAGTTCCTCAGCAGCTCAGATGGCAGAGGGCCGTCTCTTTTAAAATTTATCTACCAGCTCGGATTTCTTCACTTCCTTCTCGTTTCCGATCTAGGTTTTCGTTCCCTTCACCCAGATCATATTTCCACCTTCCAATCGCTCGCTTCTGACTCTACTGTCAAAAGATAAGCCGGAATATAAGACGAGGAAACAAACAAATCATTCCTCCTACCTCTCCCTCAATTTCTACCATCGTTTCAATCGGAGTCTGATGAGATGGGTTTGTTGTGGCTGTTAAAAAGGACGGTGTTTTCATGCGAGGTCAGTTTCATTTGTCAGCTCTTTTACTTCTTTCCCGGACTACTGCTGCTGAATTTGGCATTGGTTTTATTGTTTTCTTTTGATTGAAACTCTTGGGACCCGTGGTTATGAATTATTTTCTGGTTTTTTTCTTCTCTGATGGTTTGTCCTGGGAGATTTTACTTTTTCGTGAAGATGGTAGTTTAGGTCTGATTGTCTGCGAGAATGAAGATGACAAGGATTTGTATTATACTGTGGAAATTGCTATAATTTTTATTTGAGGAACTGGTTTCTTGTTCTGTCGTTGGAAATGGGGTTTTCTTCTTCTTGTTGTTCTTGCGGATTACCGTGGTATCCCATGTTATTTGCCTGAGATCCGATTGGTAGTCAAGCTTTTAGTTATCGCACATAATTCTATATTGAAAATGGATATGTGGGATGTTTTCGAGCCGATGGGGTTTTAGGATATTGTTTTCTTTTGATCTTTTTGGAGAAGATATTTCCCCACGTCTGGTTATGAAACTTTTAGTAGATCTTTCTTATCTTGTGTTGAATAGATTTTTTTTCCCATTTCTGGAATAGGAAATTCTCCTTTTTACTTGTGTTATGTGTGATCTGATTTCGATGTCTTAACTATCTGTTGTTATAAGATCCATTTTGTTTCTGGGAATATGTAAAAAGATATTTTTTCTGTTTCTCTGCTTGGTTATTGAGATTCATTGATTGAGTTGTGGGAGTTTTTTCTTTTTGTTATTTCTCACTGTGAATCTTGAATTAACATTCTGAGGACAGGATTTTGGATGGTAGAAGGAAGTTGAGTTGAACCCTGATGAGTGTTCCCTGCTTGTTGGGAATCACTATCGTTGGTGGGATTTCTTGAATTGAATATGAACTTTTTTCATTAAAAATCTCAAGATAAATGTTTTTTTATTCAATTTTTCCTGCAGCTTTTTATCGTGGTGGCTTGAGTGCTTCTTTGGAGAGGTATTTGGTGTTATGGGTAGGGGTAGAGGAAAAGGGAAGAAGCCTTCTGCTGTTGTCAGCCATGAGGATCCTGGAAGTGGTGGGGAAGAATCAATTCCTGCCTATAAAAGAAGAGGGCGGCCTCAGAAGCCTTTGAAGGATGACATAGATGATGAAGAAGTGGAGAAGATAGAAGAGATGGATGGTGGGGATTCAAAAAGTACTGTTTCTAACAAGGAGATGAAAAGCCCAGTGACATCCGAGAATGGAAAGAAGAGGAAGAGGAATACACATGCAAAAGAGAGCATTGATTCAGTGAAAGAGGAAAATGGGATCCCAACAAAGTCTGTCAACAATGATTCAACCAAGACAAATGGCTTTCGACAAAATGGAAGCAGGCGCAAGAACAAACCTAGACGTGCTGCCGAGGCTGGTGTGGAGTGCAAATGAGAAGCGGGACATATGCCCTGCACGTCCTTCTGCCATTTCATGTTGCTAGATGATTTGGCTTTTTTGGTTACTCAATTCTTGCTTATTGTTTTCATTTTGTTTTCTTTCTACTATTTTGCTTTGCTGTTAGGATGCTTTTCATTCAGAATCTATAGACATATTATACTGCCTTGTAATGATCCATGGAGCCTTGGAGCACGTACTGGATATCTTCACCAGTGATTTTTTGTTTTCAAAATTAGCTGATGTGGAATTTGTAACTCTCATGCCTTGTTTTTTCAACATCTTTTATTTTCATATTTGTTGCTAGGAATGCTTTGTCTCTACAGCGTGTTAGCAACCCTGCCATAGATGGTTGATTCAGAGTAATATCATTTGGAACCTGAGATATTTTATGTCTTGCTTTGGGTGGTCATCTGTGCACCTTCGGAATTAACTCGCATAGAGAAGTAACATGGAGATGACAGTTTTCCTTCTACTTCACTCTGCAAGGAATAGCTAAAAACATTGATGGGCCTGAAAATCAAAAGTCTATGGTTGAAGCCTACTTATCATTTGTGAGGAATGTCATTGCTTTTGTTGTTTCTACTTGATTAAGCTGAATTTACTCCAATTTTAAGCCCTCAATGGTCATTGAATGCCAAATACAAACATGGGCCTGAGATTCTTTCTCGTGCAAGCTTGATTCTTTCTCAAATTTTAGATAGTGCTGCAGTTGCTTCTCCTTCGATATGTTTTTTAGAAGAAACTAATAAAGCAAGGGAACACATCTGTAATTCTATCCATTTCAGTAGGCTTTCCTGGTTATTGTAACCTCCAATGTGTTTGTGACGTTGTGACGAGGCAGTCGGCCTCCTTTCACCTCTTCTAAGTGTTTGTGCTGCTAGATAATGACGTACTTTGTGGCCAAAAACTCCTCTTTTTCTTTTGTTTGAAGACGAGGTATTTTGTCCTTGTCTTTCTTACTCAAGCCCTTGAACTGGATTTACTTGCTTGACTTTCTGTCAGTCTTGAGTAATTATTCTCATGCTTTGGCCAAATCCATTCAGGAAATACTGTATTTGGCTGCATGTCTTAGTATCTTCTTATAGAGACAAATGAAGAAGAATTCTCCATTAATTGATGTACTGTAGGTTCCTTATCATGCTAATAAATTTTCATCTTTTGATGCCGCTGATGATTGTTGATATTCTCAATGTGGTTGCTAATCCCCTGATAGAATCTTCTTTCTTACGTAACCATTTTGGAAAATTAGTAGTTAGGTATACTTCTGTTTAGCATAGGTTAGTAGGAGTAGCTTTTCTAGAAGGACCTTTCTAGGAACAGCATGTAAAATTCTTTCTTATGAAAGAGTATTTTGATGGTTATCGTTTGCTACTTCTCATGGAAATGTTTTTTACGTCGTTATCGTTGTTATTACGCCTTTTTTTAAAAGGCATTTGGTCCATCTGTACATCTGACATTTGTAAATGGTAAAAATAAAACTTCACTCTCCTACGCACTTTCGAATACGATTTTGATATTTTGACTAACTAATTATTTCATTTTTCTATTATTATCTCCATGTTTTTAATCATTTTTTTACATCTTTTTCGTATAATTAAACTGTCTGTTTTATCATTATTCACTTTTCTTCCTTCTAATAATTACCTTTATTTTGTCACATTACAAATTTACTTGGAAATTTTTTCGACAAATTTTTTCCCCACTTTTTTTTCTTTTTAATTTTTATGAACCTCTTAACAAACGCATCCTGATAAGTTTGTGCTTTGGAAGAAAGATTTGGTTTCTTGTGTGGAGAAAGAACCCGGAAATTATGCCAAACGACCCAGTCAACTTCTGCTGCCGAATTTCTTTCAGTCCCTAAAAATTCTTATTATTATTTTTTTTTATGGTTTCAGTCCCTAAAAACTGAAACAAAAGGGAAGTTTATAAAACAATTGGATTTTACGTTGCTCTCATGTCCTGTTTTGGAAATCGCCTAATACCACAAAGTTATTCTTATTTTTTCCGAAATCTGTTCATGGGGTTCCGCATAAATTTATTATTATTATTTTTAAATGTTTGTCAATTATAAAGATGAGATCAAAGAGTGTTTTTTTTTTATCCATCTCAAATTTGGTTGGCCGAAAGGTGGAGCCATTGCATTGTATTCTCGACTGTGTAACATTTTTTTAAATTTACATCCTTCTACAGTTCGACTATTCTACCATTGAAAGGGGAACCCAATTTCATAAATGATTTGAATTTGGATAAGACCGCTGGATGGGTTAACACGCCTTTTGAAACTTGTTAGTGCGTATATTTGTCTTATCTGTCTTTTCTTTCCTTGGTACTAGATGGTTAAGAGGATAACTTGTTAGTGCATGTATTTCTCTTCCATCTTTTGAATTCCCCACCCGATGTTTGATAACGAGGGAAATAATTTTGAAAAAGTGGGGGAATGATGTGGTGTGACAGAGAGAGCAATTTTTTTAATGCATGATAGTGGTAATTATTAAGAATACAGAAAATTAAGATAAGATATATAAGATAGTGTATGAAAAATGTGAAATAGTGATTAAAAATATAGATAATAGTTTGAAAATTTAAGTTATTAATTAGTTTAGATATTACATCATATCAAAAAAGATGAAGAAAACAAAAAAAAATAAAATTTCCCCCTATTGCCAAACGGACCTAAGTTTTTTTTTTTTCATATATAAAAATAATAATATAAGTTTGCCATTTCAATAGACAGAAGGCTGCTGGTGTTTTCGGCCCATGATTCAGTGCTTCATGCTCCCGAGCGCATATATATATTTTTATTTACTTTTTTTTGAAAATATTTTCATAAATATGTTAGCCCAAGTGTATTTAACATATATATCAATTTTTACCATTTTTGGAGATTTTTAAATATTTATTCTTGATTTTTGAAAATTAGTGTCATTTTAGTAATTTAAAATTACGTAAAATGCTACTGATTTTCAAAAATAAAAAATAAAAATCTAAAATACTTCAAAAATGGTAAAAATTTACACACAGATTAAATACACTTGGGCTAATATGTTTATGAAAATATTTTCAAAAAAAAGTAAAAAAATATATATATATGCGCCCGGGAACATGCAGCACTGCATTCTCCTGGAGCACTGAATCGGAGCCGACGTTTTCACTGTCAGCTGGGCTGGTATAGAAACTGCTGCGCTTGCACGTCTGAGACCGTTCATTTTAGGACGATTGCGATTAGCCATATACTCTTTGATCCTTGAAGCCTGGACATCTGCGCTGATATGCATCATTCATTGGAGGTATTTCCAAAATAAACCCTGTCATTTTGTATAATTCGCATATATGCTCTCATGTTTTCGATATTTGACAACATTAATAAAATATTTTGTTATCAAATATGGCAAATTAGACCTGTTAACTGACAAAGCCTGACCGATTGAAAGTAACCGTTGGGATTTAAAATGCAAAAAATAAAAATAAAACTAAAATCTTGCCAATTTAATTCTGCAAGTTTTATACTGTCTTAAGGAAAGATACTCTGTCAGTTAATAAGATCTATTTTCCAACGTTTTATTAACTTAAGAGGATTTGTTATTATGTAAATTTGCTAAACACTTCATATGGAACCAATAGCAATCATTCATCATATCAAGAGTATGGCCGAAAACCAGATGTAGAATTCCAAAAAGCTTGAGTAACATGTTGAGGTGGTACCAAAAATTCTGTGCCTAATAATTGAAAAGCTCAGTTCAACTGGTTACCATTTCTCGTTTCTGTCATACGAAATTTACTGCTAATCTACTTTGATGGATTGGTAGTGGCAGCCTAATTGGTATTGAAGTTCTTATGACTTTGATTCGAGCAAGTTCCAACTTCCAAAGGATCTTGAAGTAATGACTTATCAGGATTCCATGGACTACATGTGTCTCACAAGTGCCGTATGTGAGACTTTGTTAATGATTGAATGCTAAGGCCCACTGTATTCACCTTCTTGTTGTTTTGTCTACTTGCAAAAGCAATAGCTTTGTATTTAGATGAATCAGGAGATAATCTAATTTATTCAGACAACTTTTGGCTTTCTGTCTTGTTACATGAGAATTACCAAGAAGAGGTGTCAACATTTTGAAGCGCGGTTATGCTTTGGTTTCTTTGGTTTGGTTGATTGATTTCATTTTAGGATTTCACGTTGGAATTTTGGGCACATATATATGCTATTATAAATAGCGGTCTAATTTTTAAAGTGATCTTATAAGGTTTTATGAGTTTAAATTATCTAATAAAGTATAAATCTTCTACGTATAAAAACCCTACAGGTAACATTTTGAAGCTCAGTTATGCTTTGGTTTCTTTGGTTTGGTTAATTGATTTCATTTTAGGATTTCACGTCGGAATTTTGGATACACATATATTAATTATAAATACTTTATCATAAATAACGGTCCAATTTTTAAAGCGATTTTATAAGGTTTTATGAATTTAAACCATCTAATAAAGTACGGATCTCCTATGCGTAGAAATCCTATAGCCTAATTTTAAATTTCTATTTTTATGATAGGCTAAACTAAAAATATGAAAGATAGACTTTCTATATGAATAGTTGTGGTCCCCAAGTGATGTACCAATTAGGGTTTCTTTTCTAACATCCTATCATTGAAAAAGAGAAACTACCTTCTCCAGAAAACCATAGGGGCATTGACCTGGAAGACCCAAAAACCATGAGATCAAGAACAACTGTTTCTATGGATTTATGTACACTTTTGCTTATGATTTTTTTTAGGGATTTAGCATTGAGGATCCTAGGTTAATTATGGATTTAATCAATAAGGTTTTCTAACATTTCATGCAATAAAAGATCATCTAAAATACCATTTTGTTTCATCCCATTGGATAGAATTGAATGAAATCTATTATTCCTAAAAAAATTTTTCTCATTTCTCATGTTACTTCTCTCTTCCAATTTTTTTTTAAAAAATGTGCTTCTCTCATTTATCATATAGTTTCTCATTTTCTAATATATAAAAACCTTACCTTTTCCATTTTCAATATTATTTTTTCCATTCTTAATAGAATATCTTGTTTTCTAATGCATAACATCCACGTAAAATTTCGTTGGATGATTCTGAACAAGCCCAATTAACGCATTGATTTCTGCATCGACAAAGAAACCAGTCCTCTCATTCTGCGTAGTTCATTCAGGGATCTCTACCCCGTTGGTGAAATAGCTTCTATGACAGCAATTAGAATTTTTTTTTTTTTTTTTAAACAAAAAAACCCCGAGGAACTGGGTTTCAACTAGATCTATGCTTGGCCCACAAGGCCAATGGCCAAGATTAAGAGTATTTCTGAGGTCAGTGCTGGACATAGGGAATAAAAACCAAAAATGAGTTGTGAGCGTATATATTATAAAGTGCCCAACCCAGGATGCTTATAGTTAATAGCAAGTACTGCTTAGAAAAGTCAATTATTTAATCCGGAATAAAGTTAAAAATCACTCATGGAATTTATGTCAAGTCTAAGTTAATCTTGAGATGAAACTAAACAACTGAAAGCCACGGTTTTTCTTCCACGGCTGCTCCTCTCTCTAGTCTTGTCAAAGCTCCTCCCAAAACTGCATAACAACCCTCTTGAAAATGGTGGAACCGATTGGAGGTAATAGAATAATTTATATGAAAAGTGGAATCCCGGTGTGAAAACCGAGAAATGCAGTATCTCCTCCATTTCGATTCCGATGATTGAAAAATTTTAATTGAGAAGCCATCTCATAAGTCCAATCTATACCATAAGAAGGGTCATGTACGCAGATGGTTGTTTTAGGCCTGTCTCAATTTTGACCCACCACAATGTACGAGCTGCCTACAATTTATTTCCCAAGAATATATACCTCTGATGCTTGTATCCTCCAAACTCCCAAGTTCTCCCGAAAATGTTTTTCAATCCTTCCAGGTTCTTATGGTCCAAACTCCAAACTCATAACTAGGAAAGATAACCAGACAAGCGAACGTGAGATTACCAAGGATGTGTGAGTGTGAGATCCTGGTATCGAAACAGAAGTCAGCATTGTCTACTTGTAATGTAATTATAAAAAAAAATAAAAAATAAAAATACAACACTAGCCATTTATGTAGGATGCACTAAACCAAACGTGATATAGAATCCCAACACCAAAAAATTAAATTATGTGAAATTAAAATTGATCAAATAAGGATGCCGAAATAATGTGCAAGCCAAATTTTACTAGAATAAGAATTCAACCACTTCCTCTGTAATGCAAACTACATATATGAACATAACAAATGCACCTTTTTATTGAAACCAGTCCTATGCAGCTGGGTGTACTTCACTCATTTTTTATTATTTTTTGAAATTTTTTTTATTAAATTTTAATCTAAGTGTATTTAACATGTGTGTCAATTTTTATTATTTTAGATATTTTTAAATTTTTTTGGATTTTTAAAAATGATTAACATTTAGTAATTTTACACTTAAATTAACAGTTGTCAAAAAAAATTTTAAAAACGGGGGTACATGCACCTGTGTGCATTGAGTCATGCAATTACAACCCCTTTTTATCCTTTAGCTAGAGACTATTTATCAGTCATTATGTATGATTATTTTATTTTCTATCCTCTTAATCTTAGAAGTTTAACACAAGCTCATAAAACTTAGTTTTTCCTCAACTCTAATCCAAACCTTAGTTATGTTTATAACATTTATACTTCAACTCTAATTCTATTTTAATCTTATTCGTAAAAATCAAGTTCCGATTGGATTTCATACTAGAAATTGTGTTCACAAGTTTTCATTTGATTCAATGATGAAAGTTTAAAATTCCATATGAACATACAATAACAATAAATCATGTAAGCGAAAAATAATAATACATAGCCTAACTAAATTTTTTCAAAAGTATAGCAATATAATATATATTTAGGAAACTAACTTCTCACACTCCATAATTATCCTTTTTAAAATTATTTCTTTACTTCTTTCTATACAAATATCTTATTTTTCAATTATTTTTACGCAACTATCAATACATCTAACATATCTATTTTAACTTTATTTTCTTTAAATAAGATAAAGAAAGAAATTAAGAAAATTAAAAGTAAACTATATAAATATAAAAAAAATTATTTTTTCTTATTATATGGGTAATTTGCTGATATACCTCCATAGTTTGACACTAATTACATATATAAACTTACCGTTTCAAGAATTGCATTTTACCCTCATAAAATTTCCCCAAATTGCTTTTATACTCCCAATGTGTCTTTGTCGTCAATTACTGTTAAAATATGGGTTGGAATTTTTCATAATGACGAATCTGACCCCGTTAAAAGCTATATAACAATCATGTAGTTTACCATGCGAGCATTTTGTGCAGGTGAAGGATTCTGCCGAAAGAGATTGGGTGAAAGAGGATATTTTCTGAAAAGGAAGGTAAGACAGAAAATAATTTCAAAGAGGTCTTCTGCTTGTCTAATAAATTTTGCATCATTTTGATTTGGAAAATAGCTCTGATTTTTTCGTTTTGCTCGTCGTGGGGAAAATTTCTCCAAAACTGCTAAGATTTTCTGTTCGATATGTTTGTAATCTGAGCAATTACAATTACACAGCAAATGAGTATTCACGGTTTTTTTTTTTTTTGATGAAAGTTAAGACCTTATCCCCTCTCCCAACCACATTGGGGGGGGGAGATTGAATAAGGTGATCCGAGCTATTCATTGACAAAAAAAATATCTGTACAGATTTTCTCGTGAATTACATGAGGGGGGTTGTCCCACCACACCCATTGATCCAATACAGAAATAGAAGC
>JAXCLR010000081.1:18933481-18952618 GCA_035584095.1 Annona squamosa
GACAATAGTTTCCAGCATCCAGCACTCCCAATTGGGCAGCAGCGTCCCTTTGGTAATTTGGATTGTGTCCCGAACCTCTCAGTATTCACGGTTTTGGTTCTTCTAGTCGCCCAATTTCCATCGTTTTTTCAGCTGTTGACGTTGCTGTACACGAGCTTTTGATTTTATCTATTGACGATGATTTACACGCTACACGAGCTTTGGACATTGGATTTTTTTATACTAGACGGAAGACAATTAACCAGCAACTAGACTATTTGGATATTTAAAAGTGTAACGGGAAAAAATTAAAGAGTGGCTGGAGTGGCTAGATTAGTTGGATTTGTATAAAAATAATAGAAAAACTTAACTTGTAGCTGGAGTGGGTAGATTAGTTAGATTTTAAAAAAAAATAACGGAAAGAAAAAAAATGAGCAGATTGATTTTTGAAAAACGGGTAGCGGTGAAAATATTAAGAATGGGTTAATGGTAAATATTTATATAGAAATATTTTCTTATTTTCAAGTTGCATTGTATTAATTTCCTACTAATTCATGCCATTTTTTCTAGATACTTCTTGGATGACTTACGATACTAAAACTACTCTTGTTACACCTGTACAATGTCGCTATGAAGATAGCATTTGCGATCCAATTTTGTTGAGGTCCGAAAATAATTCTCGAAGATGATTTTACAGATGCTCAAGAAAGGCACCAATATTTGAATTATAATTAAATAAGCATTACACATTTTGTTGGTCTCGAATTTATAGCAAAACCTATAAGGGGAGGGGTGACTTGAGTTCTTAAAAATTCCTTTTGTAATTAGAAGCTTAGCCTCTTATAAGTTTAATCCCTTGATAAACCATGTAGTGAGATAGAACGAGATGATGCAAATGAAATATAAAATGTAAGCAATCAAACTACACAGAAGACCATAATATATAGTGGTTCTGACAACTTTCCCTACTCCGCTCTTCCAAGCACACACCCATTGTGTCTTGGGTTCCACTATTGTATATTTAATATAATCTAGAGCACCAGCTCCCTTCTAGATTCCAGCTCTAAGGGGCCTTATACAATTTCAACACAAGTAGGTGACAAGTTCCACTCCAATCACATGGTACTTTGCCTTCACTTGGTCTTAGTCTCCAATACTAAACCAAGTGGAAAAATAAATGATCAAATAATAAACAAGAATTCTACACTTTATAGATGTGTAGGCAGATTCAAGTACAGAGAAGAACTTGTAGAAGCAGTTGAAGATGAGATAGTTTAACTTTCAGCAGTTGTATGCAATGTTCTTCTTGAAAAGCTTCTTGTAGATCACTTAAATATTAGAGGAAGTGGAAGGTGAGCTCAATCAATGTTCATTCAACTCTTTTCCTAGTTCACTTGAAGTCCCTTAAATAGAGGGAAGTAAATTCGAACGTTTGGTAGTAGGTGACGCTCATTTAATGCACCAACGTTCAAATTTTTCTCACCGTTGTGAGCTAAGTCGCACTTAGAGTCAACCTAAAATGTGACTTTGTCCAAGTAACAAAGTGAAGTCGACTTTGGGTTCGACTTCACCGAAGTCATAGATTGAAATCGACTTCGGATGTGACTTCGGCCTTCCGCTTTCAACTCAAATTCCATAATCAGGTTGACTTGGTCTCAAACTTGACCAAAGTCGCAAGTAGTGTTAACGTTGGATGTGACTTCACCAACCATATGTCTTCTTGGAATTTCGAAACTTTGTTTGTGAGCTACTTGTGTGCTTGGCCTTTCTTTCTCTTCCTTTCAAATGCTTGGATCTTTATTTTGAGATTTTAATCCTTGGCATTTATCACGATACTTGGGTTTGTATTATATTCCTTGGTTTCTTGATAAGATCCCTTTACATTTGCTTCAACTCAAAAATATCATTGTCTCTTGAATTTTAGTTTTCACATCCTAATAATAGGTTTCAAAAATATCTAAATGATGATCTTCACTTAAGTCGCAGACTTGAGTCAACTTGAGGTGCAACTTCACCCAAGTCACATGTTGGAGTCGACTTGATCTGCGACTTCACCCAAATCGCATAATGAAGTCGACTTGTTGCGAGACTTAACTTTGTCATTTTCGAATCCTATGACCGAAGTTCACCTAAGTCGCATTTGTAGTCGACTTGGTATTGCAACTTTACCTAAGTTGCAAACAGAGTCAACTTTGGTTGCGACTTCGTCTGTCTCAAAGTCCCAATTTCAGCGCTATCGATTTTTTGGCCTTTGAAGTTGATACTGGAATTGACTTTGATATCGATTTGACCTAAGTCGATGCCTAAGTTAACTTGGCATGCGACTTGGCCTAATATCCTTTTGACCTTTGATTATTTGAACCTTGACTCACTTAGCAACCACATTAGTACTTAAATGATTCTCAAATTGAGTTGTTAATTATCAAAACATGATTTGCGCTTAATTTGCCTCAAGTTTCAACACATCTAACTCCTAATAATTTGTATTTGTGTATTTTGTTGAGATGTCAATTAACTATTTTATTTGAATTTCTCTAGGGACGTGTGGATTGTAACTACTTTTGTTGGTGATACTTATTGGCTTCGCTCTTAGCTATATTATAAACTTGTTCCAAGCTTTTGCGGCTATTATAAATCATACTTATATGATTTGAGGACACATCATTACCAAACTGTGCTTTGCACCAAAACTTTCTATGTATCTCATTGATCCATTCATATGCTTGTTAATTATATTGACTAATCTCATTTATGTTTTGCTCAAAATCTACTCTTGTATATGCCCTCGCTGCTCCCCAAAAATTTGCTTCCAATTGATCTCCTTTACCAAAGGGTTTGTTTTTTAAAATTTTGGCCAAGTGTCGCATGCAAAAACGTTGTCTACATAGAGGAAAAATGCAGCAGATAGCATCTTGCAACCCTTTCTGTCTATCAGACATGATTATATATGCTCCATGCCCAATCGCTCTCTCTAAACCTTCCAAAAACCATGACCATGTTGCAAAACATTCAACATCTACAATCCCAAATACAGGTGGTATGATGCCATGGTCTCCATCTAATGTGATAGTTGATAAGATAACTCCTCCATATGAGCCTTTCAAAAGGTGTCATCCAATTCAATAAATGGCCTACAACCTTGATGAAATGCAACTATAAACGGAGGCAATGATACAAACATTCTTTCAAATAATCCATCCACATACGCACTGTATTCAACAATGCTTCTTGGATTTCATTTCTTCAAGGTGTAGCAATATGATGAAATCAATTCACATGATTTCTCAAATGAACTAAAGACTTTATCAAAAGCTTTCTCTGATCCTCTCCATAACTTATGATATTTGAGATTGAGTCCATATTCTTTTTGAAAGTTCTGCCACACTGTTGCTAGTGTAGGCTTCTCTTTACCAACCATTTTGCCGAGTATCTTCTCTGCTAACCATGATAGAGATGCTATCCTCTCACGGCTACCTTGAAAAGCATGACACTTGTGTTGGTTATTCAGTGTCCTAATTTGTATTCCAACACCATCTTGTTCTACCTTGGCGTAAACCCTCCAACTGTAATCTTTGGCTTCGCACTTCGTAATTAGCCCCTTACGCTCACTCTCGACATATTCCAAATCAAAGTGGTTGCGAATAACATACTCAACAAGCGCTCTTCTGAGTAAGATAATAAATGGGAACTGCATTCCAACTGATAGGCTTGAATTGGACAAGTTATCCTCTTTAAACTTCAATCTTCTTTTTTCTTTAATATGCTCACTTCCTTCACTATCACCCGATTCATCTGGATCGAATGTTGAATCATTCTCACCATCATATAATGGTTCATTAATGGATTCTTCTTATGGAGTTGGAGGTTCATGAGTGGGCTCACCAACGGTGAAATATGTGCTATGTTCTATAAAAAATTCACCAAGAAAGAACACACTATAACAAATAGCAAATTGTTTTCATTTGTATAATAAATCTATTAATGAAGAGCTCATTCACCTTTGGGTACACTCAGTGCTACCTCTGTGTTCCTTCAAATCAACTTATCTACTAGCACATTAATAGTTTCTTCTTGCGGAAGTCCATCTGTGGGTTCTCCATCAGTGAAATGTTTGTTAGGTTCTACAAAAAATCACTAATAAAAAGCACATTATCGCAAAGAACAAATGATATTCATTTCTAATATAGCTCTATTAGTGAAGAAACATTCACCTTTGGCCACACTCGGTGTTGCCAATGTGGTCAATCCAGTCAAGTAATCCCTTGTCTCATTAGTAAATTCAAATGTCCCAACATTAGATGCAAACAACTCATCTACAAAGAATTCCTCATCAATTGCTTCATCACCACCTACTTCTCTACCTTGGTTAGGCCTATTCAATTTGTTAATGTCTTCATTTACGTCGGCACCTTCAAGAGTTTTGTTCACCAAGTTACCTAAATTCAATGGAAGAGCATTGTAATGCAATACCATGTCATGTTCTAAGAAACGACTTGTTAGGGAATAAAGTTTGAGGAATATATTGTAATACCTTGTGTTGCACAGTTGTCACCAACTTCATTATGGCTTGCTTTAATGTTGGCTTTTCTCCTACATATCTTCTTAACAACTCGAAATCTGTTTCTTCCAATCTGAGTTCTTCTTCTAGGTTGCAATGCACTAGATTTAGGTAATTCGTTATGATTAACTTTTTTGGTTTGAGCTTTCATCTGACTAGTAAAAGAAGTTGGCACATATATTGGAATTTCTTTTGCTTTTCTCCAGTTGTGGGTGGAGGTGTGCTTCTCAAACATCCCCATCATATTGGCATCTATTTTCTACTTTCCAATCACAGCAAATAAATCTACTTATAGGAGTTTGTAGCTTAAATCTATTTGATCGTATGGTATCTTCGCAATGCTTGACAATGAGTATAACATATCCAACATACTTTATCTTTCTGGACACACTAATTCGTAGTGCACTTGTCCTCCTATGTATTTGACTATCTTCTTATTCAAATTTTTGTGTAGAGCTCTACTATAATGGCACGCCAATCTAATTCTGTCTGCTTCCATGATTGTACCTACATAAAAAGCATAAGTTAACATTAATTTGTAATACAAACAATCATATATAATCACAGTCAGGACAATACCATAACAAGAAGCATATGAATTGTTTATAGCATCTTCCAATGAATCTATTAGTTTTGTGATTTAACTTTTGAAATCTAACTCGTTCATTATGTGGAAAATTGTTTGTTTATCTTTGAATGTAATTTTTGCTTTGGAAAATTTTTGGATGGGGCACAAGTCTAACTAAGCCAATTCAGATGTTGTTTCCAACGAAAGAATTCAGATATTTATTTTTGGCTACTGAATAAATAATTTTAAACTACATGAATGGATTGAATTTCATAAATTAGGCCATTAAGGCATTGAACCAGGAGATTTCTTTGGCATTTTCAAGGAATCAGTTCCTTGGCATAGTTGTTGTTTGATGAAATCATTGCAATCTGTGTCAAAATTGTGTTGATCTAGTTACACTTGTGTTACAAAATTTCTGCTACTAGTTTTGCAATGGTGTCTCTATCCCTTACTCCCTTCATGCTCCTTACACATCAATATTAAATTGTCATTCAATAGCAGGTCCCACCACCCACTACACATCTACATTGACCTATCAAACACCAATATTCTATCCACCACAGGTCCCACATTCAGCGATATTCTAAATGAAAATTCCCCACCTTACTCGACAAAATAGAAATTTAGGTAACAATTGAATCCACCTCACCCAACAACTGGATTAAATGGCAACCACTCTAGCTACTAAAATCGATTCAATAGATATGAGGTAATCATATTCTTTTCAACTCTATAACATATAAAAAAACTAATATCTGAGACAAACACAAACACACTGCTTTAAATATGAGTAATAATGCATCTCCAAACACATTGCTTCAATATCAACATGAATCATATAATATGTTATAAATTAATGAAGATCAATCACATGCACGATTAAGAGTCAAAATACAGTAATAAAGGACAAAATTAAAGGTGGAGTTAGAACCAGTAAAAACTAAGTCGACAGGCGACGAATGACTGGCGGCAATGATAGACAATAGGCGGCCAACTATGGACGACTAGCAACAAACGATGGGCAATGAGCGATTGGCTAGAGGAGAATTGCAATGACGTCTGTGAGCGGTGGCAACAAAAATAAGAGGAGGCAGTATCAACAGCAATGGAGCTCGGAGAAGCTTAAAGCAGTTACGGTGTGACAACAATGCAACAGTGACGCAGTGACAAGGCAGGTGATTAGGGCTTGTCTTTGCAGCAAGAAGCGGACGACCGATTATGGGAGATAGGGTCCCCATGACTTTTTCTTGTACCATAAATTGAAGGGAAAGTTTAGAAATTTATTTTTTACTTAATAGTTCCTTCATTACCATTACATATTAGCCGTTAAGTTGGGCATAAAAGCAATTTTGGAGAAACTTTATGGGGTAAAATGCAATTCCTAAAAGTAAAGAGTTACATATGCAATTAGCATCAAAATATGGGGTATATCAGTAAATTATCCTGTATTTTATATTAAATATAAAAATAGAAAATCAAGCTCAGGTTCAAGTTTGCTAAATTCTAATTCTAACTCAATTTACAACTGCATTCCTCATTTTCGAGTTCTGAAAAGGTAAATTCTAATACTGGATTTTTTTAGGTTCAATGGATAAGATTCATACTAACTTCATTTATTATATGGGGATAGAGGGAGAAGTAGAGAAGTAAAAAAAAAATATTTTTGAAAAGTATAAGAGTGGCGTCTCATGATAGTTGTAAAGTGAAAACAAATAGGATAGTTATGTAAGAAAATAATTAAAAGATAAATATAAAAATGAAAAAGAGTAATTTGATAGTTAAGATGTTAAATTATTTTTTGAAAGATGTGTACAGAAAATTGAGAAAGTGAGATCCCCCACACTTCTATTTTTATCAAACGCTTGGAAATTATTTTATTTATTTAGAGTGTGTTTGGTATTTGATAAAAAAAACTCCTCGAGAAATGCTTTACATGCCCTTCGACTACGTAAAATCTAATAAAGTCAAACTAAAAGGGTTGCAATAATGTTAATTCTAATTTAAATTAAGTGTGTGTTTCGAAAGTGGTAAAATTTTTAAATAAAATATTTTGTTGTAATAATTTTTTAATTAGTAGAAAATGATAGGATAAAATAGGAGTAATGATGAGGAATAAATAAAATAAAGTTAAAATATATATAAATCATTTGTATAAATAATTGTATAGAAATGATTGAAAAGTAGGATAACTGAATAAAAATGTGAATTTTTTTTTAAAATATGATAATTGTGAAAATTTAAATTTTTTTATTTTAGCGAAACATGCATTATTTTTAAAATTTGATTGCATTTTAACCCACTCTCACCTCAGTAAAAAAGAAGAAGAATAAGAAAATCCACATCCTCACATGCAAAGTTTATTATTAGTAATTTGCAAATATACCAATATAGTTTGACAATAATTGCATAAACTTATATGGTGTTACAAATTGTAAATAATCCCCATATAGTTTGACCATAATAATAAATATATTCACATGATTATGATGCAATTATTGCACAATTATGACATAGGTACATTTGCAAAATCTGAATATGCCTGCTTAACTGCCAAAATTATAAATATACATGTATAGTTTGTATATGTTTACAAATATACTTACCACGAAATGGTGTACTAAAGGTGTCATAATGATGTAGATATATTTACAATTGTAGTCAAACATATAGAGGTTATTTGCCATTTTTGAAACTACGTAGATATATTTGCAATTTGGTTAAACTATGGAGGTATAGTTGCAAATTACCATTTATTATTGGTTGGATGATTCAAAATTCAAATCAATGGGCCCTAGAGTGGACGGATGATCAATCAAAGTGAGCCCCTATATCTCCTAGTGAACCAAGCGACTCGAAACCCGCGGCCCATGAATCTTGTCATTCGCCTTCCTGGCTATTTGCAGGCCGCCTATTGCCCAATTGGGATCCTCGAATGTGAAAACTCTCAAGTAGTCATCTTCGAACAAAACAACAACCAAAAAATGAAAGAAAGTTTCATCTAATGTGTGGTGATTAGGTTGATGCCTAGTGACCTTAATTATCTTTTTATCATATTTTAATCTAGAAAGCTTATCTATTTATTTATTTACTTATTTAAAATTATTATACTTCATTCTCTCACTATAGACACCCCTCCCTTAAGCACAAGGATGAATAAGTGGGAATGAGATCCAAGCCCAACAATGATAATCAACTCAAGAACAAACACCAACGGGCTCTGGAACCAACGACCCATTCGAAGCAAACTGAAGTAGATTCAAACAAATCTCAAGCCAAGCCCACCACTAAGCGGGCCTGTCCGGTCTCAGCCCACAGGAGCAAAGCTCCACCAAGCTTCAAACGCAGGCTCTTCAGCAACAAGTCCGTCAGGCCTCAAAAACGGCCCACTAGGAGCAAAAGGCTCAAACTAGATTTAGCTCACTAGATCCGGCCCACAGGAGCAAAACTCTAACAAGTCACTGAATGGGTTCCACAATGCAGCCTACCAGATCCAACCTTCCCACAAAAGTGGGCTCTTCTACAACAATCTATCAGGCCTCAATAACGGCCCACCTGGAGCAACGGGCTCCAACCAGATCTAAGTCCACCTACTGCGGGCTCCCATCCACGACCCAAAGCCTACAGGGCTCTCTCCACATTTATAAAAGGGGAGCCAAGCTTTCACTTCCAACACATGAGGAGGCATCCCCAAGAGGGAGGATGGGAGTCTATAGCAAAACCCTAACACCGTGGCTTCTCCTCTCCTCTCCATCTCTCTCTCTCTCTCTCTCTCCCTTTTCTTCAAATTTTTTATTTTATTTTCCCCTTTTCATGCTGATGTAAACAACTTCGGGTTAACATATTTTTGTCATATCCATTTTAATTCGAAGACTGGGATCCCAAATCTGCAAGACCGGTGCCTTTATTCATTGAAAACAGGAATTGATCTCCCTTTAAAGATTAGTGACGACTCTATTTTTTTATTTTTGCATAAATACTAACATGTTTGCTTGAGTTAACACTCATGTAAGGCAGGCGCACATGGGTCCACAGATTCCAACATAATACATTATTGTTATGCTATTGAATCTATGACTTGATTCGTGTAGAAAAAGTCCTATATTAGCCGTTATGTTGCCAAATCTACAGAAGGACACTCACATGCCAAGCTATCTAAAGATTGTCTATCCTAACACGTTTTGCTCCATGCGAATGCAAAAAAACTGATCCCACGTTGTTGTTCTAGAGGCATTGAAGGACCGACTCAAACCCATCAGACACGATCCAGATTTTCAAGGCGAGAAAAAACAATCTGAGCTCATCGTAGCACTCGCGATGGGTGCTACAACTTGGTGACTCCACTGGGAATGACTCTGCAAGTTTACATCGGGCGCATGGGGGACAGAAATCTGAGGATCGGAGCTTCTTCCTCTTTGAACAGTGAGTTCCAGAAGCCTTCCCATCTTTTGGTAGCGAATTTCTGGCGTTTCTGAAATGAAGACGCCCAAATCGCGTTGGAACCTTACAAATTTTTAAGTCCAGAGGCGTTCAGCTCAAGAATTGGAAAGAACTCGTAAAGGGAGAAAACTATTGAACGAAAGCTCGTAACTGTCTAGGCACATAAAACGAACCTAAAAGAAAGACCTCCAGCAAATATAAAATCAAGTAACACTAAGAAAAAATTCTGCATAAAAATCACGCCTTTTCCGCAACCTGAGAAGTTTTCTAGTCACTTTCTTCTAGAAACACCTAAAGAGAACTGCTCGCTTTTTCAGAAACACTTCAAGCGAATTGGTCATTTTCCATAAACGTTTTAGACGGACTGGTCACTTTTTCCAGAAATGCTTCAGGCAGATAGAACCGGTGAATCCCGAACATTTTCACGCGTAAAACTTAAAACATATAGAGTCTGCACAGACGCAAAGAGGACCTTGATTTAAAACATCCATCCAAAGCTTCCCATTATTTATTTACGGTTACTAACCATTTTTTTGAGGTTGTTCAGGTTTTTCCACTATAGCTTGAAAACAAAGCAAGTCAGTCACTGACGTGACAGGTGCAGAAAAAGCGCTGACAAGACCACTAACGCAATGTTGACAACACCACTGACATGACAAGTGCCAAAAAGACACTGAAAAGACGCATCAAGAGTTGGAGGGGTCCAAAAGGTGCAGATAAGACCACTGAAGTGACATGTGTTGAAAAGGTGCGAACAGGACCTGAAAAGTTTCCTGGTCTAGCAAGTCAACCATTGAAGTGACAGGTGCTACACTAACTAGACCACTGACATGATAGGTGCTTAAAAGAGCACTATGACTAGACCTGAGAAGTTTCCTAGTCCAGTGATGTCCAGAAGCATTCCAGTGAAGCAGCAGCAAGCTAGCGACGGAACTTCAAGCCCAAAGATGATTAATCAACTTTCCCACTCTTGGTTCTAAAACGGGGGGCATCATATCATATTTTCTATAATTTTGATTTGGGTTGTTACCAAAAAAAAAAAGCAAAAAAAAAGTGGAAAAAGGCAAAAAAAGTGAAAAAAAAGAAAAGAAAAAATATATCGCAAAGTTCTAGTTACCTTCAAGCCAAAGCTACACACATGGAATCGACAAATCATTTTTCAAAGAAAAATACTGCATTCTTATTTGAAAAATGGGATCAAACAATGCAACGAATGTAATTGATGGAGGACATGCTATACAAAATGCTAGAGTAACGTCAATCAACGGCAAAGCAGCAACATCAAGCATCATCCTCTTCATCACAACATCAGCAAACAACGAGTTCAAGCTCAAAATCTATTCCAGCTCAAAGATCACAAAGTCTGATGAATATGCAAGGCCAAATAGGAGAGGTCAAGATATAGTTTCAAAGCCAGCTCTAAGAGCTACAAAAAAAATTGAGCGACAGTAAGGAGAGGACCTTCATTTGGTAAAAATTGAAAACTTATGCTCATTTCCAAATACACAACTGCCTAAAAATTTCAAAATGCCAACCCTCCCTATCTATGACGGAAACTCATGCCCATATGCCTATATCAAGGCCTTTTGTAGTATTTTATACCCTCTGATAAAAAAGGAAAAAATTTTGGTCTTATTATTCCAATATAGCTTGAAAGGAGACGCCCATGAATGGTATACGTCACTCGACTGCAAGCAAATCAAAACATGGGAGCATTTATCTTTAACTTTCATGGATCGATTTTCCTACATGTTAAATGTTGCACCCAAGAGGGTTGACTTAGAGGCCTCAAGGCAAAAGGATGGCGAGCATTGACGGTGAAAATGAACAGTCCTTTGTCTTTGAACGAGCAAATCTCCATCATCATCAACTCGACTCACCCTTTGCTAGCTTTACACAACTATTGCAAGTGACGAAACAAGTTAAAGATAGTCTAAGGAAGGAAATGATTTTTCCATTGCCACAACAAGGGAATGCTATTCATCTTGAACAGGTAAGCTAGACACCTCAAGTGGTGGACATCGATGCGGAAGTCAATTTTGTCAAGAGTAACGCCAAAAATTTTAACCCTTCTACTTTCATAACAAAAGTCCAACCTCATAATGCTCTTGTTATTTTACAAGGCCGAAATGTCAACCCGATCAACCTTCAATGAAAATGTGTTGAGTCTGTCATTTTATTAGGAAAAGCTGCCAAGCATATGCAAGAAAATCTTATCTTATATAAACCACTCGTCAAGGAAAGAAAACCTCCAATATTTTTCCTACAAACTCGGGAACTCCACTCAAAATAGCAAGCCAATCAACTTTGTCTCACTTATCCCCAGAAAATATCTTCATTCCAGTCAACCAACCAACATGCCCACAATCTCAAAATGTAGAAGAGAACCTCAAAGTCCCTCACATCTCTACTCTTAACATCCATCTAAAGCAGTCGTGCCTGATCACAGAAGATAAAATATTAATCTTATTGATAAAGCAAACAAATGCCTCAGAAAAGGAAGCTCGGCCAAAGGGCACAAAATTCAAGAAATTCCTACACAAAAGAAGCTAAACAGAAAAAACTATCTACAAGTCACAAGTGAATTTATCCCTTACACAGAAAATCAAGCAGAGACATTTAAAAAGCCTCAACAAACTATCATCAACACAGACAATGGCGACAAAGTCAAACAACCAACAAGGTTAGCCTTGGAAGTCGCAAAATGCACAGGGCACACAACCATCATCAATCAACCATCGTCACAAATACATCTTTGTCAACTCATCCACAAGTGATATTTCAAAATAGCTACTAGATAGTCTTTCTATTAAGCTTAGCAGGAAAAATGCCAACAATCAATGAAGATAATATTTCACAGGGGGCAATTCAATCTCAAAATCATTCTTGGCAATGCTCAACAAAAGAAGGGCAGCCACAATAGATAATACACACAAGAATCAGATTACTAGAATCTCATGCCAGGGAAGCATTAAATTCAAGCGATAAGAGAAAAATTACAAACAAAGGTTGAATGACAAATGGTGGAGGAAGATACATTTATATCATCTCAAAGCATAGGGTCAAACAATTTTAGAGAAAAAGAAAAAAAATTATATCATGTCACATCCCACATCAAACAAAGTTTGGGACTCGGGAAGTAAAATTGCATGAAGAAAGGTATTTATATATGTATATGTTTCTAAAAAAAGAATAAAAAGAGAAAGAAAAAAAGAAAAAGTACAAGGCAAGATGTGGTTACAAGTCTACCGATACATCAGAAACAACGCTCAGTCCACTCCCCGAGTGCACCCTTACGTCATCAGAAGCAATCCCCAGCCACCTGACCGACACTGCTCAATGTTTCAAAGACCTGGAGAGCTTTTAGGTCTAGAGGCGGCATTCGCAAATGAATTTCCAGATGTCCGTCAGACGCTCCCCAAGATACTTGAACAATTATCAACGAACATCCGAGTCACCTGAGCCAAGGCGCTTAGTCACCCTGCTCCGATCACACATCCGCCTTGCACCAACAAACACCCAAGAATCATCACCAATAAGCAACCAACAGCAAGGAGCGAGACGAGATAAAGGAAGAGAAGAAAAGAATACTTTCCATTCTACGCGCCCCTCCGACGATCCTAGCAAGCGGTGACGATCCAAAGCAATAGTGACGAACGCAGCAATTGCCTTCCAATTCGACCAAATGCCTCCAAGCCCACTCACATGTTCGTAAAAGCACCACAGCAACTGCCACTCGCCACTGATAGACACTTGAGCCACGATCATCAAATGCCGGCGGACAGAAAGGAAGGGAAAACCAAGAGGAGAAAAATAAAAAAAAGAAAAGAAAGGGGTGGGGGAAGAAGGAGATTACCCACGACGACAATAATCTAGGAAAATCTCCACCACCCGCCGCTCAATTCGAATATCACAAAAGAAAAACCCACTGCACACAGTCCCCGGTGACAACAACAACAGTCGCCCCAAGCAGACCCTTGATATCGACGACCGTGACAGCTGCTAGGAAGAAGAGAAATCGGAAATGGAGAAGAAAACGGCGACAACAACGAGCAAGCCCCTAATAGCGGCAACTGCAACAACTGGCTAAGAGAAGAGGATGACCGGTGGCAGCAGCGAGCAAGCTCTCTATCGGTGCGTGCGCTCGATTGCCAACCACAAGAAGAAGAAAGACCAACAACTACAACGACCGGAGACAGAGGAGAACAATACTTATCACATTGGACAACAACAGCACCAACAGACACTTAAGCCACAACAGCTATCTGACAATCTAAAAAAATATGAAGAAGGAGCACTCTACAACAACGGCTAGAGAGGACAAACCCGACCAGCGATGGTGATCCCGGCGGCAGCAACAACAACGGGGTACTGGAGGTAGAGATAAAGACCAACGGCCACCACTCAAACAAACCCCTGAACAAGAGATGGAGAAGAAAGTAGCGGTGGCAGCAAGCAAACCCCCAATGGAAAAAATAGGTAGTGACGATACTAACCATCACTGGGGAAGAGAATGGCTAAGGTGCAACAAAAGTAGAAGACGACCGGCAATGACAGCAGAAGACGACAGGACTCGAGCCTCAATAGCTACGACCACGGCCAGTGCAAAAGACGACTGGCGATAGCGCCAGCGATACGCCCTTGTGGGTTCTCGATGACAACAACTCCAGTAGTTGGAAACAGGGAAGATGGCTGGAAGCAATGAAAACGACAATTGGAAATGGGGTAGCACGCCCTAAATAGACCCCTTAATGCGGTCGGCAATGGTCGGCGCAACAAAGAAGAAGAACGGTGGCGACGAAAACAGCGAAGGAAAGAATTGTGAAACCAAAAAATATGGGGCCTGCAACCGAACCCTAAAGGTGGGAGAAAATTGGAGACAATCCCCCACAGTCTCCAGAATTTACAAAATTGCCCCCCACTTGATGAAAAGTGCAAAATAGCCCAACAAGTTTCCGAATTTACAAGTCGTCTTGTAGGAATCTTTTTGCAAAAGAACCATCCCTGATTCTCACTTTGCAAAGAAGCCACCGCAAGTTCACAAAAATTGCAAAATGACCCAGAAAAAAAGAAAAAGAAGAAGTCTAAGTCGAAAGGGTGTCTGACGCTTTGTCGTTCACCGTCAAGATGCCTTTGACAAAAGGAGGCATCCGTAGACACCCCTCCCTTAAGCACAAGGATAAATAAATGGGAATGGGATCCAAGCCCAACAATGATAAGCAATTCAAGAACAAACATCAATGACCCATTCGAAGTAAACCAAAGCAAACTGAACCAAATTCAAGCAAATTTCAAGCCAAGCCCACCACAAAGCGGGCCTGTCCAGTCTCAACTCACAGGAGCAAAGCTCCACCAAGCCTCAAACGCAGGCTCTTCAACAACAAGTCAATCAGACCCCAAAAATAGCCCACTAGGAGCAAAAGGCTCCAACCAGATCTAGCTCAGCAAATCCAGCCCACAGGTGCGAAGCTCCTACAAGTCACTGAATGGGCTCCACAACGCAGCCTACCAGATCCAGCCTTGGCCGAAAAAAGTAGGCTCTTCTAAAATAATCCATCAGGCCTCAAAAATAGCTCACCTAGAGCAATGGGCTCTAACGAGATCCAAGTCCACCTACTGCGGGCTTGCATCCACGACCCAAAGCCTACAAGGCACGCTCCACGTCTATAAAAGGGGAGCCAAGCTCTCACTTTTAACACACATGAGGAGGCATCCCCGAGGGGGAGGATGAGAGTCTACAACAAAACCCCCGACACCCCAGCTTCTCCTCTCCTCTCCAGCTCTCTCTCTCTCTCTCTCTCTCTCTCTCCCTCCCTTTTCTTCAAATTTTTTATTTTATTTTCCCCTTTTCATGCCAATATAAACGGCTTCGGATTAACGGATTTCTGCCATATCCGTTTTAATCCAAAGATCGGGATCCCAGATCTACAAGACCGGTGCCTTTATTCATTGAAAACAGGGACTGATCTCCCTTTTAAGATCAGTGGTGACTCCATTTTCTTTATTTTTACGTAAATACTAACGTGTTTGCTTGAGTTAATGCTCCGGCACAGATTCTAGCATAATACGCTGCCGTTATATTGTTGAATCTATGACTTGATCCATGTATAAAAAGCCTCGTCTTAGTCATTATGTCGCCGAATCCACGGGAGGACACTTACATGCCAAGCTATCTAAAGATTGTTTATCCTAACACGTTTTGCTCCATGGAAATACAGGAAAACTGAGCCCACACTGCTGTTCTAGAGACATTGAAGGATCGGCTCAAACCCATCAGACACGATCCAGATTTCCAAGGTGATGAAAAACAATCCGAGCCCATCGTAGCACTCACGGCTGGTGCTACACTCACATTATCTTATTTTCTTTATTTTTATAAGGAGTTGCGAATCTAGTGCACCCAAGCGCATTAAGACATGCACCTAAAGCACAACATAATCTTTTATTATTAATTTTTGAATTTTTTTTTATATATTTATATACACCCAAGTCTGAAAGTTGCATATAATATTATTACTTCTTTTTCACTGTTTTTATTTAACATATGTGATGTAGGGTGTATTTGTCATTACTATAAACTTTCAATTTAAAACTCGTACTCTTTATAACTACGGTAATTTCTAATTATACTTCCATACATTTTTTTGCCATATTTTTAATCATTTACAATTTTATTATATCTACTCTTTATTATTAACTCTAGCATATGATATTACTTCTCTAATTTTTAAAAGTTTTTTCATTGTGAGTTTGATATTTGATAAAATTCAAAAGAAAAAAAATTTTGTAAAACTTTTAAAAATAACAAAAGTTAAGTGATGTATAGAATTAATAATGAGGTGTAAATAGAATAAAATCAAAATAGATATAATAGTTCTAGAAAGTGGAAAGTCTTTATTGAAAAATTTTAAGTTAAAAATTCTCACGATTACAAACACACCCTTACAACCTAAAACCTTTTAATATAAAACTTTCTATTCTTTATAATTATCATCTTTTTAATCATTTCTTCACATTGTCCTGTATAATGATAAACCGTAAAAATACAAGTTATCAAAGCTCATTTCAGACTAGTCTTGAGTGTTAGTCAAAGGAAATTTGATTAATTTATGCCTATTTAGCTTAATTTTCATTCATTTTATATTTCATGCACAACATAGAGTTTTCATGCAATTTTACTGTAATTCGAGGTAAATTTCGTGGTTTTCAATTTGAAGTATTATCATCTCATCATTTATAAGTACATTTATTAGTTTTAGCTTGTTTTGCAGGAAAAGAAGGGTAGCTAACTACTATGGTGTGTGATGGGATGAAGAAAGGAGCTAATAGGGTAAAGCAAGACCGCAACAATATCCAAGGACACTGGCGCCTATGCACCACTTCACCGCCTTAGAAGAATTCTCCAGAAACCCTCAAGTCGGCAAGCTTCCAGAGAATTGGCGTCCAAGCAGCGTCAACCCCCATACATGTGAATTTGAGCACTGTTTCATGATAAATTTTTTAGGGATATAAATACACACTTAGGGTTTCATTTAGAGAGAGAGCGGACTCGTAGGGAGCAGCCAAGGAAGAGAAAGGAAAGGACTCCCAAGCCAAAAGCAACTCGAAGTGGTGATTCAATTTCATTAGGTGGAAACTAGCAAGTTTTAGCTTCTCATTCTTATTCTCTATATATTTTTTCTTTTCTCTCTTGTTGGGATGTATTCAAACTTGATTTCATTGAAATTTAACTTCATGAACTAAACTTCAAAAGATGGAACGTTGAGATGATTTGATTTCTAAACTATATTATTTTGATTCTTGATGATTTAAATAGAAGTATTTAATTGTTGTATACTAGTGTTGTATGGATTTACCCTTACATGTGGTGTTTAATGCTTTTTACAAGCCTAGCTACCTTGTAAAATGATTTAGTTGTTAAATTCATATTTGGAAAAATAAATCTAAGCAAGGTTCATGTGTAAGGCGTAGGTTTCTCACTTGGCAAAGGGGGAATGTTGAAATGGACAGGAATATACCATTAAACCCTATGTCATCAGGAGCAAGTTATGTGTAAATCAATCTCATCACATTCGCTTGCATGGGAACATAGTGATTGGGTATTGTGTGATTAGAGTTATGTGTATTGGAAAACATATATAAAGATTTCTGAACTTGGATTAGTAAATCCCTGCACAACTTAGTGAATATAAATCAATTTAATATGGTTTAGCGTCAAGGATTCTGAACTATCCCATCTACCAATCCAACCTTACAAATCTCTATCATAATTCTACCCCTCTGCTAGTCTTTATCCCACTCTCTTTTATTTTCATTACACATTCAATCAACAATTGCTTAAAATTTCTCCATTCATTAAAGGCAATTGAAGTGTTAGACATAATTAGTTTAGACAAATTCATCATAGGAACGATATTCTACTCATTCTATATTACTTGATCAACGTATATATTTGCATAAAAATGGACATTTTAATTAGACATATACGCAATTCGTCATACAACTATCATATTTTTTTTATCATTTTTATACACTTAATTTATCTTTAATTTTATTCTCTTTACTCCTCATTAATACCCTCTTACATCATATCATTTTCTTCTATTTCAAAAACTTTTATATCAAAATTTTATCTTCCAAAAGTTTTATCACTCTCAGAACATACCCATCTTTTTCAAAAGTAATTTGATATTTTAATTATTTAATTATACTAATTTTTATTTTTATCATTATATTTTAATTATTTTATCATATAACTACTTCATTTCTTCCTACTCGACTACTATCATGTTATATCACTCTTGCAATTTTCAAAAAAAAAAATCTTCTTCACTTCCTTACAGACACTTAGTTTAATATCTTAATTACTTAATTATTTTATTTTTTTATCAATATATTTTAATCATCTTCTCACACAACTATCTTATTTATTTCTATTTTACTCATATTTATTATATTATTTTCATGATTTTAAAAAATATTCCTTTCTTTATCTCCCCACGCACCACCTTCGTGCAATACATAACACTATAAGATATTCCATTTTTAGCAACGATACTGAGGGTGTGTTTGGTTGGAGGTAAAATTTTTGATGAAAAGTTTTTAAAGTAGAAGTTGTCAAATCAATAGAAAGTGATGTCATATAATAGGAATAATGATGAGGAGTAAAGAAAATAAAGTTAAAATAGAAAGGTTTGTTGTACGGGTAGTTATGTAGAAATGATTGAAAAGTATGGTAGTTTATATAAAAAAATGTGAAAAAATAATTAAAAAATAGAATAATTATGGAGAGTGAAAAGTTTTAGTTGACACTTTTTTGCCCAAAACAAACACACCTTGATTTTGTTGCAAAAAATTTGGTTCTCTAGCAACGAAATTAATTTTTGTTGCTAAATTGTCAATAGGTACGCTCCTGCCAAATGTTCAACGGTTGCGGATTCATTGCTTTGGTCCACGATACTACGGATGTTCAATTGCAATACTAATGAAATATTTTAATATAGTTATCTTAATAGAAGATTTACATGGGTTATAAATTCAGCGTAGTTAAAAATTTAGTAAAGGTTAATTTAAATATAATATAGGCTACAAA
>JAXCLR010000081.1:18984534-19033063 GCA_035584095.1 Annona squamosa
ATGGAACCGAACCTACCCGATTTTAGGGTACCCACGGGTCGACCCGCGGGTACCCTACCCAAGTTGCACCCCTAATTCTGCGAGAGCTGAGCACCAAACTGCGCTACGGCACGGGGCTCAGCGCAGGCGAGAGTTGGGCGGCAATCGATCTACTCTCTACGGAAAGGCCTGGATGTAACAGCTAGCCAGCCCTTACGATTTGTCAGCTGGAAATCGACAGGACTCATCCACAAAAAGACAAACGTAGGGAGCTGCAACTCCTGTACCATACTCTCTTACGTTAGGCCACAAAAACTTAAAAATTGAAAAATGAATTTAAGGAATGTTTGGTAATTCACGAGATGGTTCCCGAGAGGACATTATGGTTTTTTTTCTTTACTGCATAGTATCTTATAAATGATTTAATTGTTTGATAATTTTATTTTTTCAACTTTACCATTCTATGTCAATTATTTTCTTTTTAACTATTTTATTTATTTTAACTTTACTTTATCATTTTACAGGGGTATTTGCGCCATACCCCCTCTAAGTATGCGAAATAGCATTTTAGACCTCGACGTTTGTGTATTAACATTTTAGACCGTGATCAGTTTCGTCTTTTGCATTTTAAACCCTCCACCTTAACGTCGTCTGCTGCGCACCGTCTGGCCGTCCATTGTGCGCGTGGTTTTTTTAAAATGACGTAAATGACAGTGGTTGAAGTGCTTTTAAGATGAAAAGGGGAAAGACTAAACTTTTGGAAGAGACACGACATTGTGAAGTGAAGGGGCTTTGGATAATTGCTGAAAAAAAGTACGATTTCTTAATTGCTCGTTCACATAATTTTTTTATATCTGCGAGTGAGAAAACTTTGATTTTTTCTATTCTTGTACAATGCCGGTAAGAGTTGAGGCATGAATGGGAAATATGTCCGTGAAAACAGGGTTGAACGATGCATAAATTTTAAAAACAGCAAAACAGCCTGTTAACCGTGAATTTTTTCAGGTTTTGATTAAAATCAGCATACTAAGGTTTTTTTGAGGTTTTGATTAAACCATAAGCTTCGTGGTAAATTTTAAAATGCGCCATTAATCTTAAATAATTTTTATCATGTTTTGCTAAAACCGTTGATTAGTTGTTAGCCGCAGGTAATAAATGTTCATTCTGTATTATAAAATTGGATGCACTTTTTTCTCTCAATATAAAAAGTTATATATAAATGAGATTGCCAAAGGTTTTTTCTTATATTTTTTTATCTCATTATGTTGCATTTTTTGTGGTAGCAGAAATATCCCTTACTGGATAAAGGAGATTCAATGTCCATGTGGAATGATAATTTGTAAAATTTTTATGTCAAGAACGTCTAAGAATCCAAATAGGTGGTTCTACTGTTTACCCTAAAAAAGTATGAAATATGATTACTACATTTCACAATTGGACAATGTATAAAATCATCATTTGATTGCTTAATCACATATAATTGGAATTTTTTTTATAGGATGTGAAGATATGTAATTTTTTTCATTGGTGTGATGAATATAACCCCAATGCAGACATAATGGTGTTATAAGAAAAATGTAAGATAGAGTGCTTTACTCAAACTAATGTAATCTTAAGGATGCAGTTAGAGGCTTTGAAGAAAGAGTTATATGAAATAAAGAAAGCAACTTCAATGGAAGAGATCACTAAAGGAATGACAAGCATGACTATAAATATTAATATATGTTCTTCTCTTGATCCGAAGGGATGATTTGTACTAATCTATGTAAAATCAAACATGTCTATCTATGTTATATTATTGTTCCACTTTTTTTAGTAAAAGTTGCTAATCAATGAATTAGTTTGTGTATGGATTGACTATGGAAGCAGTTTGTGTTTGGATTGACTATTGCTTTTATAACTTTTCTGAAATTTCACTATAATGGCAAAAATGAAGGTCAAGGGAATCTTTACTGTGCATATATCACACCTTGCATATCAATTTATACTTATTTTGTCAAAAGAGATATATATATATATATTAACCAATTTTGCGTACAAGAGTATATGCACATGTGAAAAAAGAACATAGTAGTATATAAGAGAAATGTTTATACCTATAAAAGTCATTGCGCGAGAACGAAATCTGATTGCATAGAACTTTCACAAGTTAAAAACTTTCCAAAAAATGTTGTTGCCTATAGCAACTGAATTTTCATTGTGTGCTTGCAAGTATCCTATTTCATGCTAGCTTCTTCACCCAATGCCTTGTTGGTTGTGAAAATGATGGGATGTTAGAAGTTGTGGGAGCTGATCCTGCATTTGATTATGTCTGTCTTAGTTCATGCATCAGTTGGGAGGCATCTTGTGATTGAGTTGTTTGCGTAGAACTTTGTGAAGATGAGTTTTTCATTGGAGGCCATGGACGACCTGTGGCATTTGGTCCTTTGTTAGAACAACCTCTACGATTGTGTCCTTCTCCCTTGCATAGGCTACAATATACTTTTCCAAATGTTCTCTTTACATGTTGCTGTGGTCCCTCTTCTGAACCTCTCCGTCTTTCAGTTTGAGGTCTACCCTTTGTCTTCTCAACATTTGGTGGTAAGACAACTATATCTGTGTCAAAATACAAATGCAAATGATTAATTATTCCACAAAAAAGAAGCAAATATAATAAATGTGTGAAATAGCAATAAATTTCCAAGTAAAGATCAACATGCAATAAGGAAAAAGTTTACTATCTATATTGGGTTCCCAAAATTGTCGGCTAGGCATTGCATGGAGCCCATGGCAGTAGGTCTTCCGATACGAATCCATTGTATGAAACCAGCTACAATATGAAATTGGGTCTTCCCGTCGCCAGAGAATAATCCTATATGCATGTAAACAGGGCATTCATTCTAATTGTCATTGCCTACAATTGCATTTCTTCTCAGCAAATCGAACCACATGTGTGTTTACACCATATGAAGCTTCACATTCTTCATTCTCACAGTGTAAGAATGTTGCGTGTCTGCCATCTACTCCAATCTTCTCCAGTAATTTTGAAGATTTATCTGACAAGGATGAATTTGATGAAATTGCTTTGCTACTCCTCACGTTAAACCATTCCAACACCTTAGTGCGAAAATTGTCAAAATTTTGACAAATCTGCATATCTCTTGCTGCATTAATCTAAGCATTGAAGGACTCTACAAATTTGTTATCAACTGCAGAACATGGGGCATAATTGGTGAAAAATGCTCTAGACCAATGGGTTAGTTCAATTTTCTCGATCCAATCACATGCGAGCGAGCTAATCTCTCTTAATCTACTCATATGCCATTTGAATTCTGCTTGGGTGTATGATCTGATAGCTGCTCAAAAGAATTTTCTAACCACATCATTTTGGCCAAAAACCTTCTTCTTCAAATTTCTCGCTAAGTGTCGAAGACAATAGAGATGCTTAGAATTTGGGAAGACAGATGTCACTACTTTCATTAAACTCTTTTGCCGATCAGACATAATGGTGAATTCTCTCTCCCTCACTGCTCTCCTCAGCAATGTCAGAAAGTAAACCCAACTATTATAGCATTCATACTCAACAACTTTGACCACAATCGGCATGATTTGTCCTTCTGCATCCTTTGCAATAGTAGTTAGTAGGCTTCCTTTGAAACCACCTTTGAGAAAAGCACCATCTAAATCGATATATGGCATACAACTAACACTAAATGCCTTTCCGCAGGCATCAATACATAAGAAAGCTCTCTGAAAATGATGATCTTCATCGATCTTTATATGTGTGATTTTCCCTGCACTAGTCTTCACAATTGTATTAAACAATGCTAGAAGGGTTACAAATGATTCATCCTGGTGCCGTTGATCTTTCCCATTGCCTGTTTCTTGCTTCTCCACAACTTCTAGTAATTCAAAATCAACTCAAAATTTGCATGCAACCCATTATTCAGTTGCTTGATTGTTAGATTACTGTTAACATGAAGTTCCTTCTCAACAGATGTTGTGATTTAGCTCTTGTTTGTTATTTTGTTTCCACTACCTTCAGCAACCGTGCATGTATGCTCCACATTGTTATATATCTTGATAACAAATGTGACTCTGTCAGCCTTTCTTGATGCATTTATGCGCTATAGGCAACCATCAACCTTACATGTGGCAGTTAGACGATAACAGTCATTCTTCACAAACTTAATATCAAATCTATTTATAATTGTATGTTGTCAGATCATTAGCTCTAACTGTTTTTTATCTTGAAACTTAAAACCGACATGTAAGTATGGGTCCTTTAGCTCGAAGTATAGATCATATTCATGGGAAGTCACATTCTCATCATGGTCTTTGTGATCGACCTTTCCTGCTGGTTTGTTGCTCACATCATCATTATCATCACTATCATTTTCTGCACTAATGCTGGTGGCATTTGTGTCTACTGCACTCCCATTCACAACTTTGTTAACTTCATCTATCATAGTAGAAGATTGCCCGATATCCTCTGTCACCTCTTCCTTCACAAATACATTTAGGTGGCGCCTAGATTTTTTTGAACTCTGTTCTTGATTGGGTGACACCCATTTCAATCCCGCTTTAGGTGTCACCCACACATCCATGCAATCATCACGTATGGCTTCGCGTAGGCAATTACGCAATACCTCATCATTTGATATCAATCTCTTCTTTTTCCCACACCGCAAGTTCAATTGATCACTATTGACTCCGGTTTTTATTGTCATTTGTTTTCGCATTCTACATAAGCTGTATGTCTCCACGTCAGCACTGCCAACACCTAAATCTCCCCCATGGTATACTTCACAACCTTCCTCCATGTTTACACAAATCTACCCCCAAAGTGTCACCACAATATCACATCAACCTCATTCGATTCCCTGCATATTATCCAACATAAATACATTATAAACAAATCCTTAGTTATGAGAGTCGCAAGTATCATTCATGCAAAAGCAAAAGAAATGTTAACTGATGACTGATTTGATTCTGTCCATAACATGGAAAAAATGAATTACTGAAATGGCATCCAAACTTGCGGTTGACGCTTGCATCTATTCTTCCATAATTTCACAACAACCTTATCAATTATAATGGTATTTCGACCATGAATCAATCTGGAGGAAGATCTTGTGTATTATGAAGAGATGCATAAATGGAAATTGGTCTTGCCAACTGAACTTTCCTACCAGGCTTATTTGATTTGTAAATTTGGTCTTCCTACCTTTGATAACAATCAACAATAAAAACCAAAAAGGGAAGAAACCAGAAATATCATCATGTTTTATGTTAGATTTTTTGTTAGCATAGACATTAAAATGTAGACCTTAAGTCTTTCATGCCAAAATCATTTGTGAACAAAATCGAAGGTATATCTTAACTGAAGGAGGATGGCTCAACTAATAAGTCTTTTTGGCAATTAACTCCTAAAAAATTCACATTATCTTCTGCATTATATTTACTAAAAGATGCAAATAGTCTAGTTGCATTATTGCACACTTTGATTAGAGATGCATTTGAAAATGGAACTGACCTCAACAAGTTCAAACTATGTTATGGCTCGTGGCATATTATTGTTTAGTGACTCATTAGTAGGAGAAAATGTCAATTATATTTTCATGGTAGTTTTAAGAGATATCATAACTCTATGGAATTAATTTTACATCATGATCAAATTCTACTAAAAGCAAACAAGTTTGGGATTCTCTACTTCCGCGGAGGTTGTGGAGAAGATTTTATTAGAAGATATTCAACAATAATTATTAATTTGATGGCCAAAGTGTAATATTCAACATTGGTGACAAGTAATATGGATGACAATGTAGCTGAAATGGTGATGTGACAGCTAAATTTTAAACCGAATGAGGTGTATGAGAATAGTTAGATGAGATAGGGCAAATGAGTAAATTCTAGTTAATGAGAACTAGATGGGTGAATTTCAGTGAATGACTTGGTAAGAGACCAAGATAGAACTCTACATACGTCTTTGAATGATTTAGGATATGTTAAATCCTTGGTGGATTAGAAGATGATTATTTGGGATTTGGTTTATGTATGTGGAATTGAACAAGAGATGAGGCGTGAGTTGGAGTTACATGATTTGAGATGTAATTAGGCATTGATGAAATGCTTAGTACGTTTAAAATGGATATAGACGACTATGGATAAAATTTAAGAGATAGATTGATGAAAATGAGCTTAATTGTAGAGTTAAGCTCAAAAGAACTAAGATAATAAAAATGAATGAAGATCATTGATGAGAATTATAGTTTGTGTAATATTGATTCTTATGATGACTGAAATATATTTTTAAATATTTGACATAATATCATTTCTGTTCAGGTCCCACAGATCCAACTTCCATCGTAATAAAACTACTGTTTTTGTTGTCCTTTTGTTCATGACACGTATCCCTAAAAGGCAGACAATTTTAATCGCAACATGGGACCTCGACCCCATAGGGGTAGCCAAGTGACGACATCCTAAAAGAAAACACATCTTTCAATACATGAGACCACCTCCCCTGTATCTTCCGCCACACTACAAATAAGCATACCCCACAGACAGCTTACTATCCAAGCAGACATGCATAAAATAATCATACTTTGGCGTATGAATATCATTTATTACCAACTTACCTCTCTTCTATCCCCATCCCACTCGGCCTCTGTTGCACAACAATCGTAGAAGACGATACTCAGGGCTGCACACGGCCAACACAGGTAGGATTTCAGATGAAGTTTGGGCTCTAGTGGAAGACGTATCCATTGAACATAGGTAGGATTTCGGCTTTCATCTCCGATTTGAAGATGTTGTATGTTGCTGAAGCTGTCGGAATCATGAATTTACAGCCTGTGAAAGCAATAGGGTTTCAATTTGGGGGTTTGATCTTTCGGCAGGGAGTTGGATTTGGGAAGGGTTTTCTCATTAGGGCTACGATTTTGTTTCTATTGAGGGATATTTTCGTCATTGCACACAACCAAAAGGTGCGCAGCAGACAGTGTTAGGGCAGAGGGTTTAAAATTCAAAAATAAAACTTATCAGGATTTAAAATGCTAATGCGCCAACGTTGGGGTCTAAAATGCTATTTTGCATACTTAGAAGGGGTATGGCGCAAATATCCCTTATACAAACTTTGCAATATTCTCTTCACAGCTCCCCACCCGTCCAAGGTGCCTTTTGGGAATGTCAGGCGTGATTTTGGACTGTCAGGTGTCATTTGGTAATCCACGTGGGAAAGGGGCGTGGAGAAGTATGAGAGCATAAATTTCGATGCTCATTTCTTATTAATTAATAACCATATTTTTACTTCTATGCTCTTACATTTTAATTATTTCTCTTTTCCACTACATTTCAATTATCTTATTTATTCCATTTTCATTTTTATTATTTCATATCAATTACACAATTATCAAAATATTCTATTTTTCACTTCTTACTCCATCACATAATTCTTATAACTTTCAAATTACCAAAACATCCCCTTAATTTTGGTAATATTTTAAGATGGTATAGAAAGTGAATTTTTTTAAAAAAAATTATATGATTAATATGAAATAATAAGAGTAAAGTTGGAATGACAAGGCAGTTATAAAAAATGATTTGATAATAAATGCAAGTGTGAAAAAATAAAGTCGTTAGATAATTACATCATTTATGGAAGAACGTAGGAGAGAAAAATCGTAGAAAACCACACATAAATTACCAAATGTGCCTCAAAATCTACATTCCTAAATGACACCTTAGGTTGAGAATATTTTTTCATTGTAATAAAGTTCAAGGATGCTTTTATAAAAATTATTTTTTATGTAACTTCTTTCATTTTCAACAACTAGATTATTGATAAAAAATTCATTATATTTATTATGTTTAAGATCACTTATATTATTATGAAAATCATTTCATTTGTCTAATATTATTGTATATAGGTCATATCTGCAAATTTATAAAATCAATGTAATAAAATAACTTAATACTAAATATCAATTTTAAAGTAATATTTTCAACATCTAAATAATCCAAAATAGCATTACTATATGGATAAATATTCTATAAAATGTTACTACATTCCAATATATATGGAAATGGATATAATTTTTTTTAATTTACGCATTAATGTACATATTTTTGAGCAAATGTGGCTTATAAATGTATAATATTTGATTGAAACTTGATTTTATAATTAAATAAATAATGTTAAATACGATGAATGTATTGAATTTTTCATTAAACATTAAAACCTTAAAATTCTAAGGAATTACATAGAATCACTTTGATAATGCTTTTATAATCAAAACAAAATTTCGTTGCTTAATTATTAAAATAATTTACTATTGATAATCACATTTCTTATTATTGTTTGCGAAATAACAGATATCATGAATTATTAGCAACTAAATTTAACTTTTTTCAAGAAAATTTTAATTGCCAAAAAATAATTTTAGCAATCGTTTCAATTCTTGTATAAAATTAAAGTCATTTATTATATTTAATATCCTCAGCGCCACATATTTCAAATTAATATATACGGGGATGCACACATTAATCCACTTGAAAAAAATATATTATAGAAATTTATTTTAATTACTCATTAATTTAGCTAGAATGAACCCTCATAATTAGGTTAGGATACTTAAATAAAAGTATGCAGAAAAACAGTTTCAATGTTTTAACGTTTTCTCTTCAGTTACCTAGTTTTTGTAGCTTATGTCAGTCTTTAATTAAGACGAATTTTGTTATATAGCCGAATGGGTAATGATCGGATCACTGCTGGCTCAAAGTAGATTTGACCGCAGGTAAATCCCTTACAAAATTAGAAGAAGTAAGCTTTTGCGGGTTTTAATCTAGGGTCTGTTCGGAAACTCGCAGAAGTTAAAAAAAAACCGCTTATTTTGATATTAAGGTACACTTATTTAAAGCAAAAGTGGGCTAAATCATAGAAATAACTTCCCAGATCGTTATTGTAACTAATTTTTATGATTTTACATTTTAATAATCTGATTATCCTTTTTCTGATCATCATTTTTTAAATATTCTAAGCATTGCTCGCTGGCCACAATGCCTCAAATAAGGCATCGGCTTGTATGAATTCAGCGGTTTGAATTGCATCAGGGATTTCGACTAATTTAATTAATTGGCGTAGCATTTGGCTTCCTTAATTGATATTTGGCAGGTTGTGTAAAACAGATAAAAGCTTATTTAGTCTTTGGAATAAATAAATTCTGTCTTTTAGTTAAATAAATGATATTAAATACAATAAATAGATTATTTTTTTTATTAAATATTAAAATCTGAAAAATGGAAAGAGATTATGCAAAATTTTTTTTATATAATCGGGTCGCATAAAAGCGTGCCCCCCGGAAAAAAAACTACTATATATTTTAATGATTACATTTATTATATTACATTATAATTTCTTACTTTTGTCATTTTTACGCAAAATTTTCTTTCACAGTTGCTATTTGTTATTAAATCTAATCATCCTCTCAAATCATTTCATAAAATTACTTTTTTATTTTAGAGTGTCTTTGAGAATGAGTAAAATTTTTGATGAAAAGTTGTAGAAAGTAGAAGTTGAGAATGAGTAATAAATAAGATAAAGTTAAAATAGCTAGGTTAGTTGTATTGGTAGTTACGTAGAAATGATTAAAAAGTAGAGTAGTTGTATAGAAAAATGTGAAAAAAATTAAAAATAAGATAATTATGAAGAGTGAAAAGTTTTAACTTGACAACTTTTAACTTAACAACAAACACACCCTTAATTTTATTGTCTTTACTCTTAGTGAATATGCTACAATATTACTACTCTTTTCCGCTCAGGCACTGCTTATGCATCTTAACTGGTGGCATACCCTCGTAACAATCCAGCTATTTTTCGTCTATTGAAAAATCAGGTTGCTCTTACATGCCGTTGCCCAGCAAAAACGACAATCATGGGGAGAGAAGACCGGAAGAGTTTTCCTTCCACGTCGGCACCACCCACCAAAAGAAAGTGGGCCACCCATTGGTCGATCTACATATACCATGTATGTGCATGCAACTGGTAGAGCAGACTGTAGTGATGGCACATCAGATGAGGCAGGCGTTGAGGGAAGGGTGGATGAAATTCAGCACTGCTGGCCCTATTCAGCACCTTTCATTTCGTTTTTTCTGTCAGCCATGCCCCAGCTTTTGGAACTAGCTGTGTCTTGCCCTCGTGGCTGCCTGGTTCCCTTCCCTCCCCTCACTCTACCAAGTACCTTGCTGTCCTCTCCCTCTTGTCACAGCCACCCATCAGAGCATCCGAGCTGGCAATGGTCCATTTTGCAAGTGTCGGCTTTGTGCAACATCTACACCACCACCAACTGATGTCCGACTCAGACCCTTCTTTTTCCACCAAAAGTTGCAAAGATAAATAAATTAATAAATAAAGAACTTTTATAAATAAAAAACAACACTCGCTCTCCCCAGTCCATGCTCTCTTTTCTTTCCTGCCTTCCATTCACGCTCTCGCTTCGCCTGCCCCACACAGCCATGAATTGAAACTAGACACCTGCTGAAATGGAGATGGGTTCGAGCTCCATTCCCGTTTCAGGTGCCGCCTCTGATTCCCTCAATGGCCTCAAATTCGGGAAGAAGATCTATTTCGAGGACTTGGGTGGTGACGCTGTTTCAGTTCCCAAGAACAGCTTACCTGCTTCTGCCTCTTCTTCTTCGCCGTTGTCGTCGGCTGCTGCGCAAGCTTCGGCGATGGCGGCTGCTGCTGCGGCTGGGCCCAGGAAGGGGAGAGGGGTGGTGCATGGCGGGCAGCCTCCGAGGTGCCAGGTTGAAGGCTGCAGGGCGGATTTGAGTGGCGTCAAGGCGTATTACTGTCGGCATAAGGTGTGTGGGTTGCATTCCAAGGCTTCCAAGGTGGTGGTCGCCGGGATGGAGCAAAGGTTCTGCCAGCAGTGCAGCAGGTCAGCTGTTTAAATTGCCTGCTTTCCGCATTTCGGTTGTCTTGAATTTCGACCCTGGTTTTCTTTGCTCTTTTTTCTGGGTGTTCTGCTTCGTCTCAGATTTTGATTTTGGATTCTTGGGGTTTTAGCACTTTCATTTGGGTCTGACGTCAGTTATTATTATTTTTTATTTTGGTTGGTCATTTTTTCGACATTAATTGTTTTGTCTCTTCTATTTGTTGGGTTTGTTTCTTTTCTGAATTTGGTATGGCGTGAATTGTTGGTGTTTGCTTTTGTTTGAACCGGTCGGGAATTATCACTAATGATACAATGTGGATCCACAGAAGGTTTTTCTATTTGAGGTTTCTATTTTTTTATTGTTTTGATTTTTCATCCTCAATTATTGAATTTGGCCTGTTATTCGGTTTTCTGAATACCCGTGAGTTCTTTTTTTTTTTTTTTTAAAAAAAAAATTGGGATTTATTCATGATGACAACTGGTGTGACAATGAGGTGAATTCTTTTTTTTTTTTTAATTGGGATTTATATATCATGACAACTGGTGTTACACTAAGGCACATTCACAACCTTCATAGATGCCCGTGAGTTCTTAGTCGAGAGATTTTTACTTGAAATTATGGACATATGTTAAGTGATCATGTTTATTTGGATTGATTGGTTTTAATGCCGTCTATTTTGTATGCTTTGGGTGTCATGAAATTCAATGAATCTCTTGTTGGATCTTGCTGAACCTATGGGCTACAGGGCAAAGGAAAAACCATTCGAAGCTTGTGGTTGAGGAAAAACTAATATGGAGCTCATTCTTGGATGGACTTCTCCTGAATAAAAGCTTTAACAGTATGGAAATGTGTTAGTTTTTCTGTCTTTATCATGTATATGGATTATTTGTGTAATAGTTTGCAAGCGAAAGTGTGTGAACAATAGAGAAATATATTAGTGTCTATCTTTTTTATTCCGCATATGAATTATTTGTGTAATGGTTCACATATGAGAGTAGGTAATGAATGCGTAAGAATTCACATTTGTTTTGTATATGTATCCATGAAAGTCCTATATAATAGGATATTAATTAGGAATTTAGTGGAGCTTGGAAGAGGACCTAGATGGAGGAGCTGTCATATAGTTCTTAATGTATCTCGATGGAGTGTAAGAGAGGGGTAATTAGATCGTCTTAATTGGGAATGTATGTGAAGCATTTATAGAATAAGCATGAATCATTTTATTTGTATCTTTATAACATGTTTATCATAGTAGATTTGTATCTTTATAACACGTTTATCATATTAGATTTGTATATATCTATTGTGATTTTTTCCTTCTTGATTAATAGGATTTTTTTGTCTTGTGTGCTCAATCTTATGATTGTTTATTTGGTCCTCATTATTATGAATGCTTCCACAATAATTGGTATTAAAGCAAATCATATTTCCTAACAAGTAGTATTAGAGCCATAGTCTAGCACTTGTGATTCAGGAAGTTGATTGATGTTTGATCAATGATTTCATTGAAGACAAGATCATGATGGTGAAATCATGAAGGCATAGGTACACGATGTTTTGATGGCTATGGTTCTTGCAAATTTAGGTTTTGTTGAGGTGATAAAAGGCTAGATTTGGTAGATCCAATAGACAAGATAGTGGCCACGTAGATTATGCGGTTGAAGTTTGATGGTTGGGATTTTGCAGCCATGATGAATAGAAGAACAAGTTGTTGATGAGGCCAGATTTATGCATGGAGATGGTCGTTTACAGTAGTTTATTCGTATTATTGGTACGTTTTGCTAGTGAGATTGAAGACGAGATCAAATCTAATTGGTGGGAAAAGGCTAGATTTGGACGGATGGTTGTTGTAAATCAGAGGAGTTAAGCAACAAAGATGGATTTTCATCAAATGGGGATGGGGAAGAAAGTGATAGACAGTAGATTGGGGGAAGTAGGCAATAGTGAGTGGTTGTTATAGATGCTTGTATGGAGAATAAAGATGGCGATGATAGGCTTTCCTGCCAAAGATTGAGTAACGAGTATTCCTGGTGAAAGAAATATGGAAGAAGAAGGTGCAGCAACAATGGAGACAGATGGATTCGCCAAATGGAGATGTAGGAGATGGTGACAATAGTCGTTCTCATCATTTAGATGGTTGGATAATGAGATTTGGTGCAATGACAATGCAAATGACTTTATTGTGGAAAAATTGCTCTAACGAGTGAGTTCGATCAATGAAATGAAGCATGCTATGGCGACGTGGAAGAGTAACAATGGCGGCTGCATAATGGCATGTGGCTAGGGTATATTATGTGAGAAGAAGATGCATTGAGTTGTACTGGAGCAAATACATGTGTAACCTAGATTGAGTGATCTCATAGTTAATTTGGTATTTTAGATATAGATTTCTAAGTTTTAGACATCTCGAACATGATAATGGTGTCATATTGGGCAAATTTTGCTTTAGTGGTAATGATTTGAGGAAGTATGCAAATCAGCAGTCTTGTGATGATCAGAAAAAGTCTGATATTTAGATCTGGATTTTTTTTTTTTTTACAAAGAGAAAATTGAAGGCTTTCTAATTCCCATTCCCCCAGCAACTCTTGGTTGGACTGGGAGGGGGTTAGGGCAATCGGGAAATTCATTCCCGCCAAAAGATCTTTACATAAAGCATTTGCTATACATGCTGGTGGATTTCCCAACCATTCACAATAGAATTCGTTCATTTTTTTTGCAAAAATAACTAGGTTATGGGCTACATCATTGCATGTTCTATGTATGTGTGTATTCACAAAAGAAAAAATCGGAACCATCCTCTTAATTGAATCAATCACCAGACCAACCTGTGATCTGATATTCCCACCATTGTTGAGGAGATTCACCAATATCATAGAATCACATTCCACAAGAATTCTCTGGTAAGAGAGATTTGATATCTAGCTTAAGCTCTTTGATACAAGAGCTTCTCTTGTCTCAAATTGAAAAGTTAGAAATAGGTTTTTCTGTGTTTGTTTTTATGTTTTATTTGTCCAATATCGAAAAGTTAGTGGAATACCTCCCTTAGGCTTAGTTAAAAAAGACCTCTTTGAGAGCTTGTAAAACATGATTTCATGAACTAAAGTTTATTTACAAGTCTTGTTTATTAAGCATGATGCTTGTTTTCTTCATGTGATATTTTAAAATATCCTTGGCTTGGCGCACAAGGTGGTTTTATTAACTATTCTGCTATAATGGAGTTTCCAAATTCACCATAATTGGCATCCCTACAACATCCTGACATCACTCTTTATCATTGCTAAAGCTTCTGTCAGCAGACGATGTATTAAAATTGTCAACTTCCAAGACTTGCTGCCATAAAGTGACTAACCAGTCTCTAATGATACCTCCTAAGCCCATACATTTGGTACTGAGGCATAAGCCAATGTCAACATTTATTTTCAGAGTTCCCTGCTCGTGACATAACCATCTTGCCAGATTATCTTGGATAGTTTAATTACACAATTTTAGCATTCTAGCTAAATTTAGTACATGGATATACTCCACTGTCCAGTTTGGCACCTTCTGCCCCTTGATCCTTCTACCCTCCATATACCTCTTATTTCTAAGGTGTTAGCTTCTCTAGTAAGAACATTAGAAGAAAACTGAGGGACGGAATTTTTTCTTACTGCATAAATATTGAACTTAGAATTATGCCCAAAAATAACTCTTAGAAGATGGTCATCAAGAGCAGCACGTGTCTCCTCACACCTTCAAAATAAATGGCCACAATCTTCGTCTTCAGTTGTACACAGTTGACATGTTGGATCAACAATTTTATCTTTTTTTGCGAAATTTGCTCTATTTGGGAATGAGTTTGTGAGAATTCTCCAGCCAAATATGGTTATTTTTCTAGGGATTTTCAGCTTCCACAAACTTCAAAATACAATTGGGTCCCTCATTGCCCTTTCATGTTCCTCATTCTCATGATATGTCATGACAACTAGTCTATAAGCAGATTTAACACTCAAGCATCCATCATGTTCTAGTGTCTAGTACCTATTATCCTCTTCCATTCCACCAGCAATAAGAGTATTGCTGATTACTCTCCATTACTCCTCCCCCGCTGCCTTTTTCACTATAGTCTCTTTTCATCTCCTATGCTGCCAGTTAACAATCTCCCACACCTTGCTATTCTAGTGAATTTCCAATGGAAGCAGACCTACCTTCCTTAGAATAAGAAGACTAGTTGTCTCCAAAAAATGAGTTCTTTGACCATTTCCCAACTTCCATTTACTACCTAGTTTCAACAATTGATTGGCCTTTAGAATGCTTCTCCCTCTAAAGGACATATTTGCCCTTGATAACAATGCCATGTTTCTACATTTGGAAAACATTTGGCCTTGGAAACTGTATAAACCTGTGTGTCTTAGTTCACAGTTAGCCTCCATGCTTACTTTGTTAGCATTGCAAGGTTAAAATACTCTTGCTTCTTGAGCCCCAATCCATCCTAATTTGCTAGATTGCACATTCTTTGCCAAGCTACTGAACTTGTCTTCCTCATTCCTTCTCTCTACCCCACCAAAATCAGCTAATTTGAGCTTCAATCTCCTCATGCAACCTTCTTCGTACCCCAAAAAAAAAAAAAAAAAAAAAAAAAAAACTCATAGCATAAATAGGTATGACTTAAGCAACGACTTTAATCACAACTTTCTTTCCTCCCCAGGATAGTAGTTTACTTCTCCAATTATAGGTCTTCTACCACACACTCTCTCTCTCTCTTTTTATAAAAGCCATACTCTCTTTTATATATTTAAAGGTCTTTATTCTTAATTTACCCACCCATGCTGGTAATCCCAAATAGTTGTCAATTGCCCTATCTCTTATCCTGATGGTAGATTTCAACATTTGCTTAGCTTCCGAATTTGTATTATTGCTGAACCTAATCTTGGTCTTTTTAATATTCATTTTCTACTCCGAGCCGAAGTCATAAATGTTAATCAACTTCTTCATATAGGACACCTCCCTTTTGCTTGCCTGCAGAAACAACATCACATCATTTGTAAAAAAAAAGAAAAAGAAAAAAAAGATGGGTTAATCTTGGTCCACCTCTGCTAATATTAACAACATTTAGCGGTCCCTTTTTGTGATAATCCCTTATTAATGTTGAAAAAACCCTCCTGCACATAAGAGAAACAAAGTGAAAAAGGGTCCTCCTAATAGATCCTTTGGCTAGAGTTGTTGTAGACATACAAGTGTAAACTCATCAAATCCATTTTTCATAGAGATTCATCATCCTCATTACTAGGTACATGTAATTCCAGTTCACTTGATCGTACGCTTTCACCATATATAATTTGACTGTCATCTCTCCTCTTCTTCCCTATTTCTTCTTCCTCATCACATTTATGACATCATATGCTAGAAGTGTTGGGATTTTCAAAATCTATAATAAATAGAATATAATATGAAAGATAAATAACAAAACCAATATTATTGAGTGGTAGAAGACGTTGGTAGTGATGTAACGAGTTTTGGGTTTGATTCTTACTGCTTGCACTTTTACTATTTTTATTTGCAAATCAACTTGAAAGGGTGCAATGATTGGTATGGAAGATGTGGCAACTTTGATTAAAAATTTGGAGAGATGCAATACAATTGAAGAGACACAACAATTGCAAAGGGATGTCTTATCAAAACTATAAATAAGAGATGTCTTATCAAAACTATAAAAAAGATCAGACTTGAGAGATCTCACTCATTCTTGTAATCACTCCTCTCCTCGCATCCTCTAGTGGCTTGTCTTTGTCTTAATTCTAACATAGTGCGTCTAAGTTGCTAATTTGCAAAATTGCCATATTATTTTGAAATTCCCTCCATTCAACCAAAAATTCTATTTTCAAGTGTTTATGTACCTAGAAAAGATGTTGCTTCTTGTTCTAGTTCAGGTTTCACTTTTGTATTCTGATGGCTGCTGCAAAATTACCCTAAGCAGCAAATAGAGTAAAATTGCTTAAGGAAAGTGACGTAGTAACATGTTTGAAGTGAAACTTGATTTTAATTTCACTTTTCCCACTTTCCTTAATTTTCTACTTTTTATATTTTGCCTCAACAATCTTAAGGTAGTTTTTTCCCGATTTTGTCCTCTTTCTAATATTTATAAATGGCCCCACAATTATCCATTCTACCCACGAAGCTTGATGTTTCAAGATTGGATTGCCGCGTTGGTATCAATTTCAAAAGATGGAAAGGGCAACTTTATCTTTTCTTAACCCAAATTGGAGTTGTTTACGTGCTCGCCGTGCTGAGACCTGAAGAAAATGAAGATAAAAAACTGCAAGATCAACGCCAAATAACGAAGTGGAACATGACAACTATATTTGAAAAAAGCACATCATTGAAACGCTATTCGAAGTGTACCTAAATGTAATACGCCCAAAGAAATTTGGGATTTGCTTCTACGCAAATACAGTATTGACGATGCAAGTCCCAAACGGTTTTTACTAAATGATTTCCTTAATTATATTATGATTGACAATAAACCAATCCTTGATGAAGTTAATGAAATTGAATATATTGTCAATCAACTTGGGTCACAGGACAATAAGATAGATGAATCTGTCCTTGTTGATGTGATTATTGAGAAATTGCCTCTTAGTTCGAACAACCGCCTGAAAAGTCTAATATAAATAAAATAGTCCATGACTTTAGATGATTTTGCTCTTAATTTATGCACTAAATAAAAATCAAGAAAAAATGAAAAGAAAAAAGAGCAAATTCTTGGTAAGGCTAATGTATTTGAAATTCCAAATTAGGTGACAAATGTTAATAATCAATGTTCTAAGAAATCTAAGTTAAATACCAAAAAGGTTATTACTAAGAAGAAAGGACCATGCTTTTATTGCAAGAAAAATGAGTCATTTGAAAAGTGAGTGTAGACTTCTGAAAAAGAAGAATAACACTCAATTTGGATCATATTAGAGAAAAGGTGTAGAGACCTATATGACGAAGGAGCATTTTGTAGTCATGATTCCTGAAATTTATATAGGGAGCAATGTCTAAAGCTGGTGGCTTGATTCTGGAGTCACTAGACATGTTTACAAGGATAAAAATCTGTTTAAAACCTATGAAACTAATCAAAATGAAAATAAATTATTTATGGGTAATTCTTCTACTGCCAAGGTGGAAGGTTCAGGATTTGTGATTCTGAAACCAACTTCGGAAAGATTACTTATTCTCATGAATGTATTTCATGTACCAGAAACACGTAAAAATCTTTTCTCAGTTAGTTTTTTTGGTAAGTATGGTTTTAAATTAGTATTTGAGTCGGATCAAATTATTGTAACCAAGGAAAATATATTTGTGGGTAAGGGTTATGTTGCAAATGACATGTTTCACCCAAATATTAGAAATAGATTATCATCTTTTGCTTATGTTGTGGACTCTTTTTCTGTATGGTATGATAGACTAGGTAATATTAATTTTCGTATTATGGATACTATGATGAAATTAGGTTTAGTTCCTAAATTACTTAATGAATTTTTAGATAAATGTAAAATATGTGTTTAAACCAAAATCACTAAAAAACCGTTTCAAAAGGTTGAAAGAAATTCTGAATTATTGTGTTTAGTTCATTCAGATATTTGTGATATGGAGAACATATTAACTAGAGGTAGAAAGAAATATTTTATAACTTTCATAGATGATTTTAGTAAATATATTTATGTTTATTTATTAAGAACTAAAAATGAAACTTTAGATAAATTTAAATTTTATAAGGCTAAAGTTGAAAACCAACTTGGAAATCCCTAAAATCAAATAGAAGCAGTGAATGTCTATCAAGTGATTTTAATGATTTCTATGAAAATGCTGGGATTATTTACTGAATGACAACCCCATATGCACCTCAACAAAATGGAACTACAGAAAGAAAAAATAGAACTTTAGTTGAAATGATAAATTCAATATTAATTAATATAGACCTAAGTACAGTTTGGTGGGGAGAAGTTTTATTAACAGCTTGTCATATTCTTAACGAAATTTTCCACAAGAAAACTAAAGTTACTCATTATGAATTATGGAAAAACAAAACACCTAATCTTAAATACTTAAGAGTATGAGGTTATAGAGTTTTAGTAAGATTACCTTATCCTAGAAGACTAAAATTAAGACAAAGGGGAATAGAATGCATATTTGTAGGACATGCAATAAATAGTAAAGCTTTTAAGTTTGTGATGATAAAGCCTACTAGTACAATTCAACAGAACACTATTATTGAATCTTGAGATGTTGACTTTTATGAGAATACTTATAGGTTAATGCCTAGACTCGATCAAAGTAATGAAACTTCTTCTCAATTATTGAATAAATCTATAGATGATAATTCTATACTCATGGAAAAATCTATAGAAGCTAATGAGAGAAGGAAGTAAATGAGCTAGAAAATGTGGATATAATCATTTTAGGCTTGATTTTTAGTATACCTTGTAGAAGGATCTAGAGATGAAATAAATGAAAAACACATGATTGTGTTTCACACCAAAGGAGATCTATCTACTTACAAAGAGACAATGAAATCTCCAGATGCATCATACTAGAAAGAAGTCATCCAAGATGAAATGGATTCAATAATGAAAAATGGTACATAGAAATTAGTTGATTTAAAACATGGATTTAAACCTACAAGTTGCAAATGGATATTTAAAAAGAAATTAAAAGTTAATGGATCCATTGATAAATTTAAAACTAGATTAAGAGCTAAGGGTATCGACAAAAGGAAGGTATTGACTTTTTGGATACCTATGCCCTTGTAGCTAGAATTTCGATCATTAGGTTATTAATGACTTTAACATCATTATATCATTTTGAAATTCATTAAATGGATGTAAAAATTGCTTTTCTAAATGGAGATTTGAATGAGAAAATTTATATGGAACAATCTGAAGGTTTTGTATTATGGACAAGAAAAAAAAGTTCATAAATTTATAAAATCTTTATATGGTTTGAAACAATCACCTAAGTAATAGCATGAAAAATTTGATCAAATTGTGTTAGTAAATGATTTTAAATTAAATCAATCAGATAAATGTATTTATAGTAAATTTGTTGCCAATAGATGTGTTATTATTTGCTTATGCAGATGATATTCTCATATTTTGTACTAACCTTAAGATTATTGTAGAAACTAAAAGTTTTCTGTTAGTTAACTTCGATATGCAAGATATAAGCAGAGTGGATGTAATTCTTGACATCTACATTATAAAAGATGGTAATGTATTTTCTCTTTATCAATCTCATTATATTGAAAAGATATTCAAGCGGTTTAATCATTTTAATGCTGGTATGACCTCGACTCCTTTTGATTTCAGCGTCAAATTATGTAAAAATGATAGTAGATCTATAAATCAACTTGAGTATGCTAGAGTGTTGGGAAATTTAATGTATGTTATATGTTGTACTAGTTCAGATATTGCTTTCATTGTAGGTATATTAAGTAGACTCATTAGTTATCCAGGAGATGCATTCAAATATAATTTATAGGATTGTGAAATATTTGAGAAAGGTCATTGACTATGGATTGCATTTCAATGGCGAACCCATGGTACTAGAAGGGTACAGTAATGCAAATTGGATTTCTGATACCAAAGAATATATATCCACTAGTGGTTGGATTTTTACCATTGGAGGAGTTGCTATTTCATGGGCTTTCAAAAAGTAAACTTGCATTACACATTCGACCATGAAGTCTAAGTTCCTTGCTTTGGCTGTAGCAGGAAAAGAGATAGAGTGGATTAGAAATTTATTCCCTACAATTCCCATTTGACCTAAGCCAATGCCTCCTATTTATTTACATTGTGATAGCAAAGCAACCTTATCTAGGGCATACAATAAGACTTATAAGTTATAACGGTAAGTCACGACATATTGTATTGAGACAATTATGTAAGGTAGTTGCTCTAAGATGGAGTGGTTAATATTGATTTTGTAAGATCAAGCGAAAACTTAACAGACCCGTTTATAAAAGGTCTTACTAGGGAAGTGGTCTGGAAAATATCAAGAGGGATGAAACTGAAATCCACATTCAGAAGTTGCAATAACTAAAACTTAACTTTATTCTTGTAGCCTAAGTCTAAGAGTTCAATGAGCAAAGTAAGTTATTTTTACAACTTGTAAGCATTAGTTATATATATATTTTTGCTTCCCTCAAACAATGCTAGGATCCTACAATTTCTTTATGAGGTTGAGCGTTTTATACTCTTAATGGATCTAAAATCACTATGTTGGAGTGTTTAGTTATAGGGTACTTTAAATAGATCCATTTATATGAGTGTTGGACGTAAGGCAACTTCTGTTTGATAAATGTGTGGATTCACTCTGAGTGCTCATGAAACTGAGATACTGATACATGGTCATAACGTGTCGCTGTTTAGAACACTTGATATATTTTGAAATCTTGCATGTGGGATACGTCTCATTTATCAAATGAGATCGACAGTCCAAAGCATTAACGACTGTACATATCGGTAAATCTTGATGTATTTTCACTAAGTAAAAGTTTAAGTCTACCCGGTACCTTTATTTATGTATGAGATTTCCTTGGTCGAATGAAGTTGATTTAAAATTTGAAAATGGCGGAGCAATGTTGGGATTTTCAAAATCTGTAAGTATAATATAATATCAAAGATAAATAACAAAACTAATATTACCAAGGTGGTAGGAGACGTTGCTATTAATGTAACAATTATTGGGTTCAATTCTTACCGTACAACAATTGCAAAGACGTCAAAACTATAAATAAAGATCGGAGTTGAGAGATCTCACTCGTTCCTCTAATCACTGCTCTCCTCCCATCCTCTAGCATTTTGATTAAGATATCAATTGTCTTTTTCTTAATTCAAACACAGTGTGTCAAATTTACTGATTTGCAAAATTGCCATATTGTTTTGAAATTCTCTTCATTTAGCTAAAAATTCTGTTTTCAAGTGTTTGTGTGCCTAGAAAATGTGTTACTTCCTGTTTTAGTTCAAGTTTCACTTTTCGTATCCTGAGGGTAACTGCAAAATTACCCTATGAAGTAAATAGGGTAGCAAAATTGCCTTAAGTTAAGTGACGTAGTAACACATCTGAAGTAAAATTTAATTTTAATTTCACTTTTTCCACTTTTCTTAATTTTCTCTTTTTTATATTTTGCCCTCATAAGAAGCATATTATCCATGATTAAACGACTCGACACAAAAGCACTTTGGTTTTTTATGATTAGGTCTCCTAAACATGACGCGCAACAATTTTAGACCACTTTGAAATTAGGCTAGTTTAGAATTTTTTTTGTACAAAATTGTTATTCTAGTTATGCTTATTCTGGAGACTAATTTTTATCAATTTTGGAGATGTGTATATATTTATTTTGAATTTTTAAACATAGGAGTATTTTAGTCATTTTAAATTATTGAAACATGACTAAAATACCTTATATTTAAAATTACAAAATAAATATATATACATCTCCAAAATTAGTAAAAATTGGTTTATAGATTAAACATAACTAGATTAATCGTTTTGCAAAAAAAATTCTGAAAAAAAGTTTTAACCAGTTCAAAACGATCAATTTTCCCTCAACCTTATTTCAACTTGTTTGCAAGAACCTTGGTCAAAATCTTTTATAGTACATTACATAAACTGATTGGCTGAAAATCTGTTAATTTTGTGGCACCCAGTTTCTTTGGAATGAGCATAATTTCTATCGAATTTATCTCAACTTTCATACTGAACTTCAGCTGAACTAATCCAGCTTCTAAAATGCTCCTACACGGTTCAAAAATCACTTTTTCGACAACATGGTAGTTATGCTAATAAAACCTCGCTGACATCTTGTCAGGTCCTAGGGCCTTGGCAGGATCCATTCACTTAATTGCTTTGATAATTTCGTGCATTGGTAAGGGTGTTGTAAGCTGCTTTTGCTCCTCATCTAACACTATGTTGAATCAGTCTCACCACCTTCCATGCATTAATAATTGCCTCTATAGTGAATAAGGTTCTGAAAAACTACAATGCAAGTATTTCCAATCACTAATAATGTTGCCCTGCTTATCCTCAACCAAGTACATGGTTCTTTTTTTCTTTTTGATGTGCACTTGTGGAAGTAGCTGGTATTTTGATCTCCGTACTTTAGTCAATTCACCTTTGAGTGTTGTTTCCTATTTCTCTCTTTATCGTCTAGTAACTAGTTTAATTTTTACCTGTGTCTCTTATCTACCCATCTCCGGCATCTGAAGGGTTTTGCTTTCCATTTCGGTGAGTTTTTCTTGGGGAGCCTTTAGGTTCTTTTTTATGCTTTCCTTTCTATCTCGTTGCCACCATTTTAATTTCTTAATCCAATTCTTGATCTTCCTTCTAATTGCTCCAAAGGTGATCCATTCTTCACACCTGTCATTACACTAGCTTTCCTAAATAATATTTCTAGCTTCCTAGTCTCTACCCTAATGGGGTTTGTATTTAAAATCAAAATAAGATCTTAATTTTGGCGTCTGTTGCATTTCTCACAAAATGTGACAGTCATCCCAGGCTGCCACAGAAAGATGCAATAATTAAGCACAAGGGAATCTTCTCAGCCACTCATTGGAAGACATTGCCCTGTCCAACCGCGCATCCACCCTATCTGAACCTCTTATGTTATTTCTCCATGTCAAGGATGCCCAACAAAGCCTGAATCAACCAAGCTACAATCATTGATTACCTCATGGAAAGATACCAGTATGCTCTCGGGTCTTCTTGTACTACTGATATTTTCTCTCGCATTTAACCCTTCATTGAAGTCACTGATGACTACCAAAGGCATTGCTTTGATATTTCAAATCCTTCAATAAATCCCAAATGTCCTTCCTTCTGCTAGCTTGTAGATTCCTATACATACCTGTCATTCTCCAAGCTCTCCCCATGTGGATGTTAACAACTACATCAATATGATGTTGATAATTGGATTCGACTCTTACACCCTCTTCCTTGTTCCACATGAGAGCCAAGCCCCCTATCCTCTCAACACAATCTATAGAGAAACAGCAGTCCATTCGAGCTCTTACCTTGATTCTCTCCATTTTTGCCATCTTCTTCTGTCTCAATCAAAAAGATTAATTTGGGAGCTTCCTTCTTGATAAGATCAAGAAAATTCCAAATTATTTACGGTTTCTCAAGCCTGCGGCAATTCCAAGCAACAATATTTATTATTGTAGGTGGAGCTGAGTGATAAACTCAACCTTTGCCTCTGGTTCTATTTGATATTCTCTATTCTTCATAGGATTTCTGCTTCTCTTCACCTTTGCGAGGTCTTCTATCTCATCTCCCATCCTCTTCTGCTTGCCTTCTTTTTGAATTCTCATCCTCCTTTGTCCCCTGCCCAATTCCTACTTAAATCATCAGCTGTCTCTCACTTTCCTTTTCCATCTTATGCCCAAAATTTCATTAGCTTTATTATAACCCTGACCAAACCCATCCCCCACTTTCCTTTGAGACTCTCCTTGCTTCCCCTCCTTTATACCTTTCTCTTTCTCCCCTTGCTGATCACGCTCCCTTTCTCTACTAACACATCAATCCCTCTCCCTACCCTCTTCACCCATCTCGTTCTCCCTTACTTTCCTAACTGTTTTAATAGTAAATTAACAATTGGTTTCCCATTATTTTTTATCCTTTTACTGCTCTAATTGTCCTTGTTCACTCTCCCTTACTATATTGGTTTCCATCACCCCTTGACCCCTGCTTTCCCTTTGGTTTCCACCCCCAACTTTTTATTCTTCTTTCTATTTTGCTTCTCTTTCCATTGCTGAATTCTTTCATTGCCCCCTAATCCAAGCTCAATTCTCTAATCCCTTCCTATCCCATTGAGTATTTGTCACCCCTAGACCTGCTACTATCTCCCTCTCCTCTCCTCTCCTCTCCCCCTACAATTCCCAAAACACCTTGTTTACTCCTATCCCTATGTTCCCCTAGATAGTCAGTGTTTGCCCCTCCTTCCTTCCACCCCCACTTCTAACAGGTTCCTGTTCTCTTTTCCTTTATTAATTTCCTCCCCAACCATCCTACTTTCCTTTGATTGTCTTATAGTCTGGCCTCTTCTAACTCCTCCAGGCCATCTCCCATCTCATTAATTGGTCTTCTATTTCCTTTCCCTGTCCCCTTAGTTTCCACAACTCTTCACCCCTTCCTCCTTTTGGGTTCTAGAGAGTCAACTCCTTGCTTCCCTTCAGTTTGATCCACTTTAATGATATCCATATTCTGTTCCACCTCCATCTCCATTCTCTCCTCTAGGTCTTCTTCCTCAGTCACATATCACTTTGGAGTCATCCTATCTTTCCTCCCTTTTAGTCTCAATATTTTAAATCCCACTCGTAGGTAGCTCCCATATGGCATGTCTTCTTTTTTAGATCTGGTTTTGGAATATTCTTTCATCCTAGTCTTCTCGCAGTCCTTGTATGTGTGCTCATTTTTCCACACATGTAGCAGAAAGTCGGTAATTTTCCATATTGGAAGTATAGCCAGTGCTTCTCTTGAGATCCTACCTGTATAAAAATCTCCCTTCAGAATAGTTTGAGAGTGTCCAGAATGACCTTTGTGTGGAGTGAATATTCCTTTGCCTCAATTTGTAATATCTTTGAAAGGTGTCTCCTATCATTTTCCCCAGCTTTATCTTATCAAGATATGGGATATCCACTACTTGTAGCCAGAAAGGTGATCTTTATAAAGCCACCTTCATTGCCCTTGTAGGAGCAACTACCTCTTCCAAGACAACAAGTTGTCTGTCAAACAACCAAGGCCTCTCCTCTAATATCCCCCATTTGTCTTCCTCATGCTCAAGATTAACCAAACATAGATTGCTGTCCATCTCAACAAAGTTTACCTTGCCTTTTATCTTTCTTACCTTCCACATTGTTCAACATCTTTTTGTTGTAGATTTTTCTTGTCTACACCGAACATAAGAGAGCTGGTTGTTCTCTTGGGTCGATCTTTTTGCATTTTTTTGATTGATTGTTTAAAGTCCAAATCTCCTCTCCAAGAAGTTCCACTTCAATCATCAACATACCTAACTTCTCCTTAATCTGTGATCAAGTTATGCCCTAAAAACGTACCCTTCTCTGCTGGAGAGCCTAGTTTTCACCTCCTCCACCTAAGAGATTGTTGCGTAGAGACATTGGGGAAGAAATTGCTTGATCTAGGGTTTCATCGCCAAATAGAGGACTTTGTTATGGATGATTTAAGATATTGACATTCATATAAATGATACACATTAAGAGTTGCTACATTGTTGGCATGGTTAGGTTGGATCAAGAAGATTTCGGTTGATCAGGATGATTTAAGTTCAATTTAGTTTGAAATAGCAATTCTTAAGCAGATCTAATGGGATCACCTGATTGATGTTGTATAAAAATGGTTTAGATTGAGGGGTAGTGAACTTCGCAAGTGAGCTATAAATGTTCTGCATTATTTGATTTTTTTATAACCGTGTTATTGCTAAGGATGCATGTAGAGCATATGAAGATGGGCTGATTTTTCGAATTTCATATTGGACGATACCAATAGGTTCTGAGGAATTTGATGACATTGAGTCATTTGAGAGCCTAAGAGTCTCGTGAATACAATTATGTTGGAAAAAGAATGTAATTCTTGAATTGGTAGCTAATGCATGAGAGGTGTATGATCCAGTGCATAGTTGGATGCACTAATTGCAAGTTTAAATGTATAGTTACGATATGTGCGAGAAGCATACATGTATAGAGATGTTGAGTGAAAGGATAGGTTGAACTCTTGTACTTATGTGATTGTCTGAATGAAGGAATTTATTCCAAGTGCACATAACAACAATGAAGAAGCATTTAGATCTTGCTAATCCAAGTATGTGAGTGGTGATAGATTGAATGATATGTATATGTTAATCGATCAAAGAGTTGTAATGATGTTTGTTGGATGCTCTCGATGGAAAGACAAGGAAGATGAAATGATACATATTGAGTGGTGGTCTTATTGATCCTTGGTTGTGGCGGATTGTGATATCTTTGAGTGCTAGCAAATGTAAGAAACAGTGTCGTAGAGGACACAATGGTTTTATTGTGGGGGCATCTTAGGTGGAGATGCAATCATATTGGTTCAGGCATGATAACGGATTAATCTCTGAAGTGAAAAGATGCGAACTCATACAAAGTTGGAGCATGAACTAACTGATAGATTGCAGAATGTTAAAGACATGAATTCTCTATTAGTGAAAATGTATTAGATTTTGTCTTATATTTTGCATATAAGTTATTTCTTGATGGTTTGCATATGACAATATTTGATAATTGCATTGGAGTTCGTATTATTTTTATTAAGTACCCTTGAGAGTCCTATAAATAGGGTATTAGTTATGAATTCATTGGAGTCTTAGAGAAAAGCCTAGAAAGATTAAAGAACAGTGATGTAGTTCCTGGGGTATCTTGATGGGATGTTAAAGAGGAATTATTAGAGTGTCTTAATTGTAGATGTGTATGAGATATGTAAAGAATGAGTGTGAATAATTTTATTTGTATTTTTGTATCTTATTTATCATAATAAGCATTCGACCCAGAGTCTCTTAAGTGGAGTATTTTCCATGTTAATTTGTGCCTTACGTATTCGATTTTATGGTTATTTATTTGATCCTGATTATTATAGATGCTTCCATAATAGTTGGTATTAAGCTGAATCATATTTCCTAACAAAATGAGTTACACTTTGGCTCAACAACGTGACTTATTGTCTTATTGAAATTTTTTTAAAAAATGTAGTTTACATGAAAATTTTACACTTTGGCTCAACAATGTGACTTATTGTCTTATTGAATTTTTTTTTTAAAATTTAATTTACATGAAAATAGAATTGTAGTGAAGAAGATGTAGCATTGAGACCAAACTCTTAGTTATCCTTTTTACAGGTTTATGACATTTATTTCTTACAGAAGGATTATATTCCAAATAACCCAACAACTTTTGATTTTATGATAATTATAATGTCTCATATGATCATTATCACTCATTATACGCACCCAAAGAGATTAAGTCATAATATTGAAACTTACTTTGATTGGAGGCTTGTATCGGCCACAAAATAAAGTCATGATATATTAAATATTTCACCATTAAATTATTTAAATAATGATAAAGAGTTTTTCGTTAATATGTTATAATGTGTTCCAGTTAGCTAAGTAACCTCAAGTCTTTGAGATGTACTAGATTTCATTCAATCTTCAAATTAATGGGAACATCAAAGTGTTGTTAGGTTGTTATTCAGAAGCACCTTTTTTAAATCATAGCCCCATAAAGAATTGAGCTTCTGATAGTAGCCTTTTGCAAAAACATTCATTGTTGATGCATTCCTGTGCATGCAATAGAGTGAAGACAAGAATTACTAGATTTTTTTATATGGTCATCGGGCGATCCTATTGCAAAACAAACTATTGGTTATTAGAAGCAACCATTCCACATCAAATGTTTTTTCTGAAGGAACACATCAGATGTCTTGATATTGGTTATAGGTCAGTGTCTCAAAGATGGGCAAATGGTGGGACTTCTGTTGATTTACATCTGTTGTCCATGTCATAGTTTGCAAACTTAGAGACGAACTATGTATTGCGACCTCCGTGAACAGGAAGAAAACGAGGAAATGATTTTGTGGGTCTAGCATGAACTATGTTTTCAGACCGCAACTTAGTTTTCAGTAACTTCTATTTTGAACGAATTGAGCATGAGATCCATATTATGACTGAAATTGAATTGATAAAGTAGGGGGAATTGAATTGGCTAAGTAACCTAGTCTCTTGGAGTTCTATTGACAACCTAGGACCATTAGAATTTGTCATGCCTCATGAGCACAATATGTAATCATTATTATCAGCCACTAAGTTCTATATCGAAGGACCTAATAGAGATTTTTCTAGCTATTTGATTTTTGATACAAGTAGCTTGAGATGGCTTTTTTTATTTGGAGCTATAATTAAAAGAAATTTTGATGTGAATCTTATGGAACCTTTAAGCAACTCTATAGAGAAGAGCAAAAGAATAGTGGAAAAGGAAAACTTGAGGATAAACTTGAGGATAATGAACTTAAAGTTCATTCAAATACAAATAATGCAAAAGTTGAGGCCTAAGCTTGATACTAAAAGCTTGAGTTGCCCGTTTAAGAAGACTGATGTCTATAGCAACCTACTTTACCAACAGTGTCCTTATGGTAGTCTTTTTCCTAGTAATACCTTATTTTTGGATGTTGGCTTGACGGTAGTTTTTCTATTTGAGCCGACTCCACTTCTCTACCAGTAATTTTAATTTGCGTTTAAGTCGGCTTCTCCATTTTAATGGAGTAGTCACACTAATATATTGTTGGCTCAATGGTAGTCATTTTCCTCTTAGGATTGCTAGTAGTAATTTTAATTTGGCCTCTCCACCTTAATAGTGACACCAAAAGCTAAAAGGGAATATTAATGGAATTTTAGTGTCTTCAATGGAGAACTCGAGTTTTTCATATCAATGACATCAAAGTTTGACAAAGGACCTAGAAATCATGGGTTCAACTCATAAATGTATTCTCTAGTGCCGCCCTTTAGGTTGACCCCTCTAATGACGTGGAGACAGTTATATACTATTGATTTTAGTTCAATCTTTTGATGGTTCCTTACAGACGTCGAATCTATCATCATTATCATCATAAGTCATTTCCCACCTAGGTGGGGTCGGCTGCATGGATTCTGTTGCGCCATTCTTGGCAATGAGAGACTAAATTTTCAGTAATTTATAATGTTTTAAAATCTATAACTTTTAAATTCATTGCTAAACTCATATAAATACATCTATGACGGCCGATTGATCAAACCCATTTCAATGCTTAACTAAGATCTATTAGGTCATATTATTTTATGATATTTATTTTATCATGTGATGGAAATCCTTTCAATCATAATCTTGGTTGGTTTTACTAATTTAAAAAATATAATTAATGTGTAAATTATGAAAAGACAATTAGATCTATTTGTAGATATATTAGAATGTTATAATGATTTATAAAAGATGAATGATTCTATTAACCCAGGTTAAGCAAATGTTTCGCTTAGCTCACCTTAAAAAAGCCATTTGTAATATTTTTTTTGTTTTTCTTCGTAAACTTGTTTATCTAAGTGTATTTTAATATATAAATCAAGTTTTACCATTTTTGGATTTGAGATTTTTAAAGACACAGGTATTTTAAATGTTGAGGCAAAATATAAAAATAGAAAATAAGGAAAGTGGTACAAGTGAAAATGAAATTAAGTTTCACTTCTGGTGTGTTATGACGTTATTTTTTTTAAGGTAATTTTGCTATCCTATGTGCTAATTAGGGTAATTTTGCAATTGTCCTCAAGATGCAAAAAGTAAAACTTGAATTAGAATAGGAAGTAACACTTTTTTTAGACAAAAACATTTGAAGGCAGAATTTTTGGTTGAATGAAAAAAATTTCAAAACTATATGATAATTTTGTAAATCAACAAGTAGGACATACAATGTTTGAATTAAGACAGGAGCAACAAATGTTTCGAATAGGACACTAGGATGTCTAAGGAGAGGAGGTTGCATCCATTCAAATTGATTTGCAAAATTATGTCAAAAATACGCAACAAATTCGAACCCATTACTTGTTATGTTACCACCAATGTCTCTACCATCTTAGCTATATTAGTTTTGTTGTTTATCTTAGACACAATATTATATTTATTTTAAAATTTAAAAATCCCAACATTAAATAAATATATATATAGATGTTTAAAAATCTCAAAAAATATATACACATCCAAAAATAGTAAATTTTGATTTATATGTTAAATATACTTAGATAAAAAAACATATGAAAAAAGCAAAAAAGTGTTATAAATGGATTTTTTGAGGTGACTAAGTGAAACGTTGGCTTAATCTAGGCTAAGAGGATCATTTCTCTTTATAAAAATCGTTTATCTACGTAGAAAAATATTTTAGCTAGTTTAGATGTTGAATTAACAATTTTAAAATTGACATGTAAATTAAGCAATTTTATTACATGGATTTTGCAAATATCTTTGATGGAGGCCATGTACCTTTTTAATTTGGATGGAACTTGATTTTCTATTCAAACAATGATTTTAAATGTAATGGGTAGAGTGGACCTCACATTATTGTTAACTAAGGACAAATAATAAGGTTTCCACCACCAGTTTTGTAGAAGTGTAACCCTTTTAACTTTAAAATTAATTTGATAGTTGATTTTGTTATATTTTAGTAAATGGATTATATGTTAATTACCTTAGTTTTTAGTTTTATTACAATTAAATGACACAAATGGGTTAAGTTTTGGTCTATGCATTTGTATAAGTTTAGTCAACGTTAGGGCTTGGAGCCTGTTTAATGCATTGGTTTTATTGGGCTATGCATCCTTGCCATGTCCAAAACTTGAACGGGACTTGTCGGCTAACTGTAGTTAATCCCTCATCCACTTGGGGGACTTTATACCATAGAAAATTTTTTAGCTTAAGGTAGTTATTTATTGGTCCCATCAGCCTAGCACAAATGTTGCCTCATGGTTGGAAGGCTTTGCTGGTAACAAAGGCTTGTGGTAAAACGAGAATTATGGTTTGCATGATTTTAGGCGAGTTTATAAAGCATATGTTCTTCTTTGAATTGAAAATTGTTTGCTATTGGTGTTCGATTAAGATGATTAGTTCAATTGCCAATATGAATGAATCATGTGCATTCGTTATGTGGGTATGTAAAGCAGCTTGGTAAATTTGTGAAGAATGTTGTCATTGATTTTCCTATGTTAGTTTCTATCAGGTTCATTGTTTTGAAAATATATGAACCATCTTGTTTGAATTGGAACTGTGTTTGGTGATGAGATCAAAAGTCACAATTGATTATAAAAAAGAAAAAAAAAAGATAAATAACTATTTGCAAATAAGTCAGGTGAAACTATTAGTGATGCATTCCACACTTAAAATTTGGTAATGTGGAACATAATAGGATAGTAGGAAAATATGGAAAATAGAAAAGAAAATATTTTGAAAATTGTATGAATGATATGATATGATAGGGATAAAGTTATAATAAATAAGATAGTTATAAGAAAAAATGATTAGAGTATAGAGGTAAAGTTGGAAAAAGTTGGGTTTTTAGATAGTTAAAATGTCAAATAATTTATAAGAGAATTTGTTGAAGAGAAGAAACCATGAGAACTTTTACATAAGATTACCAAATGTGACCTTATTTGGAAAGTAGGGAGTGATTGTCGTTCTGATTTCAATGATTTATTTAATTTTCTCTATCTCGTTCATGATTCTGCATCACATTTGGGCTTTACGTTTGGGACTACATGACACATCTTTTTGTAAAAAGTGGGTTCTATGCTAGGTTGCACTTAAAATAGTTCTTGTAATAAAATTTTTCCTTGTCAGTATTCCTAGATAATCCGATTGGACAAAGGATAATAAGGATGAAATCACGACACATGCTAAAAGATAACAGCAATAGAAGACTAAGTAGTAAAATAGGAGAAAGTGTTGAGAAAATAGTTTTCATCATGATAATATGTGATGACTGACCTTTAGAAATAGACTAGCTATACCTACATTATTCGAAAGTTATTTACTTAATGATTATCAAGGCATCGACACCAATGAAATTCTCATTAGCTGGGATTGCCATTCTAAAGCATACATATGCGTCAATCACCCAATAGCTGGTTAATCTTCATCATTATTTTTCTTCCAAGCTAATAAATTAGAGTTATGATATCATGCGTTTTATATTTTATATATTTTATTTTTCTTAACTTCTATGTGGGTCCAAGTGTGTTTATATCATATACCAAAATTTATTATTTTTTGGGTTGTTCTACATTTTCACAAAATTTTAAAATAAAAAAATTAGTTTGGTATATGATATAGACACACTTAGGCTCACATAGAAGCAAAGAAGAAATAAAAAAATATAAAATAAATGAGGTTGTCATTTAGCTAAGTAACAATCAATTACATAGTATCATAACTTAATAGAATAAGTGTAATAGGGCGGATTTTACAGAGGGTCTGTTAGAGGATTAAGATGGGATAGAGGGGTTCTAACAGAGGGTCCGGAAAAGTCTTCAATAAATGAAGAGAGTTATCATAGGATTTGGGAAGGTTCCCAGAGGGTATGAGTGAGTTTCAGAGAGTCTGGGATGATTTCCTAGAGGATCTAGGAGAAGTCCCAGAGGAGGTTAGATGTAGCAAAGGGGATTGTGGGGCAAACCCTTGATGGTTCGTAAGTGGAGTTGTGGTGTTCGGAAATATTAGAGAGATGAGAGTTTTAGAGTGGGTAGAAGTAAGATCGCAACTCGGGTTGGGTAGTGATGGAACCTACCTTGACCCATTTTTAAAAAAACCTTTACCCTATCCTATTTTAAATCGGATCTGTTTGGAGCCTAGCCTATCCAATTTTTTCAAGAGCAGATTGATTCTGGTTCTGGTTTCAAATTGGTTCCTAAAGAAGCCATGCACTCAAATACATGTGCTATATTAATGCTCAATCTATACACTACCATAATCCATACAATTTGTTTCTATAAAATCTGTCAAATGGTGCAATCTGTTTCTGTATAATCTGTTTGTATATGAACTATAAAACTGCAATCTGTAAAATAAGACAAGTCGTACATTCTAGAACATACAATCTACAAAAAAATGCAATTTGTATACACTAGAACATGAAATCTGTACAAACATTCAAATAGCAAAAGGAATATTATCTCATTAGAATATACTACTTTTACCAATCTCAAGTCTTTCCAATTCAATACAAAAAAAAATCTCAAGTCTGAAAGCCAAATACAACACCAATCAGAATATGAAAGTCATATACAACATAAGTACAACACAAATCAGATAAAAAATCTAATGAATTAAAATCAAAGTTTAAACATAAATAATATTAGAATTCAAGAACCCTTCTTATCTCTCAATTTTCATCATTCGTTTAGAATGTCTTTTCCCTAAAAGTATAAATAAAATTTAGTAAGAATCATTTGACCTTTAAATACAAAGATTAGAAAATGAAAAATAAATATTAACACAACCTTATTAGGAATAGTGGTAACATCAGTAGCATTGGAATGAACACTTGTATTTTTTGTAAAACAATTAGAAAATAGGTATTAATGATAATTTATCACACAAAATATGCTTATGAACTTATTACCTATGAAATATATTTAATATATTAAAAAAGATAAGAAAAAATGAAAAATGTCATCTAATGCTACAACATTCAACTTGTTACCTAGTACTACAATGAAAAACTCTCCAAACACTTCTTCAATGTTGGATGGTTTGGGGGTTAACCTTGGCAAATCTTAACAACATATTGATGATTCCACAGTTTTTGCAAATAAAATACTTCTATATGCCTCAAGAACTCATCCACTAGTATTAAAAGCAGATTCAGAAACCACAGTAGAAAGAGAAATAACAAATTTCACGAGCAATCAAGCACAATACTCTAAATTTGGATGCATGAGCTGACCACCACTCTAAAATATTAATTTTTCTAGTTGGCAACAATCTGGGATCTTTAAAATACATATCAATTTCTATTTTTGACCATTGCTCATCTTTCTCTTTATAAAATTCTAGAAAATCATTGATTGCACAAACCTTGACATTGCTTTAGCTACACTCTCCCAAGGAGTGCAACTTTGGTAGGGTGCCAACTGGCTCAACCCTAATTTAGGTAAGATAAGGTACAAATTATTACCCATGGGTATGGGTAGGGTACAAATTATTATCCACCCCCCTTTAAATAGGGTACAAATAGGGTAGATATATTAGGTGCCATGAACCAACCTGCATGAGTAATTAATTATGGGCATAATTGTATATGTATATAATGTATATTATATAATATGTATTATGCTTTGTCTATGACATCTTGTGTGCACACCTATTTTTATAAATTCAAATTCAAATGAATCTTATGTCCCATAAAGTTGTGGAGTGTGAAGTAGAAAACTAGTTCGATTATTTATATATATGTCATTGGCTCTTCTAAAAGCATTTTATAAGTAAGCTTATGAATTGTGATTGTCATATATTAGTAATGTAAATAATTGGGTTGTGATGGTCTATATTTTATTTTTTTAGTATAATAATGTAAACAATAACATATGCACTTATGAATTTAAAATGTAAATGAATATTATTTTATATTATTTAAAATAACATAAAAATATTTTTAGAATATTTCGTATATGAGTGTCAAAAGAACCGATTTGGGATTGACCTTATGGCTAATAGGTAGGGTAGGATACACTAGGAATCAAAACGATAAATGGATAGGGTAGGGTAGGCCTTTTGCCGATAGGGTATAGGTAGAGTAGACTACTCTTCGAATTAAACTAACCCAAGTTGCACCCCTAACTCTCCTACTACATTTGAAGCTTTTCTTAGAGCAAAACAGGATTCATAAAACTTGAAAAGTTTATGCAATTTAGAACTAACCATTTGAGTTGCTTCAACCGATTTAGTTTTATCAAACAACTTAGCATAAAAATAGCTTATAAATCGAAGCTTGTACAGTGGGTCCAAAGCATTTGCTATCAACAAGATATTATTAATTCTATCTAGGCTTTCCCAGTATTTATTGAAAATTTCTCTCATTCTTTTATTCATGTCTTGAAGGAGATAACTATCTGATGTTGAACTCATGACTAATAATTTTTCAACTTGATATAGTTGGATTAAAAGCACTGAGGAAGTTACATAAGATGTGCTAGACAAAATCTTTATAATTTCATAAAATTTTTCCAAAAAATTACACAACTTCTGCATTATCCCAATCAAATATTGTTGGAAGTCCTTCCCTAGTAATAACTATATGCCCCCCCCCCCCCCCCTCCTCCAATTTATCAAATGTTGCTCTAAATTTTAAAACACTAGTCAATATGAAATATGTTGAATTTCACCTAGTAGGAACATATATGCACAAACCCCCTTTTTCTTTGATTTCTGCTTTCTAGCAATATTTTTTAAATTTATCTTTCCTAGCAGGTGAAGCCTTTACATGTTTAATCATGTTTTTAATATGGTTAATTGAGTCTTCAATCTCATCTATTCCATCCCTCTAATTAGTTTAAGAATATGCATTGCACACCTAACATGAAATACGGATCCATCTCAAATGAGTAAACCTTCTCCCTTAAACTTTCTTTTAATTTCGTAGCTACGACACCATTACTAAATGGATTGTCCATGTTTATATTACAAATTCCATTGAAGTTCCATTTTATCAAGTAATTAGAAATAACATTAGCAATGCATTCACCAATTTGTGGAGATGGGCACAAACAAAAGTTAATAATTTTCTTATTTAACATCCATTTGTCTTCTATAAAATGTGTAGTGAGACATAAATAGTCTTCATTAGCAATGGACGTCCATATATCTGTTGTTAAACACACTATCCACTTTGTCAAGGAAAAAACTCATTAGTTTAGTTTTTTCATACAAAAAAGTCACATCTTTAGCAACTGTTGTTGTAGACACAAATTTCACAGCAGTTGAATTTTAGTAATATATCTGCGACAACCCTCACACTCAACCAACTTAAATGAAAGTTCATCAATTGTTATCGTTTTAGCAGAATCTCTTCTATTTGCAGTTTGATCAAATTGTTATGCAGTTAAGCTACCTGAAGTGCCCGTTGGAGATGATAGATTCAACAATTTCTGCTTCTTGTCACCCCACCCACGATTATAACGAGTGCATCTATCTATATCATTTCTCATTAAGCTAGTGTCATTCTTACTTGAATAAGTTAAGACCTTTTTGCAGTAATTACATGTTACTTCCTGTTTCTCCTCTTTTTTATCATTCTTTGAAACTTGCTTAACTTGTCTTAATGAAGTGTTGTTAGATATTAGAATAAACCTTATATTCAAATTTTGGTTTTGAAGGAACAACATCATTTGCAGTTTTCTCATCCTTTAAAGGATCCTCACTCACACCCATTTCTCCCATTACATCCCCTTTCACTATATTCTTAGCCCCATTCTCAACCTCCAAATCCCCTATTACATTAACCATGTCATCCATAGTATCATCCATAGCTAAATCAACATAGTTGTTCACACTGCTCTCATCTTCCATACCCAATATTATAGTCAATTCTAAAATAGTAACATTACACATTGATTAAAACATGTATCCATTTACATTCAAAAATATATCATGCAAAATGAATTTAACTAATAACCAAAATTTTTAGTACAAACAAAGGTCAACATAACATGTATTTCAATACATTAAACAAGAGAGATAAACTAATGCAGCTCAAACATCTAAAGTGCAAACCTTAACTCCATAATTGAAATGTTTTCGTTTTTTAGACCATCAAAACATTAAACAATAAAAAGCTATATGGCTTAGATTCACTTTTGAATTTGATGGTAATGCAAAAACCTAAGGATATTGAAGCATGACTGGTTTGATTTGGGAAAAAAACTAACTTCTACAACTTACGTCATTGGTGACCGCAACAGCAACAGAAAAAATGTTAAAGCAACAATTTAGTGTGGCTAGGATAGGGGTGGCAGACGTGCAACGAGGCTTTTCTTCTCCGGGAAGCAGCGACTGAAATAGAGGAGGCTACCACTCAAACAAAGGAGGTCGGGGGTGACCGGTGACGGTGAGGCTCTCCTTCTTCGGTAGATCGCCGCTACTAGGGTTTGGGAGCAAAGCACGGAGTGATCGATCCATGATCGAGAGAGAGAGAGAGGAGTTAGGATTTAGGTTTCTAAGGCTCTTCTTTAATAGGTGTATATATGTATTATAAGAATAATATATTAAATAATATGCAATCTGGGTCGATTCAGGGTACTGAGCACTTGGAACCAACCCTACCCAAATTTGAAAGGTATTTAACATGTAGAATTGAATTGACCCTATGGGTAGGTTCTTTGGAACCGAAGCAAACTTATTTAGGGTACCTAGCAGGTCAACCCGTGGGTGCCTAAACCGAGTTGCACTCCTTAGTAGAAGTCTGATTAGAGACAATGTGCCCTTACAGAAGAAGTGATCTCTTATTTAAAGTGTTCTCCTTTCGTTTAAGAAGGGAGTGAGCCCACTTTGTTATATCGTGCTCTTTTATTTTAGGAGATATTTTAGGGAGTCTGTTAGTAGTGGCACGAGAATAAGTCTATGCCATGTTTTATAGTTCCTTAAGTGAACCAATTGTTATTGCACACAAGTCCTAACACATGTATGGTGGAAGAATATCCCTACACTAAGCATGATCTAAAAAGAAGGGACACCATTAGAAACTAGGATAAAACATTTTGTAATTGTTATACGATCACTAGATTAATTGTTTGCATGTGTAGATTGGAGGAGTAAATGAAGGGTCTTCTAATCAGAGACGTGTACGGTGGGAGAATAACCCTACACTAAGCATGATCTACAAAGAAAGGGACATCATTAGAAACTTGGACAAAACATTTTGTAATTGTTATACAATCATTAGATTAATTGTTTGCATGTATAGATTGGAGGGGCAAATGATGGGTCCTCTAACAAGTCATATGCATGTATTGGATATTACTTTAGTTTGTCTCAAAGCTTTTGAAAGAGATAGATCACAATTGTAGGGTCATGGAGTCCCAGGATCCACGTATCTCTGGTCTGGGAATAGCATGAAGTCCTTCAATGTTTGTGAAGGGCCATTCTATTTGGGTACTGCGTGTAATTCATCTAATTTATCAAACTGTCTACTTCCTTTTTCTTCTTGGTAATTTTTGTGGTCCAAGGTTGATACTATGGGCTATCTGGTTAATATTCTTGTTTGGAACACATTTACTTAATATCTCTTGTTTAGGTAAAATCAAAGTACATGCTTATGCCTACATGTGCACAAGAAATGTTGGATGCTTTCTTTTGTGACTATATTTATAACATCTAGATCCAAAAAACGATCTCGGGCTTGTGGGTTATGGGTCCAATAGTGTAATATTGTCTGCTCTAGCTTGGTAGCTTAGCCCAAACAGTTTTAAAACATGTCACACTACATTTCAAGCTTAGATCCATTTATAGACTATCAAGAACTTTATTTCCTTTTCAACGTGAGATTTTTAGTTCTAAGTTGTTACAACATTTATATGCAAAAGTAGAACAACCGATTAATCAAATACATCTTGTCTTCTTGAGTTGTCTATCTGGCTACAAATGGTTATCAAATGGTTGCAGGAGAATGGTGATTATCACATCATATACCATGATTTTGATTATGATGCACTAGGTAATGGCTCCATTGCAGAAACATTAAAGTATGTGGTTTAACTGTTCAATCCATGCCCTTGAATTGCCTTACATATTAAATCATGGGCTCTAGACTAGACCTAGAAAATGATTTCATTTAGGGCTTGTTTGGCAAAGCCTAAAACTTTTCAATCTTAACAATTACTCTATTTTTTAGTCTTTTCTTCACAACTTCCTATATAATTACCCTATTTTTCAATCATTTCTACACAACTACCTATACAACAAATCTATATATTTTAACTTTATTCTCTTTACTCCTCATTATTATCCCTATCATATCATATCATTTTCTACCAATTTAAGAACTTTTATTCGTCAAAAGTTTTATCACTTCCCAAACACACCATTAGTTTTGGCACTTTTATAATTGATGAGTGCTATTTCATTTCAACTTTGACATAATTCTACTTTTCTCATTCCAACTTGGTGGGAAGCTTTGGTCTCATTCATCATACAATTGAAGTGGTCTTCACCTCTTATAGGTTGAGTGTTTACTGAGCTTGTTGAGGTTCCTCCTGAGAAAATATAGCAGAGAAAACATTTTATAGTTACTTACATAAATCCTTGACCTCAGTGGCAGGAAGCACTGGTTCTGGATGAGAAGGGTAAAAAAAAATTCTTTAGAAGCAATTGAGTGGTCTTAGCCTAGTTCAGGTTGAGTGATAGAAGTCCCTGTTATTATGCTATTCCACGGACCTTTTTCAGCTTCTTTCTGAGAAAATATGGTACAGAAAGCATTTTTAGGAATTCTCTGCAACTTATCTAAGTGTCATGGTTGAGGTCCAATTGTTCCAGTTTGAAATCTCAAGTCAGTTGCATAATGATTCGGAATGAGTTATCTTTGTTGGATCTTGTCCTATAATTCATTATCAAGATATTGTTGTTGCAAATTAGAAAATGAGACTGATGTTGTGTTGATGCTTTATGCATCTATAATCATTTTATCATATATAACATGTGGCAATTAGAAGGCTTTTGTTGTATGGGTGTTTTGTTCATTTATAATAGTACTGTAACCATCACATGATATATAACATGTAGTAATTAGAAACTGAGACTCATGTTGCATGGATGCTTGTGCATTTATAATAGTGTTATAGCCATCAAACCATATGTAACATGTGGCAACCACTGCACAATTTTGGGTATTGTTCATTATCATGGTCTCTCTATAGTCTATGACTACTTGTGTTTAGCTACATGGATTATGCTTTCATCATGGGCCATATCTGTGATGGAGTTGATTTGGTACGATTGAAACATTGTGGAAATAAGAATAAGAGGCACACAGACAAATGAAGGCTATCCATTTTGTAGTTTTCTTTCTATTTTTATTATTTTGCTTTTGTTGTTGTTGTTGAGGTTACTGCCATCTAATTCCCATTTTATTTCTGGGAATGATGTGGTTTAAATTCTTATTGGATATAAACCTAATGGACTTTTCATGAAGCATTAATTATGATGAAATCTTTGAGATATATTATACACAAATGCAAACATAACGATGACTTTCACTGCATTCTCAGTTCTTTTTTTCTTTTCTCTTCTTTTGTTTTGTTTTGTTTTGTTTTGTGTTTTTTTTTTTTGATAAATCAACAGAGGTGGGTTTCCTATGAGCAAATGCTGGTTCTATATTTAATTGATTTAGGATTTGAACTGGCATCAAGTAATCAAAATATAGATCAACTCGATAGATGATTTAAATAGTTGTTTTATTACTCTTTTTAGGATTTTTATTTCTAAAAACTTGTATTAAAATTTTCTTCTGCATATTGGTTTCTATAAATATAATAAGATGCATTAATGTTGAAACAATTCAGTTTATATAAACAGTGAACAAAATTCTTTGCTTTCTTCAGAACTAATTCTCTTCTTGTTATCTTCCCAAAAGAAAAAAAAATCTCTTCTTGTTCTCTAGTTCTTTCCTTTTCACCTAGCAAAATTGTCTGTCTTTCTTCCAATGTTGTTTCCCCTTTTATTTCATAGAAGTTGTTCACCGTACAGCAGTTTGGCAAGTTTGATTCATTCTGCATTAGCTAATGGTCTATTTCATGTCTTATCTTTCCAATAAGCCTGAGTCAGGCCAAAACACAATAGAATTTTGGCTACACCGGTCATTTATATTATTCAATTGAATTGTTGATCCAAACCTCTCATGGCTAAAGTTTTATCTAATTCATGACCCCTTTTCTTTTCTTCTCTTCTTTCTTCTCTGTTGACCTATATACATTTTTCCCCTTATCTTTTTTAAAGAAAGTCAGACTAAAGGTAGCTTTTCTGAATCTATGCATGTTTCGAATGGTGACTTGTGGGTGGTTGCTGTACAGATTTCATCAGCTCTCTGAATTTGACCAATGCAAGCGCAGCTGTCGCCGACGCCTAGCTGGTCACAACGAACGGCGGAGGAAGCCACCAGTTGGACCCTTATCATCACGCTACGGACGCTTGCCATCATTCCATGGTTAGAAATTGCCCAATTACCCTGCTTGTGTAGAAATCCTTTGTTCTGGAGCTGCTGTCCACTTTTTCTTCTACTCTCTTGAGATCTTGTATGAATGGCACACGTGGAAGAATTAAAAATCACTTGAAAAATTTATAAAATTCTTGGATGCTGCCTTTAGTTGTCCACTTTTTTGCTTCATCTGGCATGCAACCAGCCTAACATTTGTGCCAATAGTAGCTTTACATTCAGGATATAATGCACAAATTCTCCATCTTAGCGTGTGGTGGTATTAAGAGTGGGGAGCTTCCAACAATGTTGCCATTTACCTGATCTGATCTTGCACTTGGAGTTTTCCCCCCTCTTCTTTCAGGCACTGTTTGATGTAAGTTTGTGACCTTAATTGGCAGAAGACACCAGCCATTCCGGTAGCTTTCTGGTGGACTTCACATCATACCCAAGAGAGCTGGGGAGAGATGTGTGGCCCACTGTAAGAGCCGGTGTACCCAGCAACCAATCCTCCACTGCTGGAAAGTATCATCAGCAACTTTGGCAGGGCAGCCTTGAGGTTCCTTCTACCGGTGTCTCTGCCCATGTCTCAACAGGGGGGCTGCCACCCCTTTCCAGACCAGACATACCGCCGGCCGAGTTTTTTGCAGGAACTTCCTCCAACTCTGGCTGTGCTCTCTCTCTTCTGTCAACACATTCTCAGCAATGGGACCCCAGAAACCGTACTCTGGGCATTGCGTCGGATACCTTCATGACTGCTGAAGGGGTCTCAATAGCTCAACCATCACCAGATGCTGCTGCTGTCAGTAATGCTTTTGTGGGCGTTGCATGGAGTTCCAAGGGCCATGAGGCTGCAAGCAGCTCACATGGAATCCAGCGAGGATCAGGTCTCCGGCATGTTGCTTCTGAGCCTATTGGTGGTCGGTTTGCAGGCGAGCTTGAGTTGGCTCAGCAGGGAGGAAGACAATACATGGAGCTTGGACACTCAAGTGCTTATGGTTCTTCCTCCAGCAGCCAAGTGAACTGGTCTCTGTAGGAGCTAAGTGGGGACTTTGGACCTATCTGTGCCCATGCAGCGCCTCTTTTTGACTGTTCGTTCAGGTTTCTTTACAATAATCCGATGCACTGAACTCCTCGTAAACGTCAAAAATGCATTAGCAGGTGTAGCAAATTGGTAGTCATATTAGCTTACCATACTGTAACTGGTGAAAGTTCATATTTATAATTCAGACTGTCGCTTTCTTATGCTAGTAGATGTGTCATTTCACTGCTACACCTTTCTCTTGGGCATCATCCAAGATAATTTTGTACTATGCAACCAAGGTAATTTTGTATCTTCACCTAGCTTTTTTTTCTAACGAAATTCACCTATCTATCTTAATTTTATTTTTTTATTATATTATATGGAGTCATTCTGCTCCTCTTGGACTCAAAGCCAAGGCCACATATACGCACCGACGAGGTAAAACCATCCAGTTGTGCCCTTGTACACAGCTATCTTAATTTTATGTTCGATGATATCCAATTGATTTATATATTTACCATATTCCACGTTAATGATGTATTTGATTTGCTATATAGAGGGAAGTGATTCGATACATGCGGATACAAAATCCATTTTTAAAATTTTTAAAAAACCTATTAATCTAAGTGTTATATATATATATATAAATTTTTACATTTCTAAAGATGTTTACATTGATTTTTTATTTTTAAAATCAAAGGAGTTTGTCTTTTTTAATGAGAAACGCCTTATTTTTTCTATTTTTAAAATTCAAAAAATATTAAAAGCAATCGAAAGAATATACATATAACTTGGTTACATAAAAGTGAATCCGTGTAATCTTTTGAAAATCTAAAATTTTGATATGTAATGAAAAATCTAATTCATTCATTATATTTAACATCATTTGTTTCTCTAAAAGATTAAGTTTCATTCCAATCAAGTATATTTATGAGCTACATTTGTTAGAAAATGCATATATTCATGTCTAAATTATGAAAAACGCTAAATTATTAATTTTAAAATAATTCGACATCGATGCCATCAAAAATATCATTTTTATGTGAATAAATGATTCTATAAAGTACTATTATATTCTAATACGTGTAAATAAATATGAATATATATTTTTGAATAAGTGTGACTTATAAACATACTTGATTGGGATGAAATTTAGTTTCTTAAATAAACAAATGATGTTAAATACGATGAATGGATTAAATTTTATATTAAAAATCAAAATTTTAATTTTGAAGTGGTTACATGAGTTCGCTTCCATGTTTACCTAGAAGTGAGACTGAGACATATATACATACATACATACATACATACATACATACATATATATATGACATTTATGCTTAAGCTCACATAAATATATAAAAATTTAAAAAATAAAAATAAATTGCATACTGCATAGTGCACCCAATGCATTTGTTTAATTCTCATAAAACTTGGATTAAGTGAATTTTCTTAAGAGTGTAATTTGGGTTAGATAGGTCTGATTCGGAATCTACTTTACCCTTACCCTATTTTCCAAAACTCATATTCTACTTTATTTCAGATCAAGTCACTTCTAGATAGCCCTACTCTAATTTTTAAGATTGAATTGATTTTTAGTTTTTGTTTCAAATATGTTCTTTAAAATAGTCTTTATACTATCTTTAAAAATTATAATTTATTACAAATGTTACTTAAAAACTTAAAATCAAGATGATAGTAATATAATTTTTAAAACGTATTAATTAAGTTTATTAAATAATTAATAAATTAAACAAATTTTTATATATTTAAATAATATATTTATATCTTTCACTATAAAAGATATTTTATAAAATTTATATTAAATATAGATTAATAATTCGAGTCGGTTTCGGATACCTAGACTTTCTAATCCTAATTAAACTCGGAATTTTTTTTAGTTGGAATCTACTCTATTCTTATTAAACCAAGTGTTTTTTTTTAAAAAAAAAACTTAGAATCTACCCTACGCTATGAGTATAAAAATAAGAACTTATTCTGCCTATTTTAAGATACTAAACGGGTCGAGTCATGAATAGCCTACCCAAATTGCACTTCTTTTACATCAGTAGTCAAGATGGAGTTTCACCAAACCGCTTCTATGCAGGGACTTCATTAGAAACGGCAGGCAACGGCCTACTAACAAAAAAGCAGGCAACGGCGAAGCAGTTGGATCAAAGAAGCTTAATCAAATTGTATCACTGTCTACGTTCGACAAATGAATACCAAACCTAATCGTACATAGCCACCTCTCGGCAATGAAGATGAAAGTTTTTCCCCCAGAAAAATTTCATATGTAGAAGTACAAATAACATATTGTGCTTGAAGTGAAGCAACACTGCAAGTGACTCTATTACAGGGGAGAAAATTGAAAATGTATTTTAGATGGTCTCCGGATTGTACATTTCACGTCTTTACACCCTGGTGTTGGAACTGATACCACCATTCATGACCAGCAACAGCGCTTCTAAATTCTAATAGGATGCATCTGTACAGAAGGGATCAACTCGATGAGTGTCCTTAAAACCGTGTTGAGTCCAGGTTGTGTGACTCAGTGATCATCTTCATTTGGTCCAGGGCAATCAGAAAGCAGCGCCTCCATGGATTCATACTGCAAAGGGAAGTGAATAATGAGAGTTTGATATAGAAGCTCAACACTAGAAATACAGAAGAAGAAATATTCAACGTATAACAGCAAACGAATCAATAAAGATGTCCCCTTTCTTAGGTTTATAAACCCACAAGGGTGTACAAGTTCATGCTCCAGAATACTTGGAGCCATGCCTTGAGACCTTTATGCAATAGCCGAGGTTTGAGTCGGCCGGATTCGAATTCCATTCAGTATTCGAAGTCCAGCCGTACCTAATGCATCAGAATGGACATTGATAAAAGATGGCTACCACGCCCCACAAGAATACACCATTTTATTGCATTCTGAACATGTGTATTCGGTCATTGTACTGGCTATTAGTGATGAAGGTTGTTTGACGGGTTTAACTAATGATCAGGTCTTATGACATAAATTGATTTTAAATGCTTAGAAATGGGAGGAGAATTTTCCAGGTTGAGTGACCTTTTAATAATGAAAGGTTTCAAGGATATCTCAGAAAATGAGTTTCTAGCCACTTCTAAATTTCCAACAAACTTGCACAACTGTTCTCTAGGTGGTTTAATTGACGTCCAGACCTGACCAGTAGATTTATAAAATAAAATAAAATAAAAACCAACTGATAAAGCCCCATATACAGAGTTCCTGTCAGCTAACGCACGCGAGACGTGGCAGACATTCTACAGACACGCATTAAGGTAAAGGAACCATGTATTTTCAACATGAACAGAGACAAAACAAGGCTGTGACAGATGATGAATGCCAAGCTAGCGAGACTGGAATTGTAATAAAGCTACTGTAGAGGACTTCACGGTTGCAGCAATAGGTAACAAAATGCAAGGAAAACAAACTTTAGTTTCAAAGTTGAGCTGTAATACAGTGCACCTAGGTACAAAAACTCATTTTTTTGAAATTTTTTGTATACCACTGTTAATCTAAGTGTATTTAATATTTTCAAAAAAATAAAAAATAAAAAATGGGTTAAATACACCCGGATGCATTTGAAAATATCCCTTGAGTTTGTGTTAGAAACTGATTACTGCACCACTGAAAAGATGAGAAATTATTGATTTTTTTTATTTTTTTATTTTTTTATTTTTTTTTTGAGGCTTTGAAAGTGAAACTAAAGAAGGAAAGAACACAGAACATACAAAAAATTAAGATACACGCAGAGGACAATGAAAATCAAAATGAAGATGTACAGTATTTCATGAATAATCACTTACGAACAACATTTCCTTTTTTTTTTTTTTGAAAAAAAAAAAGAAAAAAAAAAAAGAGGGCAGGGGGACAGAACGAATGGAAGTATTGTAACGAGTTGTTTCAAGTTATTTGGAATAGACACAACTTACCTGACACCCACAGTAGATACAGTATCGATGTTCATTCCTTAATTTCATCAATATATCCAGCAAATCCTGCGAGAGAAAAAAAATGCAAAAAAAGAGGTTGAGAACAAAGGAAACTTCCCCAGCTTGGTGGCCGGTGCAAACAAAGCCATGAACAGCAACCAAAGGAGAATAATGGGCCAATTTGGATAAAACTCCCAGTTTCTGATTTTTCTACAGGAGGTAGCAACAGAATGCTCCAACCACTGCATAAGTGGATAAATCTGTAAAACCTTACGCACATCAGATGTTATATGTCCATTGTGATTCCCAATAATCCCAACCGAATCGAAGGCTTATCTTGCAATTTTGCTGCAAACAGATTTCCATATATAGGCCAAAATCCAAAATATGAAGCAAAATTTTTTTAAAAAAAATTCAAATATAGGCCAAAAGCTAATTAAAATACCTCTTCTGTGATCACTTCCTCCTCCTCCTCCCTTTCGTTTTCATTTCCATCTCCATCATCCTCCTTCACTGGCTCTAGAACTTCCACATTCTCCAGCTGTGCAAGCGCGGCTTTGGCCTTATGAAAATCGGCCACAATCCGACGGCTCCGCCACTGACTCTTCTGCCGGGTTCCGAATTCCTCCATCAAAACCTCCTCTGTCTTCCGCTTCCTCTCAGATCGAGCTACCTCCCTCCTCGCCTTCTCCTTCTCCGGGCTCTCCTTACCGAGTCCAGCCCGCGACCTACGTATCTGGAGCCCAACAGGCTCCAAACGGCCTGAGCCGTCCTTGCCGAGGGCAGTGCCGGGAGTGTAGCCCATCTGCTGCAGAAGCTTGAAGCCGACATTGGAAGAATTGATGGCGGACTCGCATTTGTCTAGGGTTTGTTGGTCCTCTTCCCGCTGCTTTCGCTCTCGATCGATCTTCCTCCGTTCTTGCCAAGGAAGAGTTTGGGTGGGTTTCTTGTGCTTGTCAGAGGATTGGGAGGGAGTTGAGGTCTTGGAGGTCTGCAGGAGAGACAGAGATGAGAGCTTTGACTGGCTTTAGAGACAGAGAGATGGATATGAGAGAGAGACCTTTCTAGAAGGAAGTGATTGGTCAGGAGGGAGGAAGAGGGATAGATCGCCCATATAATCTTCTTCATCCTGGGCTGCTTCGGTTGTCATGGCCGGCAAACCTGCAACTCTGCAGGCGCAAGGCAGACGAAGATGCTACAACCGCGATGCGGACGCCTGACTGCGGGCGAACCCAACGAGTAGTACAACACGCTTGCCAGCAAAACGCCAGTAGGTCGGTTATTTGGGGTGAAAGTCGAGTCCGGTTATAGCGGGTTGTAATGAATTCAAACTCTAAACCAATCAGGTTGGAGTAAACCCAAATCCATCCAAATCCTAAACTAACTGGGTTCGAGTAAACTCAAACTCAAACCCTAATAATGTAATTCGGGTTTGGACCGGGTTCGCATTAGTTTTTGTTTGGTTTCGAGTTAAAATTCGGGTTACTAATAAACTATTTTTTTCCACATTCAGTTGGAATCTAAAAGAAAATTATTGACATATACATGCATGTGTTTATAAAATCAAGCCTCACGCTGAATTCTGCAACATACTTTTAAAGAATTCTGCAATATGATGCTAAATTCTGCAATATTCTTTTTTGAAAAAATTCTGCAATATTCTTTGAATGAACTCTGCAATTAAATTTTCAGGAGCCTATAGATACAAATAAATGACAAATTAGTTAGTTTTATGACTAGTTGGTCATTTCTATTTAATAACTAATGGAAATGACTCAAGTATGCCAAATAAAAAATGAACATATCATACCAACTTTATAGTTGAAAGTAAACATTATAGTACAAATTGCTGAAATTGAATTCAAACTAAATATTTATCATACAAATTGCTAAAGTAAAAATTGA
>JAXCLR010000081.1:19033163-19061868 GCA_035584095.1 Annona squamosa
ATAAAACCCATTTTTTGTTTTGATACCGGGTCGGGTCGGGCGGGTTCGGACCGACCCGGTACCAAGTTGCACCCCTATCGGTTATGCTCCAGAGTCGAGGGTCGTCCTTTTTTTTAATTTTTGGAATAAATATTAAATAATGGCATGATATTGTAATTATTTGCATTTGCCTTCAAAATTTTGTGGACTTTTACAATTATTGCTTGTGTATATTGATATTTTTTAAAGTCTAGCGATCCCAAGATGTAAATATAATTTTTTTTATAAACGAGGGGACCTACTCAAATGTTCCTTCCTAAAAAATTTGATGGGAATAAATAACTCTTTCTATTTTGAATATTTTAATAATTAATTAAAAATCTATTTCATCTACTCTATTTAGCATTACTTATATTACTTTGAAATTTTTTTTACTTGTCTAGTATTACTGCGCACAAGGCTCATCTACATATATATATATAATTAATATAATAAAATAATTTAATATTAAATATCAATTTCAAAGTTACATTTTCAACGTCTAAACTATCTAAAATATCATTACTATGTGAACAAATAATTTCATAAAATATTATTACGTTCTAATATATATATGTGAATGAATCTAAACATTTTTCTCAATTTACATATGAACATACTTATTATTAAGCTAATTAGGCAAATACATAATTTAGATGAAACTTGATTTTCTAAATAAACGGATAATGTTAAATACAATTAATAGATTAAATTTTTCATCAACCATCAAAACTTAAAATTTGAAAAGGTTATTTAAAACCACTTCTATTTAAGTTGATTACATAAATGCTGGCCTGAAATTCAGTAATTTTTTGAATTTATTTGATCATTTTAAAAATAAAATACCAAATATGGGCGATTGCACCGGCGATACTAATCCATTTTGTAGATTTTATTTGCCGAAGTACACTTAAAATTAACTTTTAATAGATTGTGGTTCCCAAATCAAAGCCAAGTCTTGTATCCTTGGATTACGTCCTGGTTGATTTATTGGTAAGGAGGCTAATTTAACTAATTAAATTTTGATTTCCATTAGAAATCCCAAAACTTCGCTTGCATGGAATATTTTTCCAAAATCCATAATGTTAAAATAAAAAATTGCAAAATCACAACAGGTCAGATGAGGTAAATTCAAACAACCCTATTAATTAGTCTTTTTTTTTTTGCTTCCTCATTTTATTTATAATGATTACCCTAATCTGCCAAATAAGTTACTTTTCTCCCAAATTCCACATTTCCTTGTAATTGTCTACTTTTTTTAAATCAATCCAAGGATTCCACACTCATCTGTAAAAATCAAATTTAACTGTTTTGAGCCATCGCACCCGTCCATTACTATATTGGGCAGCAAATCTCCAGTCATTATAACTTTTTTTTGTAGTTGTAATTAGTTGATTTTTCACGAGCTTCATAATCACATGATTTTTAATTTATACTAATAGCTGCGCTAAGTCACATGATTTTCTTACGACTTTGCATATCAATTTCCACCCTCGGTCCAAGGATAGCAGATGCTTAAATTTTCATTTTCACAAAAAATAAATTACATATGACGGGTTAATTCTTTATAAAAAAAAAAAAAAAAAAAATTGCGCCAGGGATGTTAGAATTTGCAGAAGGGCTTCTTTCCATTAGTTCGGTTCATACAAGAAGAATCTATCATAGTATCGAGTTCTGTCCATACAAGCAAAATTTTTTGCACTTGCTCAGTGAGAAACTCAAACCACTTCCCGGGTGCAAGAAAGAACATGGACGAAACAAAATCAAAGTTCAAGACGACCCCGACCAAATGCCTGTTCAGATAGACTTACAGTATGGTGTATATTTCTTTCAAAAATTGCAAAACTGTTTCACTCTACCTCGAAGCATCTACATTATGCACCGACATTACTAGTTAACAAGGTGTTGATCTCACCAATTATATTGACAGGCCGCCCATCGAACATGGATGACAGTGTAGTTTCGGACAGTTTTTTCAGCTCCCTTGTTCTCGAAAGTGTTGCTTCCTGTGAGACAAAACATTCGCTTAATTTGCCACACAAAAGGCAAACTAAAAAATCCTGCTAGAAGACAAACTCGTCCTATTTGGATTGTGTGGCACTCGCATCTCCAGGGGAGAGAAGTGATTTACATAACAAGCCTCACTCCAGGAATGACAAGATGACCGTTAAGAGGAAAATCAAATACATGCAATTATTGTAATGTCCATCTTTCCTTTCTTCCCAGGTAAATTTTTATCTCCAATGCAAGTGCATGACCATCTGCATCATAGTTAATTCAGGTTTCAAAATTGGGTTCATTATTGTTGATTTGGATGTAGAAAGAATAACCTTCAATCTAAAAAACCTACCAGTATCTAGTTGTCATAACCAAAAAGGATGACCAGATGACATCCAATTTACTTGCATTGTTTGATGGCCTCGTGTTGGAATATGGATGGTTAAGATAAAAGATTAAAGGCATAATAAAAATGTTGTGCATGGACATTATAGAAGCATCAAACAACACAATATGGGCTGTTGGCACAATGCATACACCCATAGTAGGCCACTTCCATGAAAGTATTCAACTGAAACATGCAATCAGATGGCCAACCATTGAACCATGTGTAAATAGGCTGGACCAGCTGCAGAATATTCAAAAGCCTAAAGTGGCCGAGGTTCCTTGTTAAATTGAAAAGATCTTAAAAAAATAAATGAGTGGCATAACAGGATCTATGCAGTTAACTCCACAGGAAACAGCTTATTATGCTGATGACTATCTAAAAAGAAAACAAAAACATAAAAAAGAATTCAAATGGTTCAGTCTGTTATGATTTGGACTTTTGTAAATAGCATTCAAGGATTATTTAGAGTGAATTCCTATTGTGAAAAGTATGCCTGCTTCTCCAACGATTATGTCACCTTGACCAAAAGAAAGTCCAAAAAAAAAAGTAATACACACATTAGCACCAAATTGAGCATGGTTTCCAATGGAAATAATATAAATATAAAGAATTTTGCTTCTATGAAACCTCACATCTATGTAAACTCGTTCATCTTTTCCATCATGATTACTTATAGAAAATCCATTCTGCTCATTATATTTAACATAATTTATATTTTCATGGAAGCCCATTGCTTGTCTAGTAACATTGTGCATGAGCTCCATCTACAAATGTGTAAAATTAATGTAATACCATCGTTTGATGCTAAATAAGTTGTATTTTCAACGTCCAAACTATTTAAAATATTATTACTATGTAAATAAATGATTCTGTAAAGTATTATTAGTTTATTACTTTGATCTAATGCATACATAAATGGTTTAAAGCATTTTTCATAATTTACACATGAATATATACTTTTAAGCAAGTGTGGCCCATGTACATCTTTGATTTGGATGAAAATTGGTCTCTTAGCTAAAAGAATAATGCTAAATTCAATAGATGAAGTGAACTTTTCTCAACTGTTAAGGTAGGAAAAATGGATGGGTTACATGAGGCTGCTTCTGTATGTAACCTGTTACATAGAAGCAGGAAGCTGGACTCGAATACAAAAAAAACGAAACAAGATAAGCTCTATTACTTATCAAGTGGGTCTGATCTGGTTAACGTAATCCAACTATTGGCTCATGCATTTGTCTATAGGCAGGCCTTTGCATAGCCTATAGTAAAAATTCTCTTATGACTCCCTTGTTAAATAAATTATATGATTAGAAAAGTTCAGAAACACAAAAAAGATCATTGATGGTAGATATGTTCGGTGTTAAGCTGAGTTGAGATGCCTACAAGATATTAAATGTCACTTGAACACTGATTAAAGCAAGCAGGATGGCCCTACATACAAGTCCAAAACATACTTGGTGGCACATGCAAGGGCATGATTCTTCTTCATGTTTAGAATGAGTTTCCACTAATTTTTGTTTACCTTACTGGCTAACATTCTCATCTTTTGTATGCTTAAACTAGAGTATGCATTATACTAAATTGCTCATAATGGGCTTGCAAGTCAAGAGCCAAATTTTAGCACCTCAAAAAATATTAAGTTTACCTCTGCTTCAGAGACAAATTCTAAAGACTGAAATAAGACCCTAAACTTAAGAAATGCAAGACTTTACACAGGCCAGATCAATCAAATGAATGTCCGATTAGATTTATGATGGAAGTTCCTACTTCAACATACATAGTGAATATGCAAACCTTAAAAATTGTTAAAGAAGATATGGATTCTCATCATCACTTGACCCCCCTAAAAAAATTGGCAGCTACAAAGGACATAAAGCTGCTTGAAGGCCACCACGGTCCTACCCAATGCTTTGAGAGCCATTCAATATGTCGAATCAGTTGGTTTAGACTGTTTAGTCAATCAGTATAAGTCTAAACCTATCAAATATATGTTGAAACCAGGTTGAGGCAGATCAACATACCTTTATAAGAGATTCACTGTAAAAAATCCGAAGATAAATAAGAACTAGAGAATAACTTGAAAGATCACAGTCTGACAATAAGGTCAAATAAAAACAATTTAATTCACAAGTCAACAGTAAGCACTGCAGGAGGTACAAACTCACTTGTCTTGGCCAGGATGAGGATAATGTATTATGCAGCTCCATTCGTTTTGTTGATAAATCTTTTAAACTCTCATTGAGTTTCACTTCATGCAGTTTCTTTTCCTCCAATGTAGACACTAATCTATCAAGAAATCTGGAAGGTCAAAGAATTTAGTGCTGAAAAATAAAATAGAACCAAGCAATAATGACTTGCATCGATTCTTGAACTAAAGGAATCCATTATATATAGAGAACACAAACAAAAAGGTAACTAACAAAAACATGTGCCCAGTTTCTTAATGTGAGCCACACATTTCAAGTAAAAGCAACTTTCCAATTCAAAGTCTGAGGCTGACAACATGGTCACAACTTATTCTGTTTAAAGGCAAAAGAAATAGGACATGAATCATAGACTGATCAATCCAAGATTTGTACATTAAGCTTGGTTCTCCATTTTCACAAGTCAGGCCTAGGAGATAGATATATCAGCAACATTCTTTATCAAATCTTTTTTGGGATATCACGAAGGTTTACCATTATATCCCACTTCAGAGATTTTCAAGGTATGGTACAGTGCATCAACCCAACATCAAATCTCAGTAAGAAGGGGCTCAACTTGCATGAAATGCAAACTTGAGCATATTTTAAGAAGTCCTGAGAAGAAAATATCCACATCAAATTTGAAACCTGTGCAGCAGAACCGAATATGTTGTTGATTTATTACACAAATCCAACTGGCTAGATAGCTAGTTGTACCTATGTGTAGGGGTGAGAATTGGGCCAAATTGGCCCATAACCTGACCCATTTTTATGATCCTGGTATATGGATGGGCAAAAAATTTGACCCAAATTAAAAAAAAGGTTGGGATGAGTTGATTATGTCCTTATGTCCCAACCTGAAGACCCCCCCCCCCCCCTTCATTTATTTAAATTATTTGTACACTTTTCAATCTTATCTGCTTTTTTTAATTCCTAAATCATTTATGATTAACTATACTAATTTAATTTTTAAAATTGACTTATAATAACTAAGATGTAAGTTTGATATGAATAAGTCTTTACAGTAAATAAATATTTCAAGAACTAAAAAAATTTCAAAATTGACTTGAATTGCATCCTAGAATATTGATTCAAATTGTATACAAACTTTTTAGCGAGGTATGGTTTGTTAACTTATTTGAATAAATTTGTTATGATTTCTATGTTTAATAATGCATATTACTATAACTAAAAATGTTTTACTCTTACTAATTAGTAAATTGTTGAAGCATTCGGCCTTTAAATTTAATATAAATATGACTTTATATTCAATAGGAACACAAAATTTTAAAACTATTATACTTGACCCATATATTTTACTCAACTTGTCACTCTGATACCAACTCAAAATTTATGCCCAGACTTATTGAAGAAAATTGAAGGTCGGTTTGACCTTGTCCCAACCTGGTATTAAGAATAGAATCAGGCAGGATTTTTGAAAAGTAAAGTTATGATTGGGTAAACCTTGACTCATACATATATGTATATGTATAGTGTATATACGTTTGTGTGTGTGTATTCTAGAACTAGAGGAAATACATCACAATGAATAAAGAAATAAAGGAGTCAATAATCACCTTCGGGAATTAAGAATCAAGATCAAGTCACATGTCCTCTTGCAGGTGAGCAAAGAGATGGCCAAAGATACATCAGACAACATTGCATGAATTGCATCAGAACTATACTGCTGAAGCACAAATGGTGCAACTGCCTGAACTAGATTTTGCAGAGAGGAAGTCTCTTCACTACCCATCTCCACCAATCGTTGATTAAGGAAGGACTTAATCTGAAAAGAAATTTTTTTTTTAAAAGAAAAAAAGAAAAGTATGTCACAAATGTCATCAGAATCAGGAAAGCATAAGGCAGGAACATGAAGAATCGTCATTAAAAATTTCCAGCAGAAAAATTGGACCAAAAGGAAAGAATTCCAATACAAAATAATCAGACAAGGCACAATTAATAAATAAGCAGAAAATTCTACCTCAAATAAATCATCAAGAATCTTATTCCTATACTCTGTCTCGAGAAGCTGGCTTCTTTCTTCACTAATAGTTGGGGTTTGCAAAACTGCTTCCAGAATACATGCTTGAGTTTCTTGGTTTATCTTTGGCGAAGTAATATTTTGAACCACTTCCACTTGAGGATTCTCAACACTGACATCCCAGCATATCTCTGACTTGGAACTCTCCTCAAGATCCCCGACTTCCAATCTCTTGTCTGAAGGATCAGACTCCATACCATTGTCTGTTACAGACACATTAAAATCTTCATTTGGATTGACCATCTCATAAGTGCCAAATTCATTGCTAGTTTCATCTGTCTGTCCAACGGCATCTATTTTCCAATCAATCTCCACGTTATCCACAGAAATATCCCAATCAATATCTGTTGGCACATCAACAACTGCTAGCTGATTCACATTAGACTTTGATGGATCCTTTAGAGAATCAAGGACCTCAGGACGAACAGATATATTAAGAGGAGGAGGATTTTGATGCAGATCCCTTAGATTTTGTAGCACAATGTAAGAAGATTTCTGCAGTTGGAATGGAAAATTGAAGTTACAAGCATGAATAACAGCATCAATCTACCCTGCAAGCCAGTGCATAACCTACACATTGGCAATACAAAGTTGGTAAAGACAAGCAAACCAAGAAATACAACATCAAATGGTTCAGCTTATTCTCAAACCTACCTCTTTCTCTGTATGAGCATCTCTAACAAAGTTTGAATAATATTCAATTGCCATCAATACCGATTCACCATTTAACACCCCTATGATCCTGCTAAATGTGGTGGGAAGGGACTTTGCAGTCTCTAGAAGTTCCATTCTCACATTCGTACCCTGTTGAAGCAAAAGGTGTTGAAGCTTTACTCAATTATCCATGTTTAACAAAACATTGGCTGAGATGCCTAATAAAAATACAAAAGAATTGGTCACAGGCCCAAACCTGTAATCCAAGGTCTTGACAAGCTTCTGCATATTTAGCAGCTGACAAAGCAGCATGTCTTTTAATATCAGCTTCCTTACGATCTAATTCTGCTAGTTGTTGCTGAATCTTTTGCATCTGCTTTTTCTGATAGGGACTTCAAAATCACCCAGTGGCATGCATAATTAGCATCATCAAATGCATTTTCATGGTATCAGAAAACTAATAAAGTGAGAGTCCATTTGGATGAAAGACAGCCCAGTAGCTGACCCTGTAGCCTACTTTGTTTTTCCGATTACAATTACAACATGAGAATATGTAGCCACCCAGGTGCATAATATCAATTTTCAAAACCACTAGACTAATGGATTTATTCTATGGATGCAAATCATATGTGTGAGTTTCTATTAAACAATTACTTGAATTTCAAACCAGGACAAGGTCAGGATTCAAGCAAAATAAAGATAGCAATGGGCACCATGTGATTCCTTAATGACCTGTTTAGACCCACTAACTCCAAAGACAGAGCTGGTTGCTTACATTTCATAGTTCACATTTTGAACCATTATTTGAGCAGCCTCGCCAAGATAAATGTAGTCCTTCTCAAAGGCTCGCACAAGGGACTCCCATTCACCCTGCAAAAAACATCAATGGATGTTTCTGCAGATATATACCATGAATAAGAAAATTGAAATATGCAAAATGATGGAAAAGAACAAAAGTAATGGCTAGACACAGAAACCTAGTAAGCATATAACTTACAGCACATCCAGACAGGCGGCCAAAAATATTCCTGCTTTCTGGAGTTGATTTAACAAGAATCTCATAGATTTTCTTTGCTTCAACATACCCAATGGCTGGAAAACAGCAACAGGAAAGAGGAACTTAATTCTTTATTAGGTATCCACTAAATCACCCACGGAAAAAGCAAAAAAAGTGTAACAAACATGCATGCATGCGTGTGCGCACACGAAAGCATTGACACAAATCACAAAAAGGACACTATGCCCTCCAAGGAGTTGTTTGTCCCATGAGACCAGGTAATTAGACCCCTTATTCACTTCTTGGATTCCCTTTTGCAGCATAAGCACTGGAGTGGGTGGCTTTCTGAATCTCATGAAGACACAGTGGTAACATATCACTTAATTTTACAATTCCAGCGATGCTGATCAAGAATGATCTTTTTGAAGTAGGAGAGACACATAGCAACTTAACAACAGGTAGCCAAAAGAACTAGTAAGCAGACTCATCACACCATCTTTCATAATCAGCTCTCATTTCATTGATGGTATCTGCTTCAGAACTGATATAAATGTCTGCTGTGGCATTATTCAAGTGTGCAATTTGATTATTACATACTTGAAATTGTATGTCCATTTCATGGTCAATCACCATTCCGATACTCAAGAGAAATACATATAATAGTGGGTCCTTGTAATTGCATTTTTCCGGTGGGATAATTAAATCAGCAAAAATGGAATTCAGCTAATTTGTTCAATTAACTCCAGCAATCAATGAAATTGTGTTGCAGCTATTAGAAAATTTTCGGATTACTTTGAGATATAATCCCATGACATGAAACAAACACGAAACTCGAAATCCTACATGAGCCTTGGAAATCAGAATCGATATGCAGCAATGTCCACTCTAATCTAATCTCTTGGACAAAATACACAAACTGTCTGCTGAATGCGTTTTTAAGGAATGCAACCCACTTAAACTACACAGCATATGCAACACTGCAGCAGCCTGCCTCTATCCCCAGCCAATTTCCTCAACGAATCCGAACTGCTGATACGAATAGCCCATCAGGGATCACAACAAGAACCCAGAAGAACTATCCGACCCCACACCCACTTAAAAATCTAATCTTTGCTCACTGCGACCCCGCTTGTAAATCATTAGTCTAAGGATAAATTATTTTCGACATTAAAGATTTCCAGCCCAAACAATAACAGCAGTAACTGAAATTTCACTACTCGGAAGTTACGTAAATCGAGAAACGTAAACATACAGTCAACTTCTAAGTTGTGAAAATACGGATCGAGATCCTTGGGCAGAGACGAGAAAGCCGACGAGATGCGACCCTTAATCGAACCGAGGCGCTTCCGCCAATCCGACGGTATTCGCTTCCTGTCCACCAGCCATTCTGCCGTCCGAGAGTTCCAGTACGGAAAAAGGAGACATGAAGCTCCATGAGAAACTGCATGATACCTTGGGAGAAGAAGGAGAAGAAGTGAACGAGGCGAGATTACGTGACTCTTACTCACCTAAAAGACGGCCGAATGCTATGTCGATCGGGAGATTACGAATGTCGGAAGGATCGTGCATTCTGGAATTCTTCCTTTCTCTGAGAGAGAGAGAGAGAGATGATTCGAGGGCAGAAATGGAGGCGACGGCTGTAATAGGGAGTGACGGCGGTTTCCACTTGCCACCGGCTGGCTGGCTGGCTGGCGTCATTGGGCTGCAGATGGGTTGGGCTATTCAACCGCCAGCGCAATATTTTTGATAGGCCCAGCCTATCTACAAGCACGTCCTTCAAATCATCCAATCATTGTCTGACTTAAGATGGAAGGGTTTTCATTAGAATGAGATTAGGATAGGATGAAAATACGAGAGAAAAAAGTATTATTATCTTATTTATTATGTATTGAAAATAATAAAGAATCTATGTATTGGGATTAGGAAAAGGTGAATTGGAAAAGAAATAAATAAATTGTTGTGTTTTGGGGAAATGTGAGATTTCATTCCATAATTAAAATCATCCTCCCCCGGGCGTGAACAAACTCCAAATCATTTATTAGTCTGCATTCCAAAAAAAATAAGAAATCGATGTAAAAAGATTAGGATGAAATAAATTTATCTATTGGCACTTGATGCTTAAACAGGCCTACTCTAATCTTTAGCATGGTTTGATTTGAAGAATTGAATTCTAAAATCTGAAAGAAATGCCAACTTAAATTTGAAACTAGGAATACAAAGGGAAAAGCAAAGATACTGTATGTTAATTTCTAGTTTGTGGCTAGTTATTAACTATGAGCGTGTTTGGTAAAAAAAAAAAAAAAGGGTTGCAAGTTTAAAATTTTTCAACGTAAAACTTTTCATTATCTATAATTATCATTTTTTTAATTATTTTTTTACATCTTCATATATAATTACTTTACTTTTTAATTATTTTTATACAAGTATTCGCATAATTAACTCATTTATTATAATTTTTTTTTTACTCATCATCATTACTATTATCCTATTATATTATTTGTTTGAACTGAAAATTTTTTATATCAAAAACTTTTTGATATAAGGTCTTGAATATTCAATTATTTGTTTGAATTGAAAATTTTTTATATCAAAAACTTTTTGATATAAGGTCTTGAATATTCAAGATGACTTGTGCTTGCTCGGGCAACGAGGCTCTATCTACTGTCCAAGCTTTGCACAATACAAATTAGAATCGGCTAGAATTCAGAAAACGTGGTTATCAATTCCGATAAGAAAAAAAACAGATTACCGTATGTAAGGGGTTTACTCAAGTACAATCATAAAAAAAAAAAGAGATAAATATTATGGATTATTTGCATTTACCTCTCTCTTTTTTTTTATTTTGCAAGTTTTGCTCCATAACTGTTATGGATTATCAATTTTTTTCAATTTAGCCTATTTTCTTTTACGATCAAGTTGGATCAACATTACATTACATTTTCAGTGAGCCATAGTATTAAGTCAAACTTAATCAACAAAGGTACTTTTGCAAAAAAAATTATAAATAAGATTGTTTTTCAAAATCAATATTTATGAGGTAAAATTTGCAAAATCGTATAAAGACAATAAGGCAATTGCAAAGATGTCTATTTAAAAACTAAAATTATGGAGAACTAATAGAAAATGAACAAAGGAAGAATGGAAAAGGGAGGGGGTGTCATTTATCCTCCTTTCCCGTGCAACATAGGCAATATGTTTGAAATGTGAATTGACAATAAGAACCTGTTAACTTATAAACATTAAATCCTAACTCAAAAGCCTTTGGCAATTACTAAATAGCCTTCGAAAATTAATGAAAATTTTGAAACCTTAACACAATGGCTTTAGCCCTCACCGAAAAGTCTTTTTTTATTAGTATTTATATACACATTTGATATTATAATTTAGCATATTTAACTCTCACTCAATGAAGAAAATTTTCATTGATCACTCCACCCCGAACCTCTCACTCACTGGGGGGGGGGGATCGGGGTAGAGTAATTCTTTCATCAAAAAAAAAAAAAAAAAATGAAGAAAATTTTCTAAAAATACATTCACATTAAAAAAAAAAAAAACTACCTGAAGGGAATTAATAAAACACCTAGTAAGTGTGTGGGGATTCGGGATCCAACCTGTGACATTTGTACTGAATGGTGGTACTACCGAGCCACATGTTTGATGGTGTCTAAGATTAGTGTTTAGAGCTATAATATAGCTTAATTACTATAAACCAGCCCTTCAAACATTGACATAATAACCGTGAGCCATCTGACAGTAATGAACCTTCATAGAAGTTATATACTAGCTAATTAAGCAACTAGTTTATAAGAGGCATGATCTTTTTAAGCCTCCGTGTGTCTTACCTAAAAACCTATTTATTTTTTATTTTTCATTTTTTCATGGATAAGTAAATCTAAGTGTATTAAATTTATAAACCAAGTGTCTCATAAAATTATGAAAAATGCCATTGTGTTTAAAAATTCAAAAAAATATTTAAAAACATCCAAAAATCATAAAACTTGATTTATAGATTTAATACACCTAGATTTCCTCACCCATGAAAAAAAACTTAAAAAATTTAAAAAATGTGTCCGGCTTGAAAAGATAAAACCAGGGCTTATAATATTTATAAATAGCTAAAATAAACCAAATAATTTCATAATATGCATTTCTACCAGAAGAACGATTTAAGTAAAACATGGCAGCGAGAGGCATGAAGTGGGAACAAAATTCGTTTCCATGATTGCATTTAATTGCAGCATTATTTGTCCCATTCCTTGGAGGCTTCATACTCCAGTCACATCGTGCATGAATACCTAATCCGATGTGGCATGATATTGGCAGCATCCATCATTGTCCTTGATCTGATCCCTTATTTGAATTAATAAGGCCCACTTTTTGGGGTTGAGATGTGGACATTAGAGTCCTGGGCATGGATTTTTTTGAAAAGGAAAAGCTGCACCAAAGAGGAAGCACATGGGAGGAGACAGAAAATGATCAGATGTGTTGTGGATCAGACAAGGTGGGCTTTGTTTCAAACCTTTAGGTCCATCCCTCTTCTTATCTTGCCTCCCCTATAATCGATCTCTCCCCTTCATTACATAACCACATTACATTTTTGTAAACCTTTTTGAAGCCTGCGGACATCCAAAAAAAGCCAAGAACATACGAATCAAATATATGGTTGTATTCCTCCCATGTTCGGGAACATTCAACGGGATGTGACTTGGAAGGGAAAAGGCTTATTTTGTATTAAAAAACGAGATATTCTACGGATAATATCAAAAATAATATTGAGAATGGAAATTTTATGGGAAAATAAGTGATTTACAGAGAATGAAAAAAAAAGTAACATTCAGAATAAAAGATTAAAATAAAAAAGATTTTATCCTATTCAATTCCATTGGATCCCAAACAAGCCAATGTGATCTTGGAATGACGAGTAGAGAGATGTACTCGGATGAACTTATGCAAAGGTGCATGTGGATGTTTTGAGCAGCTCTGCAAGTATTTAACGGTCCTATTTTATAAAAGTTGAGAGGAGAATCACGCCAACGCTGTTTTATTTGTTTTTTTTTTTTTTTTCTGTGTGTGGATTTGTCTATTGCATTTGGCTATCGAACTTCTCTCCAAGCAATGATAAGCGAGTTGCATGCTTTTAGGTGCTGCATAACATGCAACAGTACAATTGTACGGTAGAGTTATTGGGCTTGGGTATAGCCCAATCTAGTTTCAAATTAGATCAAACTTGACAGCAGATAATCTTAACCAATCGAATTTGGACAATCTAGAAGACTTTTGGGAACAGCCCATTAAAGCATTCAACCACTGTATTTGGAATGTTTCGATAAGAAGAAGTATGTGACCATCTGCATAACCTAATTAGTACACGCCTTCGCCTCAATTCGAGAAGGTTAGAATTTTGAAGCTTGAGTGGGGAGCGTTTGTCTACAGCTGCGATGAGTGCTTGTTTTTGTTGATACGAGGTGGGTAAAGGTAATGAGAAATATAAATTTTTAAGATTTTTCTTTTATTTTTCATTTTCATGTGACAGACGCGGGGAGGAAAGTTTCAAAAATAGGGTGTTTATTTACACCAAAAACATTTTAAACTAAGATATTTCAACGTAAAAGTTTTTATTTTCTATAACTGTTTTATATTTAATTATTTTTTGCTTCTTTTTATACAACTATCTTACTTTTTAATAATTTTTATACAACTATTTGTATAATAACTTATGTATTTTAACTTTATTATCTTTACTCATTATCATTTCCTTTATCATATCATTTTATCTTCTCCTATTTCAAAAATTATTATATAAAAAAAATTTTGTAAAAATTTTTAACACTTTTCAAATATACCCTTATTTTGAAGTAATTTATAATACTTAACGCGATTAAAATATGTGTTAAGAGGAGGAAAATATCACACTACCAGCTCCATGTGGATCCGCCCATGTGAATACATCTGCCAAAGCAGTTTTTTTTTTTTATATACCGCTTATGTTAAACAAAAAAAAATACTTATTTTATCTTTATTTACTTTATAATTAGTCTCAACTTTACCCTGTGGACATTGTTGTTCAGCCATTTCCATGCAAAAATTTCTCAGGCAACATGGGTGATTTCTATTTAGTCAAGAGTTCATTTTTCGCTGCAAATCAAATAAATATACGGTTGAGCCCACTTATTGGATGATCCCAAGTGGACCATCCCTTTTTTTTTTATGAGCGGTGAATAAATAATTTTGATGTGGGTCCTACCTCAACTTTGTTCTAGAGCAGTTGATCAGTACAGACCCAAAGTGAGCGAACATTCTCCTGGTCTCACTCATCCTTTGAATTATTGCACTGTGAAATGAAATTTGGGCGGTGTTTTCAATTCCTCTGAACTCTGAAGGTGGTAATGTTTCGTTCCCAAGATTTGAATAAACCAGCTGGCCAACGAATTAGCTACAGAGTCAAGTTGGGTAAGGTCGACCATGCCAAATAAAAGAAAAAAATAAAGAAAGAAAAAAAAAAACAAAAACCAAATGGGTTGGATACTTGGATTAGGAGAAAAAAAAGAAAGGCGCATGCCTATAACGAGCATAGGTTGAAATTCCAACCTTTGGGTTACTCATTTTTCTTCCATCGCCTCTTGCAACACTCAAATAAGCCTATCAATGCCAACATTGAGATGACCAGTGTATAAAATATCTGAGGTTTGAAATCGTACTGTGGCAATAGCCTCCATCTAAACCCAAGAAAAACGCCTTTCAGTCGATTTAAAAAGTTTCTATTGTATGAATTTCCTTGATAATCATCATGAATGTTCATTTAGAGCATACGAAATGAATTTGAAAATTAAAATCTGATTTAACTATATATACGGACGCTACTCGCTAGTCGAATTGGAATATCTGAAAATTACTTTTTACAAATTTAGCAACATATAGACAAATCTTTTAAGGAGTTATTGGCATTTTATACTTTCACCTTTTTACCATAATAGACCTTGCACAAACACTCTTCTCGAAATACCTCTATTTATCCTTTGCTCCACATTATATCTGTAAGTATTAATATAAATTTTTGCATACATTTGTAGATAAATCCATAAATGAAGAAGATAAAAAAAATATTACATTGCAAACTTTGCATTTAAAACCATAAATGAAGAAGATAATAATGTTTTTTTTTATTATATTACAAATTTTGCATAATAAAAAGACAAATCTCTCACTAGCCTTTAAAGCCGAGATCTCACACTTAGGTGCCTTATGTGATCGCTACCATTTAAATAGCCTTTAGTTCACAAAAGATATGATATTTTGGAGCATGTACCCGTGGGCAGAGTGAAAGTTTAAGTATGAGTAGCATAAATTTTATAAGAAGTATCATCTTGTTAATTTGGATTGAGTAATGACTTATTTAATCAATTTTAAAAAATTTATTCAAAATTTCTATTTTTATAAACTTGTTAATTTATGTATTTTATTACATAAATCAAGTTTTAACAATTTCGTAGATGCATATATATTTTATATATTTTTAGACATAAGATTATTTTAGTAATTTATAACCATTAAAAATAGCTAAAATATTTTTATGTTTAAAAATCTAAAAATTATATACATATATCCAAAAATGATAATACGTGACTTATATATTAAATACATCTAGTTTAATAAGTTTATGAAAAAAGTAAAAAAATTAACAAATAAGTTTATTACTGTGGACTACGCCCAGGCCAATGAGTCCATACCTCATTTTATAAAAAGCCAATGATTTCGAAATATTTTATAAGTATTCATATAAATATAATTCTGAAAAAAGCATAGATATAAATATAAAGAAAAAATTTAAAACCACGAATATTTTGGAATAACCTCTGTTATATCTCCAAATACGCTGCCCTTTAATAGGTGAGGAGAGAATAAAATACCTTATTTCTACGAGTACCATGGCTCAATTTTTCCGCAGTATCCTGATCCAAAACGTCTTGAATTTTGGACTGCATGCGCTTGAATGATACCGACCACAAATTTTTTTAGAACAGAAAACAAAAAGAAAGAAGGATAACACTATAAAAGCCGAGATGTCCGATGTATTTAACATGTGATTACAAGGTTTTCCAAATCAAGCATTCAAGAGGATTTGGTTTTTCTAATTAATTTAAGAACCAATCAATATTTGGTGTATCACGAGCGCATGATCTCACTTGCCAACTAATCAGTCTGAAGCAAGATTTCAGGCAATGTGGCGTGTACTTATTAGCACAGCATCTTCCCATGTTGACTTGTGCAAGTTGGAGTAGGTCAGTCAGGTGGGCATGCAAAGGCATGCATGCAACGAGTAGTTGTATGCAAACATTTTTTAATGGAGTATGTAATTCACATTTCATTATTTTCTTTCTTTTTTTCGCATAAGCTTCTCTTTCCTCGATGGTGTGTTTGGTTCATCCACTTTTTCTTAATTCAATGGTGTTGATTTGTACGTCCCAACCGTTAAGAAGGTTGACAACTACCAAACCTTGATTATTATTATTGGATGGGTTAATCACATTATTAGATCCCGAGAGTAGGCTCCTTTTGTAGTTGGAATGAGTCTATCACTTACTTATTTTGAAATCAATGTATTGATTTGACCTTGATTAAATTTAATTCGTGGAAAGGAACCATTTTGATCTTATTTCAGACATTTAATTATCAGCCCGTCTCCTTTTAGATTTTATCCATGCATTATTTCCACCATTTGGACATTCTGGCTATGTAAATTGTCGCAAAAACTTATAAAGACACAAAAATTCAACGAATTAATAGAGTGGGGAACTCTCCAGTATATGTAAAGCTTAAATTATTTTATTTATAACTTGAATCCTTATGTTAAAAATAGTCATTAGCTTCTTCATTCAGCCAAAGTTATAAAGAGCTGAATCTCTCCATTTGAGGACCACGTTGATGATAGATCAAAATTCAAAGTATTCACTTTTTGACATCATCTTTTTTAATATGAAATGAAAATTTATTTCAATTATAGTCTTGAATGAGTCGTACTTGTTTAAAAAACTTAAAATTTTGTGTAAATTATGAAAAACAATTAAATTTATTTATAACTGTATTAAAATTTTAGAATAATTTATATGATCAATCTTCCATATAAAGGATATTATGAGTAGTTAAAACATTGAATTAACAGCTTCGAAATAAATATATAAATTAATAATTTTATTATATTACTCCTGAATTTTTATTAAATGAGATGTATGCACATTTTTTATTTAGATAAAACATGGTTTTTTAAGTCAATAAATGACTCCAAATGCAACGGAAGGAATGAATTTCATCAAGACAGACCAAAAATGCTGAAATTTTGTTTTCAAAATTTAAGAAAATGTTGAACTTTTATTTTTAAAAGATCTAAGCATATTAAATATTATTAAGTTTGGTGCGAAGTGAAATCTAACTTAAGCCAATATGTTTATAATAAATTCAAAACAAAAAAAAATTCCAGATTGCACCAGCATTTGGAAACTACATGCTTACACAAGTATATATAGAATCGGAATATACTAGGGAAAAAAAAAAGTACAGAATCGGAACTCTATAATATATGATTGAGTAATATCAGTCACTAAGTTAATAACAATAAATAAATATTTTTAAGAATATAAAGAATATTATAAAATAAAATTTAATTAGTAATAATTAAATAATACATTAGCATAAAGAGAGAATTCGAAAAAACAGAAATGCATGAACCCCACTTATATGTACAACTTTCTTTCACACAAGAAATCGACCCTACCGTACGTTCTATGGTGGTAAATGCTGTTTATCCCTAACATATTTCATGGAGTTAGAATTTAATCATGTGTATTGAGAAGGTAAAAAATGTTATTGAAATATAAAAAATTGTATTGAAAAATAAATCGGTTATTTTAGAAATGATTTTTTGAATACTTTGGAACATACTTAGTTGAACTAACAATGTTCCACTGAACGATAAATCAGATTGTAATACCTTAGCTATGCTTGATAATTCTACGTAAACAGCCTTCACTGTTACTTAAGCCCTGTTTGTTTAGATGTAAAACTTTTTTACAAAAAATTTTCAATAATTATTTTATTTTTTAATTATTCTTTATATCTTTCTGTATAATTACTTTACTTTACAATTATGTCTATACAACTATTTATATAATTAACTTAACCTATTTTAATTTTATTCTCTTTACTTTTCATTATTATCCTTATTATATTATATTATTTTTCTATTTTAAGATCTTTTATATAAAAACCTTATGTATAAAAATTTTATCATTTTTCAAAAATATCTTTAGTAGTCTAAAATAAATGCTTATAACTCAAAATAGAAAAGTTAGTTATATAGTATAGATATATTAATAATTTTATAAAAATTGAAATACATAAAAAATAAATTTCACACTGTGGTGCATGGAAAACCTAGTTCACTGGATTGGAACCCTAGTTTTAATGTTCCTCAATGCAAGTCAAAAACAGACAAATGTGAAAAACTAAGTGCGTATTAATTAGAAGAAAATAAAAATGCAAAAGTCAATACTTAATTACTTTTTTTAATCTATATATTTTAATTATTTTTCATACTTTCTACACAACTATCTAATTTAATTTTTCATTGCTGCCATATCCATTTCATTCCTCATCCCTGGCTCTCATTCTCCCGTCCCAAAAGATCCCAAGCGTGTCTTCAATACTTCTGTTTCGGGTTCAAAAAAAAAAAAAAAAGATTTCTTGCATCGCACACACTAGATTTCTCATTCGATTATCAGTTGATTATAGCGCGACCAGGATAATAGCTAGATCCAAGCCATTCACTGGTGAAAAATTTTGAAATTCTTAGATCATCTGATTAGGATTGGTCGGATGGAAGGGCTGGAAGGCAAGCTGTCAAATTCAAGGGTGCAGTTGCTTGAGCCTCTTTAGACTATACGTGTTTTGAACATTTGTTTTCACTTTTATGTTAATTTTTTCATTGTTTTTCTTCAGTTTTAAGTATACTAACACGTAATCTTTATATATACATATATTAAATTAATCTTTTCTTATTTTTATATTTTTTAATTTTAAAAATCAATGTTTTCACTCTCATTTCATGTTAAATGGGGTGATCCAATTTAATGTTAATTGGGTGAAAGCTTTTGATCTCCGAAATTACAAAAAAATATTTACAAAAATTCAAAATGAATAAATTTGACATATATATAAAGATTATATGTAACTTACATAAAAATGAAAAAAATATATCAAAACACTTGAATATAATATAGGCTCATACACGTGTCTGTGTTGAATCGTAGCCAATGAAAAGCGCCCAGTCTTAAAAGTTGGTTGGCTTGCTATGTGCCACTAAATACTAATTTCTCCGCATAAAACCGATGATAGCTTCTGGCAGTTGTCAACATGTAATTGCAAGGACGAAGAAAGTAGCTTTCTTCTTTAGCAAATTCAAACATGAATTATCAGATTAATTGCATTTTACTTCTATTCGTCACTACCCCAAATCACAGTCAGATCTTTGATAATTAATTGAATATTTCGATTATATTAACCGGGTCAACCAAACAAATTTCGTCCAAATTTAAAAATAAATTTTCAGAACCATCAGCAGGCATGGTACATACATTGCTCCCCCGGCGCATTCCTATACCTGCAGGCTGATTTGGATCCCAGCCAACTACCATGATAGGGTTGTTAATGCTACTATCTTGATCATCTCAACAAACTTTTGGTGGATTTTTTTAATGACAATTTTATTAAATTGTTCATATTGTTCAGAAATAATTTGGATTTTCCTAACTTACATAGATTTGTATATGGTAAAATCACAAACCTTTCTCACGGATATCATTCCTCATTAGCCATCCCTATTTAATATTCTGTCTAACATTATTTACGTATTACTCATATGATATCACTAATATGTTGCTGTATTTTTATAATATCTGGCGGCTGTATATGTTATTCTGTAACTTGTGAGGCGTCATGTATGATGTATAATTGGTATGGGCTATGGTTGAGGTTCTCGCATTCGTACCTATAAGGGCGGGTCCAAACTCCAAGTGTGCCATGACTTCTGTAAAATTGCATCTATCCCTGTAAGTTTGCTTGATAATATAAACGTACTTACAAACTTTAATGTTTTTTAAAAGAATGATAAAAATATCCCCGTAAATAAATAAGATTATACAAATGCAATACTAATAAGTACAACCCTTACTAAAGAGAGTCGGGTCCCCTCTTCAGCTAAACAGGCACACGTTAATACCTCGACATCATGATGACATTGACAACATTTCTCACCGGAAAAGCTAATTAATATTGCAATTTTCGAGCCAAGCAAAAATGCCCAATATTAAATGCAACCTTAATAGTTGTGGAAGATGAAATCGGCTCGACCATTATAAGTCACATATGGCCTACCTCGCCGTGCTCCCAGCCTATCAAAGACTGACATATCAACTTGGAAAGGGTCCGATGAGATGATAACATATTCTTCTCTAGCAACCAACATGCGAGGTCACCTAAGCTGTATCAAGTGTAAAAATCAAAGGACTGTATTGAGCAAGCGGGGCTCCAAGCAAGGAAAACCATTCATCGTTGTATCTTTAAATCCATGTTCTCAAAATAGAGAATAGTGAAATTTCAGCTTCACTAGCCTTTATGGTTTTTAGGTGATTTTATGTTCATAAGTCATTGTTTTTCTCGTAAACTATTTGTCCATCTATTACACCCTTATTTTTGACGATTTAAGTGTTTTAATCTAATTTTAGTCAAACCTTGGATCAAATTTAGGTTTATCAATTTTAAATTTAAAATAACTGATTTTTAAAATATTTTTTGCATTTCTTAATTTTATTTATTTATAAAAATATTTTTATCATTTTTTATGATTTATAATATCTACCATTTTAAATAAAAAATGTAGGTAAGAATACAAACTTTGCTAAAGTCAACACATGGTAATTTTAACCCAACTTTATAGGTACAAATGCAAAAACACCATTATGATTCAATCATAACTCAACAATATTTTATTTTTATATTATTTAATATGTTCTCATAATAATATAAAAATGAAGAAGTATGATTTTGTTAGCACGAGCCAAATAACATATATTTGTCAGCCTAGGCTTAAAAAAAGTGTTAGTCGGAGCTAAGAAAATATTATTTTTTATTTTTAAAATTATTATAAAACTATTAATCTATGTGCATTTAATATATCAACTAAGTTTTACTATTTTTGAAGATATATATTCTTTTAAATTTTTTAAAAACAAGGCATTTTAAACATTTTCAATGGTTGAAAATAGATTATGTAAAATGAAATACCCTTGTATTTAAAATAAAGAATATACACACACCTCCAAAAACGTACAACTTTGTTTTAGATTAAATATGCTTAAATTAATAATTTTAAATTTTCAAAAAATATGTTATATAACCCAAGCTGACAATTGCATTGTTAGGAGGGTTAGCAAGATTATAGTTTGAAAATAAAAAGATTATTGGTTTATAATTCAAAATAACGGCTCAATTGTAATATATTATTTGTTTTTGCATTCATTCCTATATAATTTGAGCAGAATTGTAAGGGCGTTGCAAGTTTTAAAAAATTTACATCCTTCCTTTTATAGCTTGCCGAAAGTATATGCGTGTCACTTTTAATAAAAAAGTCTTTAAAAATGACAAAATGTCCCTACAAACAAATGAAACTACAAAATGCAAAAATACCTTTAGAATAAAGAAATTTTATTTTTAAAATATTTCTTAGGTTAAATAGATTATTAATGTGAGGAATATCAATTTAGTTGGTGTGGGTGATATTTTAAAAATAAAAATTTATATGTAAAGGTAGTTTATTGCCTTTTATAATTTTATAGGTTTGTAGGGGCATTTTTGTCATTTTCTATTTTTAAGCAAAATCGATAATCCATTAATCCTACAATTCCGAGGAAAATTGTAATTATTGTATAGGCACGGATGCAATTTTCTAAAAACTCATAACGCCACACTAACAATTTTACCAAACTACACAGGTACTAATGCAAAATTCCTGTTGTTCATAAGTTTCAGTATATTGTTGTTTTTAAATTACGACAATGTGTAATTTATCGTATATTATGCTGACAACATTACAGTTAAAACAGATCTGGATCGACGGTCCAACCGCTTCCACATTGATTGATGTTTGGTTCAAATACCTACATCAGCACACCACAGACTTCCACCATTCATATCAGCACACGTGTAATGCGTTGTCGGTCCGTGCGGCCCACCCGAGAGACGTCATTCTCTACCACCACCACGAGAGCTACGGCCAGATGTGAACTTGGGAGGAAGAGGCCATAAAAGGAATAAATAAGAGCATCGACGGCAGTCGATTTCAAAGGCATGGGCCACACAACTGTCCACATCTATCTATTCATTTTGGGGTTTACCCCTAATGACCACTGATTCGTTTTCTTTTTAAAAATTTTTTCTTTGTTTTTGCCCCTTTTTATATTATCAGTTGGATTTTTGTCCGCATGGTGCCAACCACTGCCGAGTGCTGATCGAGCTGCCAGCTGTTGGATTGATACAGGGCGAGAGTGAGCTGAAGTGTGGGCGAGGGAAGCTAGCCTTAGATTTTTGGGGCAAGCTGATATTCGAGGAATCCTGAAAGCTAGGATCCGAAGATTACGATGATTAGGCCATTAAAACAAGCAAGCAACAGCTGATTGGAAATGTCGAAACGAGAAAATGCAAGCCTAGCTGGCTAATATTTTTGTTAGCTAGCTAGCTTGCTGTGAATATTTATGGTTGTTTTACAGATTACTGCAGCTAAAATCAGTCGTTATAATTACGTTGTCTAGTTGAAAGATCACAATGCTAACCACTTTTCAATTGTTTTCAATGAATGTTATGAATATTTTAACTAATTGCCTTAAGAACTGCATCTTTTCTACTAATTCACTATAAGCAAAGAAATTATTCGTTGCTAAAAGTTAACTAAATCAGAAGAAAATACAACTTACTAATGGTGAGTAAATTAACGAGGTCATTTAGGTATCAAAATGTTTTGTAATTGAGCTTTTAACAACAAACGTGTAAATAGTTGGTTTTTCTTCTTTTGAATAAAGCTTTGGAGTATTAGCCTCCTTTTCCAAAAAAAATTGTAAGAATATTTGTTGTTAAATGAATAAAAGATTAATTCCATTTGTAACAGTTATCAAGAACCTCTTACCTTCCAAACAATTACCGAGAACTTTCTTACTTGCTAATTCAAAGCTTTTTTAACAAAAATTTTAGTTAATGTAGAAATGTCTACTAATTTTATATTGGAATCCGAACTACTGCACTTTGTTGCAAAAATCAATTTTTTCATATACCTGTTAATTTATGTGTATTTAATATGTACATCAATTTTTACCAAATTTAGATATTTGTTATTTTTTTAGATTTTTTAAAATCAGTAGCAGTTTTGTAATTTGTGAATTACGACAATACCACTACTTTTAAAAAATTTTAAAAATCTATAAATCTTTGAAAATAGTAAAAGTTAATATATATACTTAGATTAATAATTGTATATAAATTGATTAAATACACTCGAGAGTATCAAAGCTAAATGCAAGAAGGTGCATTTAAAAAAGTCCATTTTATTTTTTGTTGTTATGTTATACATCATTCTCTCTTTTTCCTTCATTCTTCTTTGAAGTTATTTTTTCTTCATGTCTTAATTTATTCACAAAACCATTCTAAAATTTGGCTACTTAATATTTTTCTTTAAGCACTATTGATATCTTATTTTTAAAAACTCTTATCTCATTCTATTTTTTTTTTTGTCAAATTAGTTTAAGGGCTCACCAAACTCTATTTTTTAAGGTCAGGTCGATTCCAATTTCTATTCCAAATTAGTCTGTTGCAATATATTTAATATTATGATTCTGCACTAAATTTTATTTAACACCTTAATCAATATGATGATAATATCATTTTAAAATGCATTGATTAAATGTACTAAATGAGTAAATTAAATGAGTTTTAAATATATGTTTTGTATCTTTAAATATAATATATTGTATAAAAAATATATTGAATATATTACTAAATTCATGTTGATTCTAAGTACTCGAATTTTAAAATTTACCTTATCCTAATTTAGCCCAGTTTTAATTGGAAGGGGTAAGAAAATAAGAATGTTCCTTACCCATTTTAGGGTATTCAATAAATTACCCAACTCAAGTTGCACTTCTACTTGAATAATGTTACAACTTTGAAGTCATCAAATTATCAAAAGTGATTGATGTTTTCATTGAAAAAAGTTTTTAGAGACTATTTGGAATATCTTCATTGGTTTTTCAACCAATTTGGAGCTTTTTGCCAAAATAGATTTGTAAGTTTTTCTAACTGCAAATTAGATATTGTGGGTTAGGTATTTGCAAATAGTATTTAAGGCTTCCTTTGCAAATATGCAAAAGTAAAAGAAAAATTGCTACTTTTTTACTCATCTTTTAATACAATCAAATATCTTAATTACTTATATCAAAAGATCTTAATTACTTAACTATCTTACTTTTTTATTGTTATAATACATTGCATTGCAAGTATTTTTAGCCTTTCTATGTAATTACCTAACTATCAATTTCAACTTTATTTCATTTATTACTTTTATAATATTACATTACTTTCTTAATTTTTAAAATATTTATTATTTTTATTTTCCCACTTTTACTTTTATCTTTTCGAAATTGAGATCTTAAATATCATACTATTGCACGTCGACATGTATATAAATGAGGATTTATTCAACAACCACATGCCTCTAAGGAACCGCTGAGGGTGATTGGCAGAGTCAGGAAGCATGCACCTGGTGCAGCTACAATGAGGTGAATCTAAGAGCCAGTGTTGCCCTTGCATCGATTTACATATGTGTGGAAATTGGGATGGGTCAACCTGTGACCCAACTCGTTCTTGTCCAAATTAAACTAACATTTTTTTACTCAGCATAGAAATGGGTTAGAAATTTTGACCCTAATTAAAAAATTGGTCCGGGATGGGTCAACCATATCTTGACCCAAAAAGTCCCGACCTACTTCATATATTAATTAATTAAAAAATTTAAGTTTATGTTGAAATATAATTATTATTTTCTTTCAAAATATATATATATTTTTTATAATTTCTTAGATTAAATACACATTTTTTATAATTAACTTTATCAACAATAGAAATCAATTTATCCAAAAAATAACATAAGAATAAATAAAAAAAATTGCACATATATATTTAACCCTTATATATAATTGTATATTAATCTATTTTAATAAAGTAATATTATATTTTTTCATGTTTTATTTTTGTAATAATGTATTTTTTAATAATTAATAAAACATTGAAGCATATTTTTTTAAATTTAACATAGATGTATCTTTATATTTTATAAATATATAAAGTCTTAAAATCATCTTATTTTACCTGACCTACCGTCCTGAAACCGGTCTGTACTAACCTAAAATTTATTCTGGACCTATTAAAAAAACGTGATATTCAAACTGAACTTATCCGGATCAAGTATAAAATTATGATCGAACAGAATTTTTAAATGAAATTAGGATTGGTATTGGTAGCCCCATTTTTCACCTCTAAATTCACGTTCCGCACATATATATACCACGACGGGTTCCTCCCAAGTTGAAGTCCATGTATTAATGGGCATGCGACATTGGGATATGGCTCCAGATGCATCTGATAACTTGGCTAGAAAATCAAGGAAGCTCCCAATTATGATGGGCCACACAACCCATCAGGCGCTATCTTGACAATTCAAGCATGCATGGACCAGATAGGGATGGATGGATCGATGGATGCTGCTAGAAAATCAAGGAAGCTCCCAATTATGATGGGCCACACAACCCATCAGGCACTATCTTAACAATTCAAGCATGCATGGACCAGATAGGGATGGATGGATCGATGAATGCTGCTACAAAATCAAGGAAGCTCCCAATTATGATGGGCCACACAACCCATCAGGCACTATCTTGACAATTCAAGCATGCATGGACCAGATAGGGATGGATGGATCGATGGATGCTGCTAGAAAATCAAGAAAGCTCCCAATAATGATGGGCCACACAACCCATCAGGCACTATCTTGACAATTCAAGCATGGATGGACCAGATAGGGATGGATGGATCGATGGATGCTTCTGCGCATTCAAAATTCAAAAGGCACTTACGTGGACCTCTTCAACGTTTTTGGCTGCTTTACAAGCTAAGTTGTCATTATTATTGCAGTGACGTTGTCCAATAAAAAGTTGAAATAAAACGCCTAGAAAGAATTCACGAAGCCATAAAAATAATTAGTTGGGATGATGCCAACTGTCACTAATATACATGTGTTTGTGCGGTCTGGCTGGGACCCACCACCATAGAAACCATCGCAATAACACGTTGGTCCGCTTGCTAGTGAATCTTATCTTTGCCGAGGGAATTCTACGAAGGGATTGATTAAATTTCAAGTTAGTGCTACTTTTAATATATAATGTGTAAGCTCTATAGATTAGTTTCTTGTCAAGGGTGATAAGTTGGATAAAAAAATATTGGAAAGAAATGAAAGGAGTGATTAAAAAGTACAAACACAAATGCAGATACAAGAGAACGTCAACAAATTAAAGTAGATTAGAATTCGACAAAAAGAATTATTGGAAGTACAGGCGATAATAAGAGAAAATAAACTAAGTTATTATGCGCCATATTTATATGTCTAAGCTTCCATAAAGTTCACAACAAGAGCATGTTGATTTTGTAACATATTTTGGCGATTATCATTTTTCAAAAGGTGCTAATTAATTACTCGATCTGTATTTTAGCGACTGTGATGACTGCAAAAAATAGTTGTTTCACAATAATGAAAAACAATGCAGCTGAGGAAAATCTAATACAAATTGTTGATAAAACTTTCCGTAGTAATCTGATGAAACCGGTTGTAGTTACATGTAGATGCAACGGGTTGTCCATTACTCTGTTTTAAAAATAAATATTTTTCATGATACGCAAAAAAATCATTTTGATTGAAAAACTTATATTACTTAGATTTTCACATCATTTGTGAGTAAATTATGAAAATAAATTTATAGCTTATAAAATTAATTTTCTAATTGAAGGATATATGTATAAATGGCTTAGATATTTAAAAAGTATTAAAAATAGAAAAGTACCCCACATTTTTTACCACGACATTTTGCAATTTTTTTTAAAAAAAATGTGACAACAATCCTTTACATCGCTAATTCTGTAGATTTTTCATTTAGTGCTTATTGGAAAATTTTGAACATTTCAAAATGCTTTGGTGGATCATTTATATCATTGTTGAATAATGCTGGAAAAAATGATGGTTGCGTACTTGGGGGTTCATATCGAAGATGGACCATTATCTCAATATGGTTAGTTAACAGACATGATCAGCATCGATTCCTTTCGATTGGGGTTGAAAAGAATACACGTATCATTGAAATATGTGATATAGTGACCATATGCAACGCCAACTTTCTTCGTTTTGTCATTTCCTCTCCCACTTACATGAATTTGGTGATCTCTTTGCTGGTGCTAAATATCATGATGTTGATGTTGCAATATGCTTGTATAGCTAACAATATGATAGGGCTGTCCACAAACCCTGCAGGATGTGATTGGGGAAATTTTTCCAATTGATGTTGTCTATCCAGTAGACTCATTATGACCATGGGCCACACATGGGAAGAATCATCCCCAAAAGAATATTCAACAACTATTTATAATTAATATATTGATGCTGAAGCAGCATATAGCTGCCTTAATTTCCAATTTTTCATTGCAATATAATACATTAATACTCATCAATGTAGCTAGGGCCTACATTGGACATTGGCTGCAGGTGAAACTGGTTCTTCTTTACCATCTTGTACCAGTGAAAGTCATACATTAGCATCATCCAAAAATATTAATTCAAGCCCTTTTGCTGCCTAATGTGGGACCGATTAGGTGATCCAATAATAGAATTTTTCTTGAATTAGGTACACATGAACTGGAACATATATGTTGCACGAGCAACTCAACCAATCTATCTTACGATTTATGATATTTGCAAAATAGAGCCTACAACTTTGCATATATAATTAGAAATTACCATGTTTTTTTTATATTTACACATATTTTTGAAGTAATTTATATTTACATATTAAAATCCTCTAAGTTCCAAGATATTGCAAAATTGGCCCGTTAAGTTATAAGTACATTCGCAAGTGAGGACGGAAGTTTAAAATGCAAAAATAGATAACTTGGAAGCTGCTACTTCATTCGTAATTAGTAAGCCTATTCTAAAACATTGCGGAACTTAGAGGTTTAAGTTCATAAATACCTAAAAAACTTGCTAATTCACGATTAATTATGAAAGACAC
>JAXCLR010000081.1:19069840-19086023 GCA_035584095.1 Annona squamosa
ATTTTTAAAAATCAGTGGCAGTTTCGGTAATTTAAAATTACGAAAAATGCCACTGATTTTAAAAAATCTAAAAAAAAATCTAAAAGTCTCTAAAAATAGTAAAAATTGATACATATGTTAAATAAATTAACAGCTTCATGAAAAAATTTTCAAAGAAAAAAAAATAATAATAAGTGTGGTGCACCCGGGTACGTTGAGGCTGAGTGCACCCGGGTGCACTGAATTGCGGTCCTTGTTCAATTCGAAGAACTGCATAAAAATCCGCACCGCAGATGTGTTCTGTATATTCTGTCAGGGACACCCGTGAACAGAGCTACTGGGGCCGCTGCTTGGAAAAAAAACAGAACAGATCCACCAATAAGATTATTGAAGGCAACAAAAGCACAAAAATTTCCCACCGGCTTCATAAAACAAATGAAATGGTTAACGTAGATGGAGCGATGACACTATACAATATATTGTATATTATTTTTCATATAATTTCAATTTTTCATTTTATTTTTACTTTTTTAAAATTTTTTCTTCATAAACATGTTTTCTTAAGAATATTTAATTCATATACTAACTTTTTACATTTTGCAGTACTTTTATATATTTATTTTTTATTTTTAAAAATAAAGGGCTTATAAGTAGTTTTTTACCCCTTAAAACATGTAAATTTTAAAAATAAAAAATAAATATGTAAAAGTATTATAAAATGGAAAAACTTAGTATATGAATTAAATATTCTTAAAAAACATGTTTATGAAGAAAAATAAAAATAAAAAATTGAATATTATACCATAAGCTAATGTATAATATATTGTATAATAACATGACTCATGAAAATGTAAATGTAAGAGGGGAAGTTACAAATGTCCGCGGGTTATTCGCCGCATACGAGAAAGGAACGTCCAATCTCTCCAAAAGGATTCCACATGCGGAGTCCCTCTAGAAGGCAGAAAACAGTGATTCATCACGGAACCATTGTTTCACCGGACGCTCTTGCAATTGATTTATTAATTAACGTATATATTCCTATACAATACATATGTATATACCTCGATATAGATGTTTTTAAGCCGATTTATTCATTTTTTTTTCTTTCATTTTTGGTGGCATTTTTCTTTTCGTTCTTATGTGAGTCTAAACTAATCATTATATAGAAATTTACCTTTTAATATATAATTTTAAAAATTAACAGATTTCAATGCCATTAACGTCAAATGGGAGGCAAAGCTGTTATTTTCAAAATTATAAAGAATATGTATTCAAAATGGTATAAATGTTGTTATATGAATTAGACCCGTGAACACGCATACGAAATGAAAAGAGTGCTCAAAATACTTATATCTATCGAAGTTTGATACGTGAGTATGTATGGACTTGCAAGCCTTAATTAATTATGATCCACTTCTATGTAATAAGTCAAAAATGGTTCATGTAACTTACTTCATTTTTTTAATAGGTATATAATTTACATTTCTTCTAATGTTGCACTCAAGTTTAGAGGAGATTACAAGATCTTACCTAAAGGTGAAAATAGGGTTAGTTTGACTCGTGACTTGACCTCGTCCTGCCCTGTCTCAATTTTACGGAGGATTAGGGAAGAGATTTTGACCTCATGAAGTAGGGTCAGTGGGATGGGTCAGGATTTTAGACTTGTATTTTAATTATAGGTGCAGGGTAGGTCAACCATGTTGTTATCCACCTTGACTTGAATCGCCTCGCAATGTGTAAATTATTTTTATAAAACATATGACTTATATAAATGATGTTTTGTTTGATAAATATGTTTAACTTTTTGACTTATTAATGTAAATATGATTTATGTCAATATACGTTTAATTTTATAACTTTTTTATATGGATAATTTTTTATTTTTTAATTGATATACGTTGTTCAAGTTACGTCCTCTATATGATTTATCAATGAAATAAAATATATTATCTATGTTGTTTATATCTTATAAAAATGAAATTATTATTTTGCAATTTAGTAGTTTTAATTGTAATTTGAAATTAACATTAACACCTTTTCTGAAGGTTGATACACATTTATCAAGATTAAGTTGTAAATGAAATTATAAATTTTTTTACCAATGCTTTGTTATAAACATTATGTTTTACTCATTAAATATTAAAATATTAAAGTATTTAACCTTTAAATTTATCATAGATATGAATTTATATTAATATGTATATAAATTTTTAAATTTGACCAATTTTTCAACTCGACTCGTTATCTTGATACCGACTCAAAACCAATTTGGAGTTTGTTCCAAGAACTATCAAAGAAAAGTGATGGTTACATCGATTTTATCCAGACTTGGTATAAAAGATAGATGCAAATAAGATTTTTTAAATACATGATCAAGGCTGGACACACTCTAACTTGCATTGATTTTCACCAGCACTCTTACTTACCTAATGCTCCAATCAATTTCATATGGAAAACTTAATATTCCTATCATATTATTTTTGGAGGCCAAATGATTCGTACAACAAGCCAACATTCAAATTCATGGGAGTCGAATTGATTAAGCCATTTTATTATATTGATTTTACACATTTGTAGATAGAAGCCATGTACATTAATATTAAACAAATGAAATGGTTTTCATGATAATATAAATTATGCTAAGTGCAATAGATAGAATAAATTTTTATTGTTATCAAGATATTAAAATCAAATAAGGCTACATGGAAAAGAAGGCAACATTCTTGATTAATTATTATGATTAAATTGTACACGGAAATCTTCCAGGTCCGTTGAGTATTGGTTGCATTATTCAGTAGCATCTGACTCGTTGGCTGCAAGTGATTAGATGCAGCGCCCGAAGTGTTTAACAACAAATTATGCAACCAAAATTTGGCTGCATATAACATTATATGCAGATATTTATATGGCTGCTATTAATTTTAAAATCTGTTGCAATTTCAGGTTAGTTACGCGTAATATTATATGCATGCAGTTAAACTTACAGAAAAACATGATTATATGAGAATGTTTATTGAAGTGTTTATCTTCATCATTACATGTAGTCAAAAATGAATCAGATACTGGGCATAATCCATGAGACTCATAATTAATTAAGTACTAAAATTTCAATCATGAATTGAAGGCTAAAATTGAATAAATTAGTTTTCTTATTCTAAATACAAATCTGCTTTTCTAGCTAACTTGGTGTCAACTCTGTCAATATTTAGTTATTTACTGGCCTATATGAACGTATTAACTCTTAATTAAAATCATGCATGACAAGACATTCAAACCAACGAAGATTACCTAATTGATTTTCATAGTAAGACAAGTGAAATAAGACTTCTATTAAAATATTTCGTTCACACCAACTTAGCAACATTTTCATTACTTTGAACACCGTCTTCAGTCAAAAAAAGGATTGGTTGGGAGAGCAACACAGCGCTTAGAGGGGGGATGTGGAGAGGAGGAACGACAGCGAGCTCACAAACGTATTCCCCAGCCAGGATCTGTCTCCAAACCCAAACCAGAAGAGGGGTATGTTGCAATTTTTCAACCGTTATATTCCCAAACCAAGTTGACCGAGCGTCGAGAAGGGAATTGGAAGATGGTTACGAGGCACCGAGGCAGGAAAATGGGGTAGGGGAGGAAGGGGGAAGGAGGACATAACGATGGAAATGGGAGGAGACAACCGAACCAAGTGAGAATACACAGAGGACTTTTCTGCAAAATCTCCGCAGCGTAATCGTGGCAATGGCGAAATTCAAGGAGCTTGCGCTAACCTAAAATCCGAATAGGAGGTTTCTGCAAAATTTCCACGAAAAAGTTCTGGCCAGTGACTCCGGCGTGGGACCTGCACAAGGAGAAAAGCCCGAGTATGACGATCGTTTGTAGTCCTAGGCCGTGTTGTCTGTCGTGTCCTCTTGTCTTGCGTTCCCGCCCCTTCCCTGCCAATCCATCCCCGTATAAAAAATCCTCTGCTTCCTTCTTACTCCGCTTCAACGCCAGCTGCTTCAGCTTTTGAGAGAGAGAGAGAGAGAGAGAGAGAGAGAGGGAGGGAGGGAGGGAGGGAGAAAGAAGAGAAAAGCTTGGAAAAGCTCCTGTCTTTCGCAATGGCGAAGTCGAAGAACAAGCTGTCGTACATCTTTGTTCCTTCTCAGATCATTTCATCCCTCTCTTCCTCCTCTCTGCAAAACCTCCTCCTTTCCCCCCTAAAACGAGCAAAATCTTCCTTCCGATTCTTCTTATCCAAAAGCCCAAAGCGCTGGTTCCTCCTTCTTTCCGTCTTCTCCTTCATAGCACTGCTCAGGATCGGCTTCCTCCCATTTCCATCGTTATCTCCTCGTTCCCCCTTCCTCCCTTGCCCCATTTTCCTGCCTCGGTCCCCCGTATCCACTTCTAATTCCATTCTCGACTCTCGGTCGACGGCGGAGAGCTTTGGATATGATGAGCGTGGGGTAGAGACGGAGTTCTGGAGGCAGCCGGACGGGATGGGGTACCAGCCCTGCCTGGATTTTAGCAAGAAGTACAAAGAGGCTAGCCAGGCTGGGGAGAAAACGAAGTATCTGATAGTGGTTGTTACGGGCGGGCTGAATCAGCAGCGGAATCAGATCGTCGATGCCGTCGTCATCGCGAGGATTCTTGGTGCTGCGCTCGTTGTTCCGATCTTGCAAGTGAATGTGGTTTGGGGAGATGAAAGGTCCGGTATGCCAATACCAAAACATTATCTTCTTTTCTGGTTTTGTGCCTGATTTTCTGCGAGTTCTCGACTTGGATGTTTTAAGAAATTTGAAAATTTAGTGCTCTTTTGGATCCTCGAGTTTTTGAAAATTTTAAATTTCTTTCTCCAATTAGCTGATTTCTCTCCGCTTCCTCCCGTGTCGTCGAGTCTCTCCTTACAAGCAACTATCGGTATTGGGGTTTTTCTTTCTGAATTTTTTTTCCCGCTTATTATGGAATATAGAAGTTATCACTTTTAGCCCATTGAATTTCATTAGAGAAGGCAGCTGATCTGGGCCGTGTACCAATGCTGCCCACCAATGCCCACCATACACTCCCCAAACAATCATGCACATGTGAAGCTCGGCAGGGGAATCTGGTCGTTCACTTGGGACATATTTAGAAGATTTGCATGATGCATGGGTATTTTCTCCCGGCTACCTTAAAATGAAACATTATAGATTTTTCAGCCACCAGTCCAGCCATGAAGATTATCAGATAGGTTGAATTCCTGTGAGCCCCATCATGCTTTTTTTTTTTTTTTTTTTTCGCTTCCATGATATGTCTGCTGGGATTACTGAATCCTCAGTACCTCAGCTTTGCATAGTGTCTCAATACAGCTATTACATACTCTCTCTTTTTTTTTTTTTTACCCTCCATTTCTGGAATTTGGCTGCATCTTAAATTTCCGTCACTAACAGTAAAAATGAATGGCAGAGGGGGGTTGTCATAGGATTATGACGCAGGTCATTGTCATCTGTAGTTTTCAAGTAGAAAAAGATTCTGAATGCCTTGAATGGTTCAAAAATGACGATAAGGCTTAAGATGACAACTGTATGACATCTCTAGAGTTACAGTTAAGTTAAATAACTTGTCTGTCCACTTCTTTGTAGTAGATTGCTTTAAAAAAAGCTCAATTCTTAAGCCTTTTTTTTTAGTGTATGTGTCTTCCATTTAGTTCTTCGGCCGCGTATTTGGCTTGCACACCAATCAATTTAGAATATCCGATTCTTGTATTGTGGACGAAAGACTGGAAAGATATCCCCACCCAAGAAGTGGTTCAGACCCTTGGCAGGCCTGGCAATGAGCATGCATTGGATTCGATGATACAGTCATACAGATAGTTATCACACCAGTGTTTGCATGTATTTTTTATTAGATATTATCTCTGTTTACCAGTATTCAAATTTTTTTAAAAAAAATAGTTATTTTTATGGAATGAATCTATTCATATTCTGTATTTCAACAGTGAATTTTCAGATATTTTTGATTTGGAGAATTTCAAGAAAACCCTTGCGAAAGATGTTCATATAGTTTCTTCTCTGCCTTCTACGCACCTTACGTCAAGACCAGCCAAAGAGACCTTCCCTCTGAATGCCACGCCTCGGTGGATACGCAAAAGGTTCCTAAAGCAGGTTGGTGTTGAAATCGTTTAGCATCTATGACTTAATTTGGTATTTCCTAGCGCCGCCCAAATGGTTTACTTTTGCGTAAAACAAGAGTTGCATCTGTAGCAAGGCAATAAAATTTTGAAAATTTGAACTCATCTCATAAGATTTAGGATATGTTTGGCAATCATGAAAACTTGTTAATCTAAATCTTTTTTACTTTCCACAATTATTTTATTTTTTAATTATTTCTTCACATCTTTCTATATAATTACTCTATTTTTCAATCATTTCTTCACAACTACTTATAAAATTATCCTACCTATTCTAACTTTATTTTATTTATTTTTCATTATTACCTCTATTATATTACATTATTTTACCTATTTCAAAAGGTTTTACACCAAAAACTTTTCTTTTAAAAGTTCTATCAAATGTCAAACACACCCTTATACTCTTTTTTCACATCTGCTTAGAGATTACTCATCTGTCCTTGGTCTCTATGAGTCTAGTGGTTACATTATTGATATCTTCTAAGAATTGCCAAAGAACTTGTCCAAGGGGAGAAAAACATAGTGGAAGGTTATTGGTTCTCTATATGAAAAAACCTAGTGAGTGCTCAGAGAATTCAACTGAAAACTTTGGAAAAAGTAGAAAGAAATATCTCAAAGAGAAAGCCAATGGCTTACCTATTAATTGTTGTTTTTATAAAGCTTAAAACAAAATGTCATTTGGCTTCTTGACAGTGAAAAAGCTTGAAGAATAGAAGGAATTCCTGATTAGCATTCTTCTGTTCTGTTTCTCTAGCTCAATAGGGATGGGGTGTTGCTCTTACGGGTATTAGATTCCAGGCTCTCCAAGGACCTACCTTCTGATCTTCAGAAGCTCAGGTGCAAGGTAACTTTGTTCTCTTCTTGCTAAAGTTACTGAGAATTAATACTAACCCCATCCTTAGAACCAAGGATTATACAGTCTGAAATCTAGCTCTATTCAGGAAACATCAAAGACGCAGTGGCTGGTTTCCAGAGGGTGAAAATTTTGAACCTTCTTATGCCATGCCAATCATTTTATCTATCAACAGTGACAAATGTGCTTTACCCAGACTCCATTTGGATGCATTCCAAGTCCCAGTTGATTGAAGCAGTCACATGTTTCCTTTGCCTATTATTATTGCAAATAACAAGATAGCTACTGTCAGAGTGGCCTGTCTGAGTTATAATGTAGATTTTAGGAGAGACTCCCAATCGATGTGATCCAAATGACAGAATGCTCATATTTTGTAATGGAGTTTTGTCCTTGGTACGTACTTAACTGCAGTCTCCAACAACTACAAAGTGCCAATGAGCTTTGTTTTTCTGAAGTGTTTGGTACTTTGGTTCAAATCATATGATGGTAATGTGGGAGAGAATTCAATGATCACGTTAGTTAAAAAGGATGTGGATTAGAGCAGTGTGTATATTGTCTATGCATTATAGTGTGTAGTGTTGATTAGCAGGCTAAGCTGGATAGCATGTTAAATAATACTTCTCTTGTATGTCATGATGAGTAGGCTAACTGGCTTAACCTGCTAATCAACATTCACAATTGTCGCCAGCAGATGGTGTACACACTGTTCTAATCTGCATTCAGTTACAAGATAGTCTTCCTGTTGCCATCAATAATATGGCTTTAATCTCATTTTTCCCACTACTTATAATGTCGATCCCTCTCTCTGTGCATACACAGCATGTCAGTTCATTATTTTTGGTTTGAAATTTTTAGGTTGCATTTCATGCATTGAAGTTCTCTGCCCCCATACAAGAGCTTGGAAACAAACTTGCTGAAAGAATGCGAAGCAAGGGGCCATATATGGCTCTTCATTTACGAATGGAAATGGATGTGTGGGTGAGGACAGGTTGCCTCCCTGGTTTAGGTCAAGAGTATGATGAGGTCATCCGCAATGAGAGGCAGCTACGGCCAGAGCTGCTCACATCGAAATCAAACATGTCATACAAGGAACGCAAGCTTGGAGGCCTGTGTCCCTTGAATGCTTTTGAGGTTTCAAGGTAACTACAATTTGCTAGTTATGGATGAGTCAAATATCAACTCCATTGAACTGATTTCATTCATTTTTCTTTTATTGTGATCTTCTAGGCTGCTTAAAGCACTTGGAGCTCCAAGAAGTACGAGGATATACTGGGCAGGAGGAAATCCATTAGGTGGACAGGAAGCTTTGCTGCCTATTATCAAAGAATTTCCCCATTTCTACAACAAGGAGAATCTTTCATTGCCAGGTGAACTGGAGCCATTTTCTAAGAAAGCATCCCTTCTTGCAGCTATTGACTATATCGTTGCTGCAAACAGTGATGTCTTCATGGCATCTCATGGTGGAAATATGGGTCGTGCCATGCAGGTATCACAATAATCTATTTTGGCGTCTTTACTGCTTTTACTCAAGTTGCATTATTTTGATGTACACATACAAAACGAATTCTCTCATTGGTAAGTTTCTTGCATCCGCCATCTGCTATTTTAATGGTTAAGCTAAAGGGAGATTCAACTTTTTCTTTGAAATAAAAAAAAATATTTTAAAGCAATTTAAATAACCAAAAAGTAGCCAATGAAGAACAGAAGCAAACATCAGCCACCTTCTTTGCATTGAAATTTTGTATTATAAGCAGTATCAAGCTTTTCACATGCAGAGCTCAGTCGTTATGCTGATACAAGTTCTTGAGAATCAGGTGTAACAATAAGAATTTTGACTAAACATTGAGAAATGATGCTTGTGGCAGGGACACAGGGCATACAATGGGCACAGGAAACACATTATTCCAAACAAGAGACTGATGCTTCCTTATTTTTTGAACTCTTCTCTTACTGAATCTGAATTCAACAGCATCCTAAAAGATCTGCACCAGGGATCTCTTGGGCAGCCGGAGATCAGGACTGTGAAAGCTGGGAGGGATGTCATTGCTTACCCTGTCCCAGAATGCATGTGCAATGGCTCAAGCACTACATCATGACAGCTAAACTCGTAGCTACTTCACTGCATGTTCTGAATTCCACAATTGTGGGACATTTCCCTGGAGTTATCTGGCACGTGAAAAGATCTCTATGCTTGCCATTTCTAGCCGCACATTGCCTTGTTTCTGGAAGAGGAATTTGGAGGATACTTGGCAATTGAAAAAAATATAATTGATTACATTCATACATGTATACTCATTGTTGTGTGAATGTATAGATTCACGTTGGTAGCAGAAAAATCGGTAGCTGTTAATACCATTTTACCGGTAGCTATCCCATTTCATCGGCGGTAGTTATGGTTGGGCAACACTTTTTGATTCTTTGTACCATATTTATGTATTTATGGCGGGACTGTACATGTATATTTATACAAATAAGGAATTTTGGCATCATTTTAATGCCCCAACAGCGTCAGCATCAGAAAATTCTCTCTTCCAGGTTCTCTCTCCCTTTTGTATTTGATGAGAATTTTAGATCTCCAGATCTTATTTCTTGCAAACTGCCATACTATCTAGGCAACACTTACCTCAATTCTTTTACAAATGGGGTAAGGTCGACCGAACGTTGTTCTTCCATTGGGCTGGGTTGGATTCAAACTCAGGCTTTTAAATTTTGAATTAAATTCAGGCGAAGCTCAAATTATCGTCTTGGGGTTTACATTCGCGTATTTTCACTTTTATTTATTTAAAATATCAGTTAATTAAAATAAACAGGTTCATAAATGGAACTGGGTCAGAATTTCAAATTTACGCCCACGTTTTGCATACTTGAAGGAAAATTATTATTCCATAAAAAAAAAAGGAAAATTATAAAAAATTAGGTTGGATAAGGTAATCGAGATGTAGTCATGTCAACTTAAACCAAACTTGATTTCTAAATCAATTCAAAATTTCAACTCATCCCAACTCTAGTAGCCCCAAAATAGAACCTAAAGCACTTGGAAAATTAGTTTGACACTGTCTCGCACCTAGAAAAGTGACAATTGAACATGACACACAGAACACATAAATCTAGAAAAACGATAATTGGGGCTTGTGGGCTATGAGCTTCATAGTATGATTTTATTCGTTTTAGCCTAATAGCTTAGCTACATGACTTTAAAATGTGTCACACTATGTTTAACTTTGAGATCTACTTATAAATTACTAGAAACTTTCTCTCATTTTTGATGTGAGATTCAGTGTTAGACTATTATGGACACCAACTTAGGTTTGGGTCAAATCATTCCAAGTTGCTTTGTGTGTGTAGCGTGGCTGTGAGAAAGACTTCTTGGTCTTGGTTTTGGTCTTCAAAGAAGGAATGGTTTGAGGGTTGTGGGAAAGTTATTGGCAAGACGAACTGTTTCCTATTCTGCAAAAAACTCTCAAGGCATCGAGAGTAGCAGGGTCCTATTGTTAATCCCCCAACCCGAGTGTCTGATGTGGGTCTTCATTTGGGATCTCAATCCCCTGCACCTCGGTGCACTTAGCTTTAGTGCACCCGGGTGCATTAAACCATTTTTTATTATTTTTAAAATTTTTTATACAAATATTAATCTAAGTGTATTTAACATGTGTATCAATTTATATCATTTTTGGAGTATTTTAGATATTTATTTTTTATTTTTGAAAATTAGTGGCATTTTAGGTATAATTTTCAAAAAAAATATAAATGAGTTTAATGCATCAGGGTGCACTGAAGCTAAGTGCACCTAGGTGCCTGGGATCGGGATCCCTTCATTTGGGACTCAGATCAAACAGCTGGTTCAGAGCATGCTCTTCAAAGTTGAGCCAGTTTTAAGATTTAATAACATTAATATAGAATGTTCTATCTTAATGATAGAAACTAAAGGCCCGTTTGACCAAGTGTTTGAACACTCTGACTGTACTTTTTCCGACTAAAATGTAGCTTTCGTGATTTCAAAACTGCGTGGCCTAAATTTTGAAATTGCGAGGACAATTTGTAATCACACTTTCATATGTCCATTTTAGTAATTTTACATACTCAAAAGCACTTTTAATACTTCATCCAAATACAATACTATTAATAGAAGTACTTTTTTCAATGACATTGCCAAATAATTACAATACTTTTTATTAAAGCCTCATTTGTATTTGTGCTTTTCTTAATCACAAATTTTTTTGTGGGATGAGGTGGGGAGTGGAAAATAAAATATTTTGGGGTTATGTGATTGATATGAAATTGAAGGAGTAAAGTTTGAATAAATAGTTTTCTTGGAGGTAGTTGATCGGAAAAATCATTGGAATATAAGAATAAAAGTAAAAAATATAATTATTAATTGGGGGAGTGATTGGCTGTGGAAACCGTGCCCCCACGATTCTCATCTTATACCACAACCAGCATAAAACAAACGTCCCCTTAATAAAGGATTTTATGTATAATTTTTTGAAAATTATATTTTCTCTATTCTTTATTTAATGGAGATGCATGTGCATGATTTCTTATCCACTACTTAGCATCAGATGTTATAAATCTTCTTCCCTGAGTAATGTTTTAATATATCGGGGGTGCAAAATTCCATTTTTTATATATTTTTTTGAAATTTTTTATAAGATTATTAACTTAAGTATATTTAACTAATTTATTAAGTTTTAACATTTTTTGAGAGATACAAATATATATTTTTTATTTTTTTAAAATAGGGGTACTTTAGTCACATAAAATAAAGTACCTTTGTTTTAAAAAAAATCAAAATATTTATATATATACACATATCAAAAAAAGGTAAAATTTGACTTATAGATTAAATACACTTAGATTAATAATCTTATAAAAAATTTTCAAGAAAATATATTAAAAAATGAAATTTTACACCCTAATGCATTGAAATATTCTCCTTCTTTACCAACGTAAGAAGCCACAGCGGTTCCAGTAATTTCTGCAAGACCAAGCGGCAGCAGCACCTCCTTGCACAACTCTGACACTCCGGAGACCGCGGACAGCGAGCCTCCAGCTAATGTTTAGCTTCCGAATCTGTTGGATATTTTCAATTTTTGATGTGCATTGCGTACGTCATGCATGCATCTCACATTAATGACTTTCAGAACGTTGCAATATTCCATGGAAATTAGCGTCGTATGCAAGTTCTAACTTTTGAACGTTAAGTAGTAAACGATTGAGACATCAGTTATGAGAATATGCAACCATTCTCCACAAAGAATCTCTCTCATTTTCACACCTCCTCAAGCATTCTCTTAGCCTTCTCCCTTGCAATTCTTTATGAAAACCAAGGTTTTCTTTCCATCCAAGTGAATTTGTTATGCATCAAGTATTCGTGCGTCCAAGAAGAGGAACCGCTTCTTGTTTTTACTTTTGCTTTACTTTCTTTTTATCTGTTTATCTTGGGAGCAGTCGCATATTATCTTAAGTGGTGGCGAGGGTAATAAAATTATTTCAAGGAAGATGACAGTAGTAAAATTCTTTTAAAGAAAATGACAGTGTAGCATGTCTAAAATAAAATTATTTTAGTTATCCCATTTTTAATTATTTATTTATATCTTCTCTACTTTTTAATAATTTCTACATAAATACTCGAATTACTCAGCTATATATTTTAATTTTATTCTCTTCACTTATCATTAGTATTTTATCAAATTACATCATTTTATTTTAATTCAAAAACTTTTCCTTCACAAAATTGACTAAAGTAAAATTATTTTAATTCTCATATTTCAACTTTTCATTGAGGTTTAGAAAAAAACAAAAAAACAAAAAAAAAAACCCTTTCGACTAGGCCCAACAGAATCATATTCGGCCATCACACGATCTTAGCTGACAAACCGTGCAAGGCAGCTGCTCCAAATCAACTATCCTGCCCGTGATCAGTAACAAATCCACGTTGGGTGTGATCTGCACCATTCAACCATCTCCACACATGCAGATCTTAACTGATCAGTCGTATTACTTTCTGTCCAAGCCAAGTAATCTCAGCCGTCCAGCAGATGAAGCAGCATAAATATCCAGTGGCAGTTCCTTCAACCTCCACAGTCCAGCCAGCCCACATCGTCAGCAGTCACTCCAGTCAGCACCATCCCAGCAGACAGTTTCCTTGGACTCCACGAAACGAGCAGCCCATCAGCTATCGTCTTTGCACGTGCAATCCATCTGCCGACATCAATTGCACATCACCACCATCTGGGCCGTCCAAACCGGTCCTTCCGCAGTTCATCGGCAACACCCAGGATGCGGATCAAGACAGCTTCTGTCAGGTGGCAAGAACTATTCTAATCTGCGTCCTAGCACCCAACGGCTAAGATCCAGCAAACACATGCACAGCACGGTAGAACGTAGAAGGCGGTACGAGAACACTCCATGCCGTGCACAAGCAATCCAGGCAGGTGATCGTTAAAACTTGTCAATTTAAAATTTATTAATGTAGGGTGTGTTTAGGAAAGTGATACAATTTTTACACAAAATATTTTTGAATTAGGGTATGTTTAGAAATGATAAAATTTTTGAAATTTTTTATATAAAGCTGTTAAATTGATAAAAATAATAATTTAATATGATAGGGATAACGAAGAAAATGCCTAATTCTATGCAGAAAGTGCATGGAGCTTTAGTGCACCCAAGTGTAAAATTTTTTTAAAATTTTTTTGAATTTTTTTTATGAAACCATTAATCTAGGTGTATTTAATATGTATATTAAGTTTTACCATTTTTTAGAGATTTGTAGATAATTTTATTTTAAAAAAACCAAACAAATTATCTACAAATCACCAAAAAATAGTAAAACTTAATATGCATATTAAATATACATAGATTAATAGTTTTATAAAATAAATTTAAAAAATTAAAAAAATAAGTTTTTGCACCTGGGCGCACCAAAGCTTAGTACACCTGAGTGCACCGCATAATGATCCAATAGTGAAGTGTAAAGATAATAAAGTTAAAAATTAAAATAAATAAGTTTTTTGTATGAGTAGTTGTGTACAAATAATTAAAAAGTACGATAGTTGTGTAAGAAAATGTAAAAAATATTAAAAAACGTAATAGTTATAAAGATTAAAAAGTTTTAAGGTATGTTTAAGAAATGATAAAACTTTTGATGAAAAATTTTTTAGTGTAAAAGTTTTTAAAATATGAGAAAATAATATTATAGAATAGGGGTAATGAGAAAAAGTAAAAAGAGTAAAGTTAAAATAGATAGATTAAATATATAAGAAGTTTTTTAGAAATGATTGAAAAGTAGGATAATTATATAATAAGAAATGAAAAATAATTAAAAAATAAAATAATTATGAAAAATGAAAGATTAGAAAACTTTATCGTTTAACAAACACTCCTTAGATTAAAAATTCTAGTTGTAAAAGTTTTTATGTTTCCCAAATATGCTCTTAAACTTTTTCCTACAATATAATTATCTTATTTTTTAATCTCATCTTTCTATATAATTATCCTTCTCTTTTACTCCTTTCTTAATAATTATATATAACCATTTTATATAACGACAAGTGATTTTATTAGTTCGGACTAAGCAAATGACGTGCTTAGTCTACATCAAAAATTTTATTTAAAACATTTTTTGCTTTTTTCTTACACTTATTTGTCTAAGTATATTTAATATATAGACTAAAAATAATAAAACTTAGTCTATATATTAAATACACTTAGATAAATAAGTTCATAAAGAAGAAAACAAAAAATATTTTAAATAATTTTTAAGATGAGCTAAACAAACCATTTGCTTTATCTTGACTAAGCCGACGATTTCTCTTCAAATACTTCAGTTTTATTATCTTTATTGCTTATTATTACCTCTGTTGCATCACATAACTTCTCTCATTTTAAAAATTTTTACGCCAACTTTTCTTTTAAAAAAATTCAATTATTATTTTTTTGATGTAATAAAAAAAAAGAAGACCTTTACTGCTTGTATGGCTGCATGGCGCACGTAGGAGGCGGAGCTGAAGCCCATGTTCGATTCAAGCAGTACGAGGACCGACCCAACTCCAGCCTCCTTCTCACCACCGACTCCCACCCCCACGGCTTCCATGAGCCCACCGGCGAGTCCGAGTCGCTCCGGGGGAGGATCGATCCCAGGAGCTTCGGAGATTGCGCCTACCGCGGCAAACCTCACCACATGGAAGAGAATATCAAGAAATCCAAGTAGAAGAAGGAAAGCGATTCCGCCTCCTCGTCCGACGCCGCGGAGGCCCTTGGAAGCACCGCAAAATCAGGAAGAGAGCATCTTTTCTCTCGGCCACAAGGGCTCCTACCAGCCCAAGACCGAGGAGACTCGGGCTGCCCGCGAGGCCCTGCTCGGCATCGTCATTCCGAACTTCGGCGACCGACCACAGGAAATCCTCTGCGACATTGCGGAGGAAGTGCTTTGGGTGCTGAAGAATCACAAGATGAAAAACCCCGATAACAAGAAAGAGATCGATGAAATTCTGAATCCTGTCTCAGACCAATTATTTGATAAGCTAGTTTCAGTCTGGCTGTTGATTACTGGTTATCAGGAAGGAGGTGATGCTACGGGGCCCGCTCCTGCTGGCAAGGCGCTCGATGATGATATTGGCGTGGCTGTTGAGGTTGGGAAGGATGAGGACGAACAAGAACGCAGCGATTATGATCAGGTCCAGGATGAGTCGGACGAAGATAATGGTGGCTCAGAAGCAAATGCTGGGGATGCTATGCAGTTTTGTCAGATTGATTATGGTGATGTGGAGCAGGCGAATGAGGGGATGGTGCTGACTGCTCAAGATCTTGATGCCTATTGGCGCACAGGACGATTTCCTCCGCGTATTAGAAAATCGATTCTCAGCAGAGTCAGAAGTTTGCAGAGGATGTGCTTAAGATACTTGCGGAGGGTGATGATTGTGATGATGAGAACCGGCTTGTGATGCTGCTCGATTATTCTAAGTTCAACCTCATTAAATTTCTCCTGATGAACAAGCTAACGGTTTCATGGGGTACGAGGCTGGCAAAGGCCGAGGACCAGGAACAGAGGAAGAAGATTGAGTAAGAGATGATGGGTATGGGCCCTGTTTTAAAAGTCAGCACCGATGAGATGCCGTGCCGAAAAAGCATTTTATAAAAGACGAACGGTGAAATAAAATATTTCATAAAAGACGAACGGTGCCTAATAAAAACAAAACGAAAACGGCGCC
>JAXCLR010000081.1:19087313-19100567 GCA_035584095.1 Annona squamosa
TATTTTGGGTGTATTATTTTTGTTGTATTTTTTATAAGCAATATTTTATTTTAAGAGCATCCAACTCTCAACATGTTTCACGTGCAATCATTGAGCAGCTGGATGCAGCCAGGGTTACTGCAAGGCAGCGGCAGAAGTGTCTGGAGAAGAGCATCAGACAAGAGGCCAGGCGATTGAAGGGTGAAAGCGGTGAAGAAGGGGAACGAGATAGGAGGACTATTGATCGAAAGCCGAAAAATACCTGGCAGAAGGAGCACCGAACAGCTTCTTGGTCTTGAGAGCATTGCGTTCGACAAGGGTGAACTTTTTATGACGAACAAAAAATATCACATTCCGAATATCTCTGAAAGCAAATCCTTTAAGGGTTATGAGGAAGTCCATGCGCCATTTATGAAGCAACCACCCCTTGCTAGGGGCGAGGAGTGGGTAAAAATCTCTGCAATGCTCGATTAGGTGCAAACTGCTTTTGAGGGCATGCTGCTTTTGAGGGCATGAAGCAGTTGAACAGGGTCCAGGGCAAAGTTATCAAACTGCTCCTTATAGTGCACGAAATACCCTTCCGTGTGCTCCCACTGGCGCGGGTAAGACAAATGTTGCCATGCTGACTAAACTGCAGCAGATTAGTCCGTGTGAGAATGATGATGGAACATTCAATCTTGGTGACTTGAAGATTGTGTATGCGGCTCCAACGAAAGCTCTGGTTGCAGAAGTTGTTGGAAACCTGTCAAATCGCCTTAAGCACCATAGGGTCAGTGTGGAGGAGTTGAGTGGTGACCAGTCTTTGTCTCGCCAACGGATTGAGGAGACCCAAAACATTGTCACTACTCCTGAGAAGAGGGATATCATCACTAGAAAGTCCGGTGACCGGACATATACACAAATTGCGAAGCTTCTGATTATTGATGAGATTCACCTCCTCCATGATGATAGAGGCCCTGTGCTTGAAACCAATGTTGCAAGAACACTTAGTCAGGTGGAGTCCAATGGGCAGCGTATCCATTTGGTGGGGCTATCCGCAATGCTTCCAAACTACAAAGATTTTGGTTTATTTTTACACATGGACAAAGACAAAGGTCTGTTCTATTTTGATAATCGTTACAGACGTTGCCTCTTGCACAACAATTTATGGGAATCACGGTGAAGAAGCCTTCACCAAGGTTCCAGTTGATGAATGATCTCTGTTACGAGAAGGTCATGGCTGTAGCAGGAAAGCATCAAGTACTCCTATTCGTCCATTCTAGGAAGGAGACAGCCAAGACTGATCGGGCAATCCGGGATACTTCTCTTGCAAATGACATCCTTGGTTGCCTCTTAAAGGAAGACAGTGCAAGCTGTGAGATTCTTCAAAGTCAAACAGAGATTGTCAAGGGTAATGATCTTAAGGATCTGTTGCCATATGGTTCTACTATCCATCATGCTGGAATGGCAAGGGTAGATTGAGACCCAGCAGAGTAGTTTTTGCAGATGGTTCCATATAGCTATTGGTTTCCACTGCTACTCTCCCTTGGGGCATGAATCTGCCAGCACACAGAGTGATTATCAAGGGTACCCAGGTTTATCATCCGGAGAAAGGAGCATGAACAGAACTGAGTCCACTGGATGTAATGCAAATGCTAGGTCGTGCAGGAAGAACTCAATTTGACTCCTATGGTGAGGGAATACTTTTGATTGATCTTACTGAGTTAACGTGTTATCCCTCAATGATGAATCAGCAGCTTCCTACTGAGAGTCAGTTGGTGTCAAGATTGTGTGATCAGTCAAATGCAGAAATCATTCTTGGAACAGTTCAGAATGCCAAAGAAGCATGCTTTTGCCTCGAGTAAACCTGCTGGTATGTACGCATGCTGTGAAATCCTACCCCGTGTAGGATTCCGGTGATGTATTGGAAAAGATAAATGTCTGGAAGAGAGGAAGGCTGATCTCCACACTGCAGCAACTTTAGTGGACGAAAATTATCAGATCAAGTATGACAGGAAAAGTCGCTCTTTTCAGGTCACTGACCTGGGCTGTATTGCTAGTGATTTCTATATTTCTCATGGGAATATATCTACTTACAATGAGTACTTAAAGCAAACAATGGGCGATATTGAACTCTGTCAGTTGTTCTCTCTGAGTGAAGAGTTCAAATATGTGACGATACGGCAAGAAGAGAAGATGGAACTGGTGAAACTCTTAGATCATGTACCTATTCCTGTCAAAGAAAGCTTAGAGGAGCCTAGTGCAAAGATTAACATTTTGCTCCAAGCATACATTTCATAACTGAAGTTAGAAGGGCTTTTGTTGACATCTGATATGGTTTTTACATCATCCGGAGTGCTGGCCGCCTTCTGTGGTCTCTTTTTCAAATTGTGTTGAAGAGAGGAGGGGCTCAGCAAGTAGAGAAGGCATTAAATCTGTGTAAAATGGTGAACAGGCGCATGTGGTGTGTCCAGACCCCACTGAGCCAATTTGCTGGCATTCCAAATGAAATTCTAATGAAAATTGAGAAGAAAGATTTTGCATGGGAAAGGTGCTATGATCGATCCTCCCAAGAGATTGGAGGGCTCTTTAGTTTTCCAAAGCTTGACCTGGCTGCTCATGTTCAGCCCATTACTTGGTCTGTTGTAAAGGTGCTAACAATTACACTTGATTTTCAGGGGGATGATAAGGTTCGTGGCTATGCTGAACCATTTTGGGTGATTGTTGAAGATAATGATGGCGAGTATATCATTCACCACGAATAATTTATCCTGGAGTAGCAGTATATTGATCAAGATCACACTTTGAACTTTACAGTGCTCATTTATGAGCCATTGCAACCACAATATTTCATTTGAATTGTCTCAGATAGGTGGCTTGGGTTGCAGACTGTGTTGCCTGTATCTTTCGGGCTTCTTATATTACCAGAAAAATATCCTCTGCCAACTGAATTGCTGGACTTGCAACCGCTGCCAGTGACTGCATTGAGGAATCCATCACGTGATGCACTTTATCAAGAATTTAAGCATTTTGATCCCATCCAGACTCAAGTGTTCACTGCTGTACAGATAACAATGTCCTTGTTGCAGCCCGAAAAGGCAGTGGGAAAATGATTTGTGTAGAATTTGCTCTGTTGAGGAACCATCAGAAAGGTCTAGACAGCACCATGCGTGCTGTTTATATTGCTCCCATAGAAGCACTTGCTAAGGAACGGTACTGTGATTGGGACTGAAATTTTGGCAAGAGTCTGGGCATGAGAGTGGTGCAACTGACTGGTGAAACAGTTACAGATTTGAAATTGCTTGAAAAAGGTCAAGTGATTGTCAGCACCCCTGAAAAGTTGGATGCTCTTTCTCGGTGCTCGAAGTAGCGCAAGCATATTCAACAGGTCAGTCTTTTTATTGTTGATGAGCTTCATTTGATCAGAGAGCAAGTGGGTCCGGTGATGGAGGTCATAGTCTCTAGGAGGAGGTACATGTCTAGCCCGACAGGGAATAAAATTCAATCCAAAAGACCTGGGAGAATGGATGGGAGATCATAGTCTCTAGGTTGAGGTACGTATCTAGCTTGGTGGAGAATAAAATTCGTATTGTGTCAATTTTGACTTCTCTTGCAAATGCAAAAGACCAGGGAGAATGGATGGGTGCCACCTCCCATGGCCTTATTAACTTCCCACCAGGGGCATGACCCCTCCCTTTAGACATACATATTCAAGGTGTGGATATTGCTAATTTTGAAGCAAGGATGCAGGCATCGTCGAAACTAGCATTCACTGCGATTGTTCAACATGCAAGAAATAGCCATAAAAAAAATGCAAGAAATCAGAAACCTGCATTGGTATTTGTTCCTACAAGGAAGCATTCGTGTCCAATCTGTTTATAAATAAGTTTATATTGAGATTTTTGAATAAATAGTTTATGATCCGTTTATTCATTTAACTATTTAAATAAATAAACAAATTACGATTGAAATTTTATAACCCGCCCAGCCTATTTAGTAACCCGTGTAACCTACTCAACCCATTTAACTCGTTTAAGATTTATATAAATAATATATATAATATACAGTAAAAATTGGGTTAATATTTCGCTACCCTTCCCGCTCGAAGCACTCGTCATCTTGCTAATCCTCGTCTCTCTTGTAGAACCCTAAATTTCTTACCTGTGATCCTCGTTAATCCTTCTCGCCCATCTCTTTTGGAACCCTAACTCACTACACTAAGTCTCTCTTACGCCACCCTTCTCAAAACTTCGCCTGCCCTTTTCTCGCGCCAGCAGCCTCCTTTCCCTTCGGCAGTTCAGCCCCGCTTGTCATAATTCTCGCTACCTCTATCCGCCTTCCGACACCTAAGCCCTTGATCTCCTTCCTCCACATTCCTCTGCTAGCGTTCGATGTCTGCTCCCGTTACCATTCCTCTCTTTTGCCCTCTGTCTGTTGTGATTGCGACAAGCCAATGAGTCCCATGCCTCGTCGGTGCTCTCTTCTTGTGCCCTCCCTGTTCGGCTAGCCTACCGTCAATCTTGCCATGTGCGGTTGTTGCTGTCTGCTGCTAGCCTGCTAGACGAGTCCCTTGCCTCACTATCCTACCATCTTCTCTCACTGCGCTTTCTCCTGTTACAGTTCCAAAAATTCCTCCCCTAAATATTTTTCCTAGTGTGTCGTATCCTGCTTCCATTTTCTCTTGGCCCAAAAGCAACTAGACGAGTTGACACCAACCCTGCGACTGTCTGCCACGGCCAGCTTCATTTTCCCCCTGTTTGAGGTTTTCACCTCCTATTCCATTTTTCTTAGGGCAAAGAAAGCACCCGTCCTGATGTCGTCGCCCCTGTGATCATCTGTCACAATCTTCTGCATCCTTATTTCCTCATGCCTGATTCTTGTTATCCCGCACTGTTGCCGTCAGGGCGATGGTCATCTTCAACACTAGCTACAATTGACGAGCTGGTGAGTTTTCTATACAATCTTTTAAGTTAATTAGGTTATATTTAGCAGCCTTTTAACTCATTTACAACAATACACAACTCATCGACAACCCTTCAACCTGTTTATTAAATGAGTTAGGGTTGATGTTTTTTAAATGGGTTAATAAACGGATTAGGATTAAAGTTTTTTAAATAGGTTAGGATGAGGATTAAGTTCCAACCCGTCTAACCCTATCCATTAACACCCTTACTCACTGGCACTTGATTTGATGACATATTCAGGTGTTGATGGTGAAGAGAAGCCTGGTTATCTCCTGAGATTGGAGGAAGAATTGTACTGTTCCTTTCAAAGCTTGAGGAGTAAACTTTGTGTGCAACCCTCTCATCTGGAGTTGGTCACCTTCATGAAGGTCTTACCAGCACTGAATTTGAAGTTGTCTCCCAGTTGTTTGAGGCAGGATGGATCCAGGTCTGTGTTGCATGCAGTTCTCTATGATGGGGAATGCCATTATGAGCTCACTTGGTGGTGGTCATGGGAACCCAATATTATGATGGGTGAGAAAATGGTAACCTTGACTATCTAATTACTGATCTGCTACAGATCATGCAAGTAGGTCTCTTTTTGACAATTCTGGAAAATGTTTCATTCTATGCCATGCTTATCGGAAGTTCTACAAGAAGTTTGTCTGTGAAGCATTGCCTGTGGAAAGTTATTTACAATGTTACTTTCACGACAATTTGAATGCTGAAGTCATTGTTGGCACCATTGAGAACAAAGAAGATGCAGTGGGACTACCTTACTTGGATGTTCATGTACCGGAGGCTGTCACAAAATCCAAACTAGTACAATCTCCAGGGTGTCAGCCACCGGCATTTTTCAGATAAACTATCTGAGCTGGTGGAGAACACATTAAGTGATTCGGAAGGAAGTAAATGTGTGGCACTAGAGGAAGATTTCCATGATTGCATCTTATTATTACATCGGTTACACCACCATTTGAGCGCTTCAGTTCATCCCGCACCACAAAAACAAAATCGAAGGGTCTTCTGGAAATTTTGGCTTCAGCTTCCCAACATTCTCAGCTTCCAATCCAACCAGGTGAGAAAGAATTGAGAAAATTGATTAACCACCAAAGGTTTTGCTATTGAGTATCCCAAATACACAGATCCTCATGAGAAGGCCAATTTGTTGTTACAAGCCCATTTCTCTCAGCATACTGTGGTAGGAAATCTTGCTGCTGACCAAAAAGAGGTTCTTTTCTCAGCTAGCAGGTTGCTCCAGGCAACGGTTGATGTTATTTCCAGCAATGGATGGCTGAACCTAGCTCTTCTTGCAATGGGAATGTGAATCTGTTCTTTTGCAACTTCTGCACTTCAAAAAGGAACTAGCTAAGAGGTGCAAAGAAAATCCAGGGAAAAGCATATAAACAATGTCTGATCTTGTGGACGTGGAGGATGATGAAAGGCGTGAACTGCTCAAGACGCCAGACTCCCAGTTACCAGACATTGGTGGCTTTTGTAATCACTTGCCTAACTTCGATTTGAGTTACTAAGTGTTTGGATGGTGATGATGTGAACAATATCTGGAAGGACGATCAGAGGTTGGGGCAGTTGATGCACCAGTTTGCCCCAGGGCAAATGAAGAAGGGTGGTGGCTCATGGTTGGTGACTCTAAAACCCAGCAGCTGCTGGCCATAAAGAGGGTCTCACTGCAGCAGAAAGTTATCACTGTTCCTGCAATGCGACCAGGAATATAGTTTTACTGTTGACATCAAGGAAGCAGTTGGGAAAGATGTCCAAGACTGAGTGCCTGGCCTGCCTCCCTGTTAATTTGTTGATTGTGCATATCAGTCTAGGGATTTAGTAAGTTCCTTTTTTCTCTTGATGAAGTCAGCACTTTCTGCAATTTTTTTTGTAAGTAATTAACACAGTATGACCACCATAAGAATGATGTTTATCTAGATGCTATAGTTTGTCACAAGTCATTCTGTTCCCCCTTAATTGGCTTTGTCATTTCCACTGCTATTTTCAGGTGGCTTTATGTTCTGAATATTTTGAAGTTGAATGAGTATGTGTTGATGTTTTATGCTAACTTTCAACTGTGATCTGTTTTTCATATTGCTTGTTCTTATGGCACGTAAACGAGCACCCACTTTGAGCGTGAGCATTTGTTGTTGTTTTAGCATCTCTTGAAACTTCTCTTTTGTGTTTTGTGGTGGACCACGTATGTTTTTTCATATTGCTAACAAGAATTGGTAACTCTGCATCTTACCAGTGGGTATCATTTTTAGAGATAAATGTTATCCTGACACCAAAGAAATACCTCTTTTGGTCTTTGTACGTGCTTAAATTTTATTTTATTTTTAGATTACTTGTGGGAAACTGATTAGCAATTTTTTAACACCACACCTTTTAGAAATATCCGGTTTGTTGTCGAACGTTCTAACAAAGCTGAAATAGCTCGGGCAATACAGAGCTTTGACACGGTCATACAGAAGCCACGAACACCATCAAACGGCTTGAAATGCTCGTGATCTCCCACATCAATCAAATGGAGATGCTGTTGGGGATTCCCCTGCTCGTGACCCCAGGCTCAGAGAAGGGCTTCAGCAGCTCATACGGCACCACCCCAGCCCCAGTTCTGTTCCTCAAATTTATATCATTGTTCCTTTCGTCTATGAGCGCTTCGATCCCCTTCATCCTCGCCATGAACTTCTCAAACGCGATCGCGATTGCCGGCGTTTCCGTCCAGGCCGACTCCGGCACATCCCCCAGATACTCCTCATCCGGTGAGTGCGTCGATAGCACGTCGAGAATTGCCATCACCAGCGTTGCCTGGTACTGCGAGGGGAAGCTCTGGAGGAGCTCCCGCTCGGGTGTCTGCCAGAACCGTTTGAAGTCTTCCCCCGATTCGTCCTCAGTGGGCATCTTGGTCCGGACGATGGTGGGACGGTTGGGGAAGTAGCCGCCATAGGTGTACTGGCCAAAGTTGACAGCGGCGTGGTGGGCGGATGCGACCCAGATGATGGTACTGGCGATGTGTATCAGATTGGGTATTGAGTTCATGGGCAGCCACCAGGGCTCGTCTTTCTTGTCCGCGTGCCCTTTGGTGCGGACTTCCGTCCAAAAGGCTTGCAGCTCGGTGTCTGACGATACTGCGGCGTCGTCCTTGTAGTAGTAGCTCACGTAATCCGTCACCCATTGCTTGATCGCCGACCAGACCAGAAGGCCGTCCGCTGCATATGGGTAGTCTTCCACCATCAGCCTCAGGCCGTGCTCTGCTGTCGGATCCTCCACAGCCATACCCCTGCTCATGCAACCAACATTAAGATTTTGCATGTTTATCAGTAGACCATGTTAGTAGGAACTAGGATTACCTGCGAATCAGATCAGCTGGCAATGCTTCCATGTCAAATCTCCAGAGCTTAGCGTATACATCAGAGCTCAACTGGGCGGAGTATTTCTTCGGCCAGAATGTTTGCTCGATGATCCCACCAGCATTGACGAGAGCCTCCCGCGCAAGGGCGTTGATCTCCATGGTGTACCGGAAGTGGGGCAGCAAAAGTCTGTAGATTGGGTGCAATGCACTCAATTGCCGGTTTGCTGCTATGATGTAAGGCTCCGTGCAGCAATGAGTTCTTAGCCTGCATGAATTCAGTGGAACAAAGAAATTGTCCTTCGGTTGTGCTTGGAGACAGGAAGTGGAGTGGAAGAGAAGGTGTTTGATTGGAATGGTTTATACCAATGGCTGACGAGCTGGTGATAGCCGGCATCATGAGCAGACACATGGGCCTTGGCGAACTTCCAGAGCCAGCAGTTGGTGTTGTCATCGCCGCTGGTGAAGACAGACCTCCACTGGGGCTTGGTGGCTGAAGGAGGGCGTGTGAGCTCGATGGCAATTGGCTTCAAGGTGCCCTTGAGGGTGAGGAAGAAGAGGGTCCTCGACCCGTATAAAGTGGTCCCTTCAAGTTCTCTCACATCGTTCACGTATGGCAAGAGCAGATCATGGTAGTCCAGGATGAAGAGTTTCTTCCTCTTGATAGCCTGCACAAGCCATTCGTCATTCATATCGATGGGTACCGGCCCATGTATGCATGCTGTTTTTGTAATTAAAAAAAAAAGAAGTTTTTGAAATCCAGGAAAAATTAAAAATATAAAATATAAAATTTCACATATGGTAACCAATCTAGATAAGGACTGCCTTTCTAAATAGAATTCTTAAAATGAGTTTGGCACCCAGCTGGATTATGATTGATTCCCTATGTGTGTGTATATAGGATCATAATTTATACCTTGTGTATTTTATATTTTTAATATTTATATGGGATCATGTTTATATGGTTCATATACCAAAAAATTTATCATATTCTTATCTTTATTTTTTATTAAATTTCAAAATCAACAATTTTACCATTTTCATGTGCAAGGCAGAATGGGGTGGCTGAAACTTTTTTTGTTTTTTCAAAATTTTGTTAAAAATACAAGAATAAAAATTTTAAAATTTTGACATGAAATTAATACATGTGAGACCGCACAAAGAAAATAACATATTAATTATAAATGCAAGAGGTATTGTCATTATCTAAGTGACAAGCCAGTGTGCAGGATCATGATTTATATATGGGGATGTGATATATATACACCTAGTTATTACTTTTTTTTTTTATAACTGCTTTTTTATGGGTATTTTTATTAAATGATATTACAATCAAATACATCTACAATTCTTATATTATAACTACTTTTTTATGGGTATTTTTTATGAAACGTAATAATTAATGTTACAATCAAATACATCTACAATTCTTATAACTATAAATACCATATTTCTGACAGAACATGTAAAAACTCCCACATACGGGAGAGAAACCACAAACTCACTTGCGTCACGCGGGATTTGAACCTACCTACTGCCCATCATGGGCCAGGCGGATTGCCACGACATTGTGGCTGTGGTAGTTAGTTTAGTACCCACGTTATATATTTTTTATTTTTTATTTTTAATAAGGCTCACATGTTTTTAGTTTATATAATAAAGTTTATAATATCAGTAAAAAATTTATATTAAAATTTACCTTTTTAGATTCTTATATATACTTTACAAAATTTCAAAATGGCAAAATTTTTTTTATTTTTAAAATTTTGTAAAAAAATTATTAGAATTCAGAAAATAAAGTTTAGCACACGAATTAAATACATATGTGCCCGTATAAAAATATAAATTATATGAGGTGGCTAAGTAACAACCCGGTTTGCAGCATCATGAACTCGACCACCATTGAAAACACCAAAATTTCCTTTTAAGATTTCATCTCATGTGTCATTCTCTAAGTATCGACAATCCATGAAAAGGTAATTTACCTGACCTCAATATGAGTTGTCGGTTTCCCACAATGAATTGATAGGACGCTAATTTTTAAAATATAGAAATGTGTCTCCTTTAGAGATGAAGTTCACCGATTAAAGAACTATTTTCTCTATGTTATGTACACTTCCGATTTTTTTAAAAAACAGCTGAGAGCTCTAGCTTTACAAGACTTTAGAAGCAACGAAAGGTTTAAAATTTTCACTACTACCATTAATTGACCATCTTCCATCATGTTGAAATGATAAGGATGGTCGATCCGTTGTATATCCTTGTTTAAGCGGCAATTTTCCTTCACAAAATTGAAAATCCATTCGAAAGACTATTTTCCTTCATTTATGCTTGCTAGCTCTTAGCATCTTACCTCTTCCACAGTCATGATACCCTTTATTTCGCATTCAATGAGTTCCTTTGTTAGCAATGAATCAGGTGAGCCGTAAATCTTCGGATCGAGTTTGCTTACGATTGGAAATTCCTGCAACAATTTCAAGCGTGTCAACAATCACCATCCCCATGTACAAGTTCGTGACATTATGAAGTATAAATAGTCAAATACACAACCGTGGACTCCCATACACATGCCATTTCAGATCGGTTCGAAATAATAATTTTTTTTGATTTTTTAGAATAATTTAATTGTAAGTGTAGAAAATCCATAAACTAAAGTTTTAATCTTTTTGCAGATATTTATACGTATATTGATTTTTAAGCACAGTAATATTGTGGTAATTTTAACCGGTTCAAAAAGCCACAATAATATAAAAATTGCAAAACTTAGTTTATGAATTATATACCCCTAGATTAACATTTTCAAAAAAAATAATTTTTTTTTAAGAAATGATTTATAACAGGTTGGAAATGCCCCTTTGCCAAGTAGTCTTACATAATCACAACCCTACATAATTAGTAGACGAGTTGGGTGAAATTCTGCCCCGGTAATTGAATTTTTTTTTTTTATCTTTAAATAATATTCTTAACATCTGTCTTATCTATCTCTTTTGTCTTTTCTATTCAATAATATTAATAACATCAATTTTTTTCCTTTTCGATAGATATTAAATTTCTTTCATCCAAAGAACAAGCAAATTAACCAATTAGTTACTGAATCAACTAATAAATACCTTGACCAACTCGATGCTCAAAGGGTTGAGGCCTGCAAGAGTCTGGCGACCGAACTCCTCGTCCCTGATCCAAGAGAACTTGTCTCCTGTAGATTAACCAAATTAAATGGGCCATCAATTACATTAATTAACTTACTTAATTTAAAAAGGAATTGTTTATTTAATTAATAGTTAATCGATCGATTGATTAATTAATTAATTAGGAGGTGTAGCGAAATGATTAATTAACGTTTGAAGGAAGGAATCAATTAGAACAGAGTACTCGAGAGCATGGCCGGGGGGTCGAAAAGTAGGACGTCCTCGCCAGTTTCCTGCAAGGCCTTGATAAGCCGGGGCAGCAGCATCTTGAAAATCCCTTTGGCCTGAGTCGGGGGCAAGCCGAAGCCGTCGTCGAAGAGGGAGTCTATGTCTTTGAAGAGCGGGAAGCCGAGGTTGCTGTCCACCAGCGCTGTCTCCAGCGACGGCATCAGCACATGCACCAATGATCTCACCGTCTTCACCGAGAAGCTCATGTTCTTCACTTCCGCGAACGCCTCATCCCTCGGCACATACACTTCGCTGCTTCTTTCCTCGCTCTCTGGTTCTGTCAGTTTTACCAGCCGTATATCATAGCGAAAAGAAGGGTGGGAATGTGAGAGGAAAGCTTTTGATAAAATGGGGGTAATTATGTGATATTATAGATGTAATGATTTTTTAATTTACGGCCGTATTTGAAATGCGATCAAACTTTTAATGAAATGTTTTTCTATTTATAAGAGATGAAAAGTTTTTGAAATGTAAAACAATGATATGATATAATAAGAGTAATAATGAACAATAAAAAAAATATAATTTAAATAGATATGTTAGATGTATGAGCAGTTGTGTAGAAATGATTAAAAAATATGATAGTTGTGTAGGAAGAAGTGAATAAATAACTAAAAAATAAAATAATTGTGGAGAATGAAAAGTTTAATACCAAATTTTTTTTTTATATTACAAAACACATTCTAGGTGTGCCTGCATTTAAAAGAAATGATGAGTCCTCGTCCAGTGCACCAGGTGTAATGTCTTTTATTTTTTTTAAAAACTTACCATTATCTGGCTCAAGCATAAATTTTCTTAAATATACAATTTTACAATTTATGGGTGTTATTTAAATTTTTTGAAAAAATAATTTTCAAAATTTCAAGAAAATATTAAATAACATCCATAAATTGTAAAATTCCAAAGGTACAATATTCAAAGGCTAGTGTCAAGATAGGATTGAGTGTCACATTTTTTAACGCACCTTTACACATTCCCAATGCATCTTTAGTTATTCCCAATATAATTTTAATCATTGCCAATATATCTTTACTCATTCTTAATATATTTCCATTTCAAATTTTTATCTCATTTCCATCTTGTCTCTGAAATGCCTTGAGCACACGTGCAATTTAAAAACCTCTTCTTTTTTTCAAAAAAATGGGCGTGCACCAATTAGATCAGGGCTCGACATGGATAGAATAGCTTAAAAAAAGTATGTAATGACTAAAATAGAGTAATTTGGAAAAGCAAGAAATTTTTTTTTCATTTTCTATTGCTAAACATAGCTACGTATATCATATCATTTTTCGATATTATATTATATTAAAATAGCCAAAAGGACACTCTCAAGACGCTGACATGCCACGTCTTAATGAGTGTAAGTTCATACAGAAATTTACAAAGTTTCATGGGCTTCATAAAAAAGAAATATGACATTATAAGTAAAAATTTCAATTGAACAATAAAAATAAAAAAAAAATCAGCTCAAAGCGCCATTACCATTAAAAGAAAATAACCGAAAGGACTATCAAAAATTTAATATTTATATATCTTTAAATTGCGATGGCCTACATTAGTTGTACGTCTACAGTCTACTTAC
>JAXCLR010000081.1:19120784-19132352 GCA_035584095.1 Annona squamosa
ATATTTTAAACATGATTATAAAAATCTGTTTGGAAATTTACGTTCAACAAGGATATAAATACTGAAATTTATGAATTCCAGAAATACAAAATCTATATATACATTAACGTCCAGCAACATCTCATTTGCACCTTTTTGATCGTCCATGTATTTCATATAAAAAATTTTAAATGATTTAAACGAGCAGCATTTCCAGAATGAGAAAATGAAATAAAAAAAATATACCTGAATGAATGCCTACATCCGAGCCGAGTGCCGCTGCTGCTCTAACCTATTTCCCGCAGATGTCATGCACTTTTTATACTTTACATATATCGATTTACCATGGTTAAATTTCATTTAACCCATGGTCACTGTTCCACCTGTTACATTTTCAGCATTATAGCAATTATACATTACATGCATCGTCTGCCAGCGTGATATTCTTCATGTAATTTTTTTAAACGGTTGATTTTAACATTAATAAATTAATTCATAACTATGTATATATACATCTATATATTATGAAAAAATTTATTATTAATATATATACAATTGCTCACAAAAATGTACCTTTCAGAATTTTGAAAAATTTTTTTATTTTATTTTAATTAACTAATTCATATTCGGATAAAAAGTCTCATTTTAAAATTTTGGAGACATGTTTTCCAAAATTTCATTCATTCATTAAATTGAGCATGTTAAAATAGAATTACCCATTAAATTTCACCTCATTGGAGCTAAGTACATATTTTAATTTAATTAAAATCATATTTTGGCATAAAATTTTATTTTTAAAATTTGTAGACATATTTTGAAAAATTTAATCCATTCACTATGTAGGGTACATTAAAATAGGCTTGCTCCAAAAGTTTCATCTCAAATAATCTTATATACATCAATATATTAATTAACTAAATAATTATATAAAAAAATTAAAATATCACGTGTACGTGCATGACGGTGGAATTTATTACCTTTGGCACGCTTTTTAATATATTCAAGTTTGATAATTTAGTCAACTATTTTTCATAATCTAATCCGTTTAGATTAGAGAGCACATAATTTAATACTTTCTAATAAATTTTTATGTGATTCTGAGTTGTGCATGTTTAGGTCTAATCAAAACAGTAAGGATGAATATAAGCCCTTAATTAGAACACCTAATTAGCCAAAAATTTCTATTTATTTTTATTTTTCTATAAGGTCCGTAAATTTAAATAGTTTCAATTTGTATAATTCAGAATTTTGAAATTCCTTCCCGAAAAATTTGTAAAAATTCATTTTCATATCTAATATTTATGAAATCATAAATTACCCTCTATTTTCTTATAAATCTCAAATGTAACCTTTGTAAATTCTCATTAAGTCCGCTTTTTGTCTCCGTTCTTGTCAAAATTATCAATCAATTATCTTTTCTAAATTTATAATTTAATCTCACTTTTGTAAAATTGTAATTTAGTCTTTTTGTGATTAAGTTAATCCAAAGTGATTAACTTATCGCTTTATCTTAACCACAGGGTCACTATTCACGTTCCACTATTCACATTTACTATTCATTTAAAATTATATTTCATAATTAATTATTTGATCCTTCAATTCCATATATGACAGAAATCATACATTTATTTCATATAAAAGTCAATACATTACTTAGGGTTCATGACCTTATGATTTTATATATGATCATAAAATTTGGAGTTCGACAGACAGAGAGGAAGAGAGAATGGTAACAGAAAAGAGAGGAAGGAAGAGAGTTGTTGGAATCACCATTGTGAGCACCAAGGCTGTCGAAGCCACCATTGTCAGCACTAATGCTGTCGGAGCCACCATTGCTAGCATAAGCACTGTTAGGACGTGGCACGAGTAGAGGAAGACGGGAAGGGAAGGTGGGAGGAGGTGTCGCCACCAACTAGGAAGCTACTGTTGCCGGAGAAAAGGAACGAGAAGGCTGTCGATGGTATGAACGCCATTGTTTACTATCTCATTCATTAGTAACTACCAAAAATTATAGATTAACCTAAGTTTTGCTCAGATCCATACTTTCCAATGAAAATTAGTGGTTTCAAATGGATTTTTCTGAAGATTAGAGATGTTGTTATGGTTGGCATCCTTGCATGTGACTGTTATTTCTAATTCTAAGAAACAAATTTAGGAATTAATGTTACTGCAAGTACTATATTTTTATGACTCCGTATTTAGTGATTATTTAGTGATTTTGTTTTTAGAATGCTAATTTTTTATTCAACATACTATAATATATTATAATACAAATTAATATGAAATTACACTATAATAGAGTGCTAATTAGTTTAGATACTAATATATAATATTTTGTACATCAACATAGAGGGACTAGATTAAAAATATAAATAAACATAGAGATATCAAAAATATAAATAAATTTACAAAAAGAGCATACTAATTCCATCTTAATCTCATTTATCCTTTTCATTCAAATTATAATAGCATGGTAATTTCGGTATTTACCTTGATAAGTACGTCAATAAAAATAATAATGCAAGATTAGTGTGAGAATTTCATTTGATAAAAATTTAATGTTAAATAAAAATATCATTAAATTTTTAAATTTTTAGAAATCCTATCAATATATTTAAAATTAAGGAAACGATAGTTGATGAGCATGTTATTTTTCTACCATAACCTCATAAATGAAAATTTTAAAATTATTTACCTAAAAAACAATTGGGGTTGTAGATGGTGTCATAGCAACACATTTAGATAAGTAAATTGATGTGCAAGTGAAACTGTAGTAACATACTTGATTAAGTAGTATGTTAATCACTCAATCGGCATGCTTATTTTGTCAATTTTGAATTCAATCCAATGTAGTTGATTGTATTTGATACTGGCATTCTCGTTTATCCTTATACATCTTTTAAATTAATGTCCCCAGAAAAGATTGAACACTAGCATGTTGTTGTGCTTTTAAGATTATGAATCAACATATCATGTCAGAAATTAGCATTTTAAAATTCACATAGAAATCCTACAGTTCGTAAATGCATTTCACTTTAAACATAACATGCTTATTCAACAAATAGTATGCTAACATTCACATGTGAGAAATCAAAATATTTATAAACACATTATCCTCAGTATAGCATGTCAATTACTACATATGATGGACAACCTTTTAATACACAAATCTTATAAATACTCAGGATGTATTTCTCATTCAGTACAATAGCATGCCAAATAGTATACACACAACGTTACATTTACCTATCCACATAACAATTTAGTATCTATTTTTGCCTAGTAATATGAATTAGAAATTAAAATTATATGAACTAATTTCAAAAGTAATATTTGTAGTAAAGAAAGTTTTAAAGTAATATATAGATGGTATTTAGCAAAAAACGATTTTACATCTATTTCAATGTATAACTTTGCACTATGTACTTGTTTAAATTAGGTCAAAGAGCTCATATGAAAAATTCCCAACAACTATGATTTGTGAAATCAAGTTACTCGTGTTTATGGAGGGGTGAAGGATTTGCTAAGAATTCTGAACATCAGCGTACTTGCAATCCAATCAGTGTGCTATATTATGAATCAGTGTGTACAGGAAGATTACTGGTTATCTGTTTTGTAATATCAGCATACTTATTGTCCAATTAGCATGTTACGTTGTCAATTAGTACTTACAGAGAAATTGCAAGTTATTTGCTTTGGTATATCAGCACATTATGTCAAAAATGCATGTGTAAGAGAAATTGTAAGTTCTATTTTCTAATAAGAATTAATTGTAAATTTCTATTTGTATGTCACTCTTTTGTTATCAAACTAATTCGTATGATACAATGAATTATTCTTATGAAGATATGATGGTTCTAGACATTTCCAATTTCCATAAATCACCTAGTTTCTTATTTTTGTTTCTCTATCAAGCTTTATATAGTTTGAATCAAACAAAGTATGGGGAATACATGAAGCAAGGTGAAGCCAACAAAGAATGCAGTTCTGTAGTGACGGGATTCACATGCAACATGGGCTAACTAGCCTCGAAAGAAAAAAACTACAGCTATTAAGGAGGAAAAAATGAGAAAGGAAATAATGAGGAGGTATTATATGAGGAGGAAAAAATGTGGAGGGAAGAAACGAGGAAAAAAACAAAGAGCATGTGTACTTCATGGACTTGCGCTCATCATTAATATATGAAGAGAAGTTCAAATTAAAACTGGTGATGAGTGGTTGCCCGCTAAAGATTGAAGACTTAATTAATTTCTCATTCTCAAAATGGCCAGTGAACTGCGGTCTATTTGATTTTCTAATGGCGGAAGAGAACATTTACCTAAATCTTGTAAGGATGTTCTACTGCAATATTACCAAGGATGCCATTACGTTTGTGAAGGGAGTAGAGATATGATTGTATGATAAAATGTTAAAGGAAGGATTTGACATTCCCCTTTTGACAAGTGAGGATCCACCCAAAGTCTCTAAACAGGAGTCATATACTTTAATTAGTGGAGATGCAAAAAAGGGGAAGGAAGCAGCGAAGTTAACATCTCGCGAGTTACTTTAAATATGAAATTGTTACATTATTTCACTGCTATCAACCTCTTTCCACGAGCTGGGTTTGTGTCAGAGGTGTCTATCAATGACGCTTTTTGTTTACATTGTCATGAAAAGGGAATCCTGCTTGATGCTTCCTTGGATATTCTAGAGCACGTACTGAAGTGTTGAAAGTAGAAGAATGGTGTGTTACCTTATGGGATGGACATTACTAGAATTGTGAAGCATTTTGGAGTGGACTTATCTTGAGAGGAGATAGCAAAGGGAAAATTTTCAGATAGAATTGACAGTAATGTGATAGCAGATTGAGCTATGTGCTTAATAAAGACACTATTGAGTGGCTCCCGAAGTCTATAAAGAAAGAGATGAAGACAAATGAGGAGTTGCCTAGCCAGTCGGATGCACCAAATGTTAGTAGTAAGTTGTAACAGGAGAGTGTCACAATGGTTCTAAGGAAGGCAAGCAGACGCTGGCTGATACTATTCATTCAACTACAAAGGTTCACATGCCACTAGTTGCAGAATGCAAAATAGAGGAGGTGTTAACTGCAAAGTTTGAAGAAATGAAGAGAGAACTCAGGTTCCACATCTCTCATTGTATGTCTGCATGTATGAACCCACTCACAACAAATATATTATATTATAAGCCTGTTGTAAATGTAGGCAACACTCCTCCATCTGTTGTTAACACCCTCACATCCATTGTTGTCACTCCAACATATCTTATTAATACTCCTATAGTCACACCATCTACTACCTTTGGATTTCCCCCTATTGTGGCCACCCCAACTGAAGTATTGGTATCAACATCTAAATCTCTATAAACAGTAGTAATGTCACATATTCAATCCCATTTACGAGAATCGTCACCTTCTTTTGCACACCTAGTGATGACAGGCACTATATGTGTTGATGCCTCGTATAGTGGAAACATTGCTAGGCTTGCTAAAGTAGTTAAGCAAGTCTTTAAGCATGTCAATAAGATTGATAGGCGACTTGAGGCAGTTGAGAATGTGCTACAACAAAACTGTCGTGGGGAGAAGTGAAGATATAGCACCTTGAATGCAAAAAAGTTTCTCTATGTTGTTTTCTTATGTTCTATGAATGGTTATTATATTAACTGTCCATTGTAATCAACTTTTAATAGGGAACAAATTTAGTGATTGTTGATTTTGAGATATTATGTGTTAAATGATTATGTTAATTTGAATATTTATAGATGTCACTTGAGTGAGTGTGAATGAGGTTGTTATATTGAATAGAAACACATGTACAGGATAAATGCAAGTTATCTGTTTTGCAGGGATATTGAATGCCATTTGTTTGATAAGCATGCTATATGTCTGAGTAATTTCTTACAGGTAAATTGCAGATTATCTGTTTGTGACTATTAACATGTTGTTGTGACAGGGCATTGTTTAGAGGGAGATTACAGGATGTTTGTTTGTGAATATGAGCGTGCTGAGTGTTGGATTAGTATGCTAAATGCACAAGTGGGTGTATATTTTGCAAATACAGGTCGTCTATTTGAATTGTAAGGATGCTTTGTGCACAAGTGAGTGTGCGTTTTGCAAAATCTAGTCATTTGTTTGTGAATATTGGCATGCAGATTGTGACACAAGCATGCTAAATCCACCAGTCAGTGTATATTATGAAAATTCAGTTAATTTATTTGAATTGCAATGATGCTTTGTGCACAGGTGGGTGTGTATTTTGCAAATGCAGGTCATCTATTTGAATTGCAAAGATACTTTATGCACAAGTGAGTGCATATTTTGCAAATTTTGGTAATTTGTTTATGAATATCAGCATGCTGATTGTGATACCAGCATGCTAAATCTACTAGTCAATGTATATTATGAAAATACAGTTAATCTATTTGAATTGCAATGACAGTTTGTGCACAAGTGAGTGTGTGTTTTGCAAAATCTGGTAATTTGTTTGTGAATATCAGCATGCTGATTGTGACATCAACATGCTAAGTCCACTGGTCAATGTTTATTATGAAAATGCAGTTAATCTATTTGAATTGTAAGGATACTTTATGCACAGGCCGGTGCGTATTTTGCAAATGCAGGTCATCCGTTTGAATTGCAAGGATGCTTTGTGCATAGGCGAATGTGTGAGTTTTGCAAAATCTGATCGTTTGTTTATGAATGTCAGCATGCTGAATGTGACACTAACATGCTAAATCCACAGTCGATGTATATTATGAATATGCAGTTTATTTGTTTGTGAATGTTAGCACGCTAGGTGTTAAATGAGCATGCTCCAATTAGCACATACAGTAAATTTCCTTTGACATATACAGAATATTGATAGATATTAGTATTACAAGCCTAAAATATACAATTCATCTTATGTAAATATATATAAATGAGATAAAAAAATAGTGATTTTACAATTGCATTACATGGATATGCTAACTTAAATTTATATTTCTCTAGTACTCATGTTTTGGAGATCTATCCACATATGGTACCCATGTTCATCATGTTCATCCTGCAATGCACTTAAAAAATCAGTATACAAGCAGTACTTTGAAAAATATGCTAAGCACTTATGAGAGGAATATAAAGACATAATACTAAAATTTAAAATTATTGGTAAAACCCGACGAGCTATCCAGTCATGCATTAATCTATAGAAAGAAGATGAATTAAATGAAGGTAAGCAAATGTTTTAAGCTTAAAATGGATTGAGTTTTAGTTGATTGAACACCATACGATGCAATTATGCCAGATTGTCGACAATCTTTTTTATGTAATTTTTGACAGTTTCTTCTATCATGACCAACTATGACCTTCTTGCATCCACAACATAATCATCTATTGCGTTCTATATCTTTTTCAGTGGAAGATTTTAAATGCTTACTTGACTGTCCCTTTCTTTGTACAATATTTGGGAATTCCACAGTACGAGTTGGGGCATTTGGCCCATTTTCATTAGTTAAAAGCTCAATTCCTCCTCTAATGTGATTATCTGTTTCAAGCTCAAATGCTATAGAATCATGACAAACTTCTTTGACAAGTTCATTTGCGTTATTGCTATCTTCAGAAATCCGTTCTATGTCTCCACAAGCTATGTTCTTTTGTTTTTCTTCTTACTTTTGTGATTGTGTATACTCTTGCAAATTTGTTATTAAAATTTCTATAATTATGGTTCTCATCCGAACCAATCTCAACTCGATATCATTTCCTCAAGAATGAAATTTAATTTTGGAAGTGTTAAATGACGACGAACCATAGTTGAATTTGTAGCATCACAATTCTTTGTAAATAGCGAAAATCTAACATTCTCTTTTAGACATTGCGACCAACAATGAAGCAAGCGATGATCAGGCATGATTATGATATCATGCCAGTGAAATACAGATAATATATGCCGACAAATAATCCTACACCAATCAAATTGCTGACATGAACATATTGCAATTTTTCTATCTTCACACCAAATTACTGTTCTCCTATAATTGGGGTCTTTTATACTTGTGTATTTCATATATAATACGACTCTCATCCCTAACCTCATATTTAAGCTTGTAATAATGTGACTCATTTACTTTTGCTTGAAAATCAAAAAATATCTCTCTAGTATATAATTTAGCAATCTATTCCTCAATCTCAAGTTTGGCCTTCAAAACGGGAGTTCCATACGAACTTTTATAATCAACATCTTTTTCTTCTTCTCTTATCTTTCTAACAGCACATTCATATGCTTCTACGAACTCAAGTAATTGAGTGGTTAGGCCAATAAAGCCGTTAAAAAAAGCATTCATGCTTTCAGATCATTGCATAGTGGTCATTCATGCTAAGAAAACACTTATTGTATAAGCTGGTATCTACTTTTCCCTTACATTAAACATTTGGTGCAGCCACATATGGTTTGTCAAATCATAATTATTCATTAATATTTCCCAACCAGATTCAAACTCCTTTGAATCTTCTGTATTGTGGATCAACTTGTACAATTTATCTTAGAATTCATGATATTTTTTATTGGCAAATCGCAACTTCTCAAGAAATTTTCTATATATGTGTCATGCGCAGAAAATATGCTTCATAGTTGAAAAAACTATGGAAATGACCTTTATAATAGTTGGATCTTAATCTTTAACAATAGCTTTTGGTGATACATTACTCATAGCATAGAGCCATGTTTTAAACAACGAGATAAAGTCTTCTTCACTCTCATCAAATAATAAACCTTAACCAAATAAAACTGATTACTTATAGTGATTTACTCCAACAAGAGCCCAAAAGGCATATCATATTTATTTATTTAATAAGTTGTGTTGAAACAAATAATATCATTAATAACTTGATAATCTTTTTTTGGAATCCCTGTCCACTTAAAAACATGACATCAACCAATTATGGTCATTGACTTGAATTTCATAAAATAATCTGACTTCATATTAAACTACTTCTGAAAGTATTCAAGTAATGTTGTTGCACTTCTACCATATCTCGACATTCGTCTAGATCTTAAGGCATTATGAAGGTTAACTTTCGTAAATCCTAACTGATCACATCCTCCAACCTCTTTTGTCATGAATTGTAGCGATCTTCGAACTCCAATACCAACCTTGCGATGCCCCTCAACTATATTTAGTTGTGAGTCCGATACATTACGATGAGATTGAAGACAATAAGACTTTGTGAGGGTCTCCAGTGGGCTCAAGTACTCTTTTTTGAAACTCCTAATTGTCTATTTGGAATCGTCTACTGTAAGCTTGATGCTAAGTGGTGCAAGGCATTCTCATCCAGTAATGTTCGTTTTTATTTTTTTTTTAACATTTTCTATATTCCTTCTAAGTCCTTGCCTTGAACATTTCAGCATGTAAAAGCATATTTTCTTATCTTTTTTAGATCTTCTAACATCACTTTTTCTTACACGAAAGCCGGAGCATCTTGCATATAAACTGTATAAAGAATATGCTTTTTTTTCATTATCAAACTCCTGCCCAATAATCGAAGTTAACTCAGAATGTGCATGGGGAGTAAAACCAATCACACTCATAGGACTCTGTTCACTTTCTTCAACTAACATAACATCTTTAGTTAATTCCACTGTAGGTTGTGGAGATATACTTGGGTCCATGTCAAATGATGGTTTTATTTGATAAATACCTAATAAATCATATAAGAAAGATAATATGAATCAATCATCCGATAAGAAATAGAAGATGCCAACTTTACGACTACTTACAATGTAACAATGCCTCCTTTGCAGCAAAATAGTAGAGAAAATAAACAATTATGCACAATAAATAATATAGAATTCTAATGTCAGCACATTGATATTTTTCATATAACACACTAAATGCATCTGTTTTTGAATACTAGCATGCTTCGCGTACTATATTGGATGTAAGTGTGTGTACTATAAAATTTCTATCTACTTTTGAATAACAGCATGCTTAATCTACAGTCAGCATACAATATTGAAAATAAGTATGCATACATACACATTTCTAGTTATCTATTTTTAAATATCAGCATACTTAATATTCAGTCAGCATGGTATATTTGTTTATAGTATTGATTTGATTTGAAAATCAACTTCCTTAGTATATAGTTAGCATGCTATATTGAAGGATTGTATAAGACAATGTCTGGTAGTCTATCTTTGAAAATAAACTTGCTTAGCATCTAGTCAACATTCTATATTGAAAGACAATATGTTGTAAGAATAACGTAACTATATGAATGAATCTTTTAACATTTTATAATTTTTGAAATTCTAATTTTTTCCAAATCCTCTTCAATGTTACTTGTGGGTGCAAATGTAGCATTTAGCATTTTTAACCTATAGGGAATGCCTATTTGACAAATATATATGTAGAAATGCCTAGTTTAGCACAAAGCAATAGATAAAAATTAATAGACTATTATGAACAAGACATCACGTACCAACCAAAGTTTGTAATTTTGGAAGATAGTTCAACACATTGGTCAAGATTTTTGCAATTGATTTTGATCCCTAAAGAAATCACTATTTGCTAAAAAAAACATTAATGTTTAGCAACAATTCATTTATTATAATGGTGTACAATTCTACATTTAGCATCCTAATGCTCCCATATAACATACTGCATTTACAGGTGTATTTTAACTATTGTTAGTTATATTAAGATAACTAAACAACTACATTATCTACAAATACATAATCGGTAAAAAGAAAGTGCATGATTCTAGAATTTTCATACTAATATTTATATACACCTTACTAACTTCTAAGTCTATTTTAACTAATTCTTACAAGGGTAATGAAAATTATAAACAAAAATATGAAATTGAATTATAAAACTCAATGTATACTTCTTCAATTTACGTAAATAGAAATATTGAAATTAAATCTTCAATGTACCGTTTTATACATGCAATATTAATTAACAAAGGATCATTCAACAAATATTAATTTCCATAAAATTATTATATATAACACATGCAAAAATGTATCAAAATCCATTTTCATCCATTCAAAAATGTATCAAAATTTTAATCCGGCAAGTTACATCACCCTATTTTGGTATCAAAATCCATTCAAATCCAATCGATCCATCTCAAGTGTAAACATTTCACCCGATTTAACGTTGTCAAAAACTAGTAGAAAATATTTCGCCCTATCTTTTGACATTTATAAAATTTTGAATTGTAAAAATTTTATAATTTGTTACCTAAAGATGAACACTACCTTCCACTAACAAGTTGCCACCTGAAATCTAAGTAATTTTCTTTAATTGTGATTTGTGGTAGAAAAATCAAAGCAGTTTATTTCAACCATGATCTTCTTCTATCTAGGCGGATTTTGTTGGTTGTGGATAGTTCACCCATTTTGGGCGTCAACTCTAGGTGGGACTGAATGCAATTTGAGGTTCTCAGGCTTATCAAACGTCATTGGCTGAAGCTTTGACAAGAATGCAATTTTAGGCATCATCTTCTCCCAACAAGCATTTTTCACATGCCACTACTAGGGGTGTTAATGGTCATGGTCAACCCGTTAACCCGCTCGTTCAACCCGTTAATAAATGGGTTTGGGTTGGGAT
>JAXCLR010000081.1:19149922-19175641 GCA_035584095.1 Annona squamosa
CATAACAAATTGTGTAAGTAAATATGATAATATATAATCAAACTACATATTTTTTAAAAAATAGTAATATAAAAAATATTTTTAGAAAAAAATTAACATAAAAAATAAGATAAAATAGGAAATCAGGCTTGGCTTCACTTGAACCCTAACCCTATCATATTTACAATCAGGTTGCTCGGGTTTAAGTCACGAGGAAGTGAGTTTAAACACGGTTCAAATTTGGGTTTGGTGGGCTAGGCTTGGGCTCAACCTAGCCCAATTTGCACCCCTAATCATCCACCATAGTCTCTGATTCAGTTAATTAAAATTGAATGGTCTGGTTTAATCGGTTTGATAGGTATCTCTCATTCTCTTAGCGGAAAAACATTTTTAAAAAAGCCTATTTTTCAAAAAAAGCCCTAACATCATCTTCTTGGTCGGCCCTTAATTTTTTTTTGCCCTAAGGGATTTCCTCTCTCGCATCTCAAGCAAGTTACAATCTACTGATTTGGTCTCTGGGGCCGTATCTTTTGATACGAGAAGGATTTGGTCTCTTCCATTTTTATAGTAATAAAAATCGTAAAGGATATTTGAAATAAGATTTCGTAAGATAAAAAAAAGATGGAAGAGCTCTTAAATTTAATTGTAATATAAATTGAGATAAGATAAAATATTAACAGTAAAAAAAAACCTTTGAACTCTACATCATATATTTATGAGAGGGCTGATCATTTGATATTGGTAAGATAGTAAGCGGGGAGGCTGCTTCTATTCCTCCAAATAACCATGATTTCAGCTGGCGCGTCACTGTAGTAACTTCGTTGGTTTCCTCTGCACCGGCGTGAGTTCGAATCACTAGAGGCAACTGGTTTCCCTTATTAATGGGAGCACTCCCAAGTTGCTTGATGGAAATATGTTGTGCGATCTCCCTTCATGGAAAATTATTGAAAAATTATAAGAATGTTGAAAAATTATAAGAATGTCTCGTGGACTTAATTGTAATACATGTTAAGATGCTATAAATACATACGAATGAAGAAATCACTATGATCCTACCTGTTAGGAAACATAATTCGGGTTGATATAAATCTCAGGAGAAGCACACACACAAAATAGGATAAAATAAATAATAGCAAGATCAAACCCAAGATGATACCGAAATTTTATGTGAAAATCTTTCAAATCAAGAAAGAAAAAAACCACAAGAGAGATAATGATCCACTACATAAACAAGTTACAAAAATACACATAAGAATATCTCGCCCAGATTCTATAGATGCCTCACATAGACTCCAAACAAGAATATACTAATAACCCTGCTCTCACATCCCTATGGGACGTCTCAATGATCCACTGAATCTCTAATCAATTCACCTATATATACTCCTATAGCTCTTATATAATACCAATATACAATTTCAGTTTTATACAACTAAACTACACAGAGTACGAAATTCCAGTCCTAGCAAAATACAAAATATACTTAACAAATCTCCACTTGCCTTGAATTCTACATACACTACTCTTCAATCTATATTAGGACATCAACGTTGAACTCGATCATGCATCAATTACAAACAACATGAATTGCATTTGTTTTCCAACACTATTGCATTCACAAAACCCCTTAGGCTTTCCACAATCCAATGCCCATGCATTCTTAGGATCTCATAGCTACCGTCCAATGTAGAACTTAGAAAAATCCAATCTATCTCCACATGCTCTCCATACACCCTCAGCATTAGCATAAACATAGGCTATCAAAATACCAAATCTGCTCATGAGTTGTTGATTCAAAATAGATCAAACTTGATTCCTATTGATCAACTTCAATCTATGTAATCTAACTTGATCACATCCAACGATATAGCATCCTCTTGATCTACAACATCTATAAAAAGCATTACATTTTATCTCATTCAGATCTTTACATCAATACAGTTCTATGAAGTCCACTTACTCCAGCTTAATCTGAACTGCTTATCAAATCTGCACAATTTGTAACATCCTACATCGGTTAGAATGAATGAGGGAATCTGGGCTATAAGTGGATGCTGTTGGTAATTCTGTTGAGACGCCTTTTAGGGTATATTCAGGGTACCCAAAAGGACAAAACTGTACGGGCTAAGGCCCAAAGCGAACAATACATGCGACAGTTGAGCTGGGGCGTTACAAATGGTATCAGAGCCAACTCCCGATATCCTGCTAGTTAATATTACAAATGATACCCATAACTTTTAGTTAATATTTCTCTTATACTTACCACAAATAAAAAATTTCTACCACACCCATAACATTTTACTCATAATTCTCTTGGCACCCATTCCATCAAAAATGTCCATCAAATGGAGGGGAAATGATGATTTTGTCCTTAGATGGAAATTATCCACATACCCACAACATTTGGCTTTTGTTCTTATTATACCTATAAAATTTTTAAAAAAATTTTACATACCCAAAATATTTTACCCCTAATTCTCTAATGCCACCATCGTCATAATTTGTTAAGTTGCATTTGTCTTAATTTTCTGAATTTTGAAAATATACATCTTCTTCCCAAGAACCACCTCTTCCAGCTACACCTTCGACATGTGGGTTTGCATCCCGAACAAAAAGTATATCAATTATGTTGGAGATTTATCATCCATCCATTCCATGCATCCCGAAATAGAGCATTTGTTGGGGCTATTGCCCGCACCCTTTTATCGAGTAGTAACGTTGGCCCCATGCACGATGTGATGGTTGTTCAGAGAGTTTTGGTTTGCCACCAAAATCTCTCTAATTTTAGCCAAGTTCACGCTTGTCCCTTTTTGAAACACCTCCTCTACATGCGGGAATAGTTTGTTGTCCTTCACTCATGGATAGCCGTTGGATAGCATCTTGAATGCCGAACAATCATCTTGAATCCCATAATATCACTGAAAAATCACACAGCATTAGGACTTCTTGCTTACATGTTCTTTTGTGAATACTATAAATAGAGATGTAAATAGGGTTAGTTTTAATTTGACTAACCCAACCTAATTTATAATAGAGCTGAGTTAGACATTTAAAAAAAATTATATAACCCAATTTGAACCACACCAATTTCAAAAGTGGGTTGGTTTGGGTTGGACAATTATCAACCCATTGCGACCCATTTTCAATATTAGTATATGACATAATAACTTATTAACGAATAGTCTTTTTATTTATGGTTGGAGCCCAACATTCTCCAGCTGGCTGGAGATCATCCCTCAACAGCCCACGAGATTCGATACCTGGTTCTTGGGGCAAGTTGTCTACGTGGGAAACTAACTATCCTAAGGTAGGTTCCCATTAACAAATAGTCTTATATTAGCATATAATACATATAACTTAACTAGACATGATTGATTTAAAATAAGATATTTAGCAATTATATCATTGTATAAGTCATAAATTGAAAAGTATTCCTACAAAAAGGATTAATTTTTTTCAAGTCATATTCTTTCATATAAATTTATAATAGATTTAATCAAGCAAAATATTTTTAATATTATACATTGATTAGCTCGATTTCTAACTAGAACCGTATCGATTTCTACAGGGTTAAAATAAAGTTGGTTAATGTGTGAAAAACATGGTTGAAAGTAAGGTTAAATTCTATAATGTGGGTTAGGATTGTGTTTACCCCAATCCGAGTCAACTCGACTCGACTTACACCCCTAGCTGCAACCCTTTCAAGTTCAACACGGGCTTGATGAATAAAACTTGATGAATGGTGACGATGATGACACAAGAGGAATTAGAGGTAAAATGTGATGGGTGTATAAGAAATTTTTGAAAATATCATGGATATAAAAGGAATAATGGCCAAATATTGTGGATATATGGAAAATTTTTCATATCTATTTATTAAAGTCCAAGATAGAATTATCATCTTCTCTCCAGCTGATGGCCATTTGTCACGACGTGGGTGTTAGAGGAATTATAGGTGAAATGTTGTGGATATGTGGGAAATTTTTGATTTATTGTAGGTATAAAAGGAATATTAACAAAAAGTTATGGGTACGTAAGGAATTTTTTCTAAAATAAATAGCAACACGATCAAACACAAAAAAATATCAAGATTGCATGAAAATCTCTTAAAACCAAAAAGAAAAAAATTTACGAGAGAGATAATGATCCACTATATAAACGAGTTACAAATATACATATAAGAATACCTCATATATATTCTCTGTATGCCTCACACGCAATTTAAACAAGAACACTCCGATAATCTGTCTCTTGTATGCTAACAGGACACCTCAACATTCTACTGAATATCTAATTGATCCACCTATAAATAAAATTTCTGTAGCTCTTACGCAATACTAATATAAAATCTCAATCTCACACAACTTAACTATGCAAAGCACAAAATTTTAATCCTAGCAAAATACAAGACACACCTAACAAATCTCTACCTTATCTTGAATTCTGCGTACATTATGTTTCAATCTACATCAAAGCATTGCCCTTACTTTAAGGCATACATTCATTGTTCAATATAATTTTAGGCTAGAGTTTCGCATCCTTACTTTAAGTTTTCGCTGAAATTGCAGTGCTATCACGACCTCTATAAAGTTTGTATCCATACCAAAAAGGTTTTTCTGAAATATAATACATTATTTAGTGCTTGAAGAATGAAAAAATATCCTTATAAATAAATAAAAATAAAAGAGGATGTTTGGTATGGTGTTTTTTGTGGGAATAGTGGGACGGAGTGGGAAGTGAAAAATAGAATCTTTTAGGAATTGTGTGATTAATAGGAAATGATAGAGTAAAAATGGAATAAATAGGGTAGTTGAAGTCTAGTAAGAAAGAAAAATGATTGAAATATAAGAGAAAAAGAATAAAAATACAGATATTAATTGGTGAATTAATGAGCTTAGGAATATGTATTTCCACAAATTCCCATCCCATATTTCCCACCAAGATTTCCAAATATTTTGAAAAGAAGTTGTTTACATTAAATAGATCTATTATTTGACGCAAGATTTTTAAAAAATATTTTTAATATTTTAAAGGTTTTCATTTTATGTTGTAACTTTATTTTTTTACAAAAATATTTTCATTATTTTTAAACTCATGAGTGACATGCCTGTACTTTCAGATGAACATTACAAAAGTCACAGGACATTTGCAAGTTTGTCCAAATTTTATAGGTGACGATGCAAAAACTTTCATATTCTTTCATTAGATTCCATAATCGACTGCACAATTTATAGCGTACGGAATGAAGAGTTCCCTTTTTACATACAACAGGAGATAAATGTTCGGGATTCGAAACTCGATGAAATTGCATCCATCCTCATTTAGTCAAGTATGATTAAAAATCATCATTATCTATCATAAGAAGTATCCAAACTATCCCTTATAATTTGATAATGATAATCTTTCAATTTTGAAAGAAGTTGAATGGTGTGATAGAAACTTGGAAACCCATCTGATCCAAGAGAAAAGCTAAAGACATTGCAGTAATGAAGTTGAATGGTGTGATAGAAACTTGGAAACCCATCTGATCCAAGAGAAAAGCTAAAGACATTGCAGTAATGAGAATGGATGTGAGATCAAGCAGAGGTATTCTAGAATTTTAAAATTATTAAATATTTTTAACTGCCAGATTGAATATATTTAAAAATAACGAGATGTTTAGTGCATACACGTGAGAGTTTTCAAACTTAATGAATATATTTGTAACTTTTTTAGACTATAGTGTGTATTTGTAATTAAGGACAAATAAAGTGGGTACATTTGTTGAACCTAGCAACGGGCCAATGGTTTCATATGCGGGCACTCGTGCTCTGCAATAGGATATCAAATCCCTGCTGTAGCATTTATAGTTGCCATGAGTAGTGGTAGTTCTGACTACAAAAAAAACAAGTGGGTACATTTCAAATCAACCCTTAAAATTTTCTATTGTTAATTATATTTCCAATCCACGCCTCTTATCTTTTATATTAAAAAATTAGGAAAATTTTTAAATACACTAATGAATTTGACATCTAAATCCTTATACACCAACAAATTTTCAAAAATTAAGTTCATACCCATGATTTTTTTTATCAAAATTCCTTCGTCTTTTTTTTTATGGAAAGACCTGGATGGATTCTGGTCAGCCCCACTCTACCATTAAAGCATCTGGAGAAGGAGAGTTCCGACCACCAACAAGTAATTCATTTGATGACAAAATGTCTTTACATAACAGATCAGAAATACAAGCAGTTAGAGAACTTCACCAGACAGATTCAGGCTCGTCTCCCCCAATGGCTTGGGCAGCTAAACGATGTGGGTGGGAGCGTTCCCTATTCTACATACATGGTAGAAAACATTACTCACAAAATATTGGGCATGAATTCTGATCTTGTCTACCAAGGTCCCAGATAGGATCAAATAGTTGATACTAAGTTGTTTGTGAAAGTTAAAATGGCAGTTTACATAAACATAAAATGACCAATGTACCCTTTCTAAGTTCTAATCTGTCCGTTGCATCTCAATCTCTCTGGGAGATTTTTGATCGACGATCGCAACAACCATATCGCTTGGTAGAAAACGGCTGCCCGTCAAAAGCATCATAGTCAAATGTCCCATCTCCTCCAATTGTCCATGAAGAAATGATTGCAAGAAATCACTTGGGAAATCTTTGATCCTTTTCTACTACTGGCAACAATGGAGGAGTGAATTGCATATGACATCTTCCTCTGCCACGACCAGCAGCAATTCAATTATGGCTAGTTGTCTAGCTACGATTCACCAACAATCCTACTGATGAACTATGAACTTTTGCAATAAATTTAATTGCCAACATCTATCTCCTTCAAGAATCATTTCAGACTATCTCAATCCAATCTAATTTGAGGCCATCAATCTGGTAGAGATATGGCTGCTGACTGCTGTCCATGGGTCCTTTGTCGTCGACGGATTCTAGCGACACCTATCGCCTTTAACCCATCATCCGCTGTCTTCTCTGGCATCCATGATCCATCTTACCGACAAGATTCCCATCCATTATAGGCCTGCCTTTCGAGCAACCCCGAGGCTTTCGGCTAAAATCTCCATTCTGATCCCTATCTCAAAGTCGCTCAGCTGTATGTGATTTTGAGAAAAATCGAACCCCCGTTATAGTCATAAAACTTTCAGTTGCTATCCACCAATCCCCAAGCTTTATCTGCAACAACCATCCATCTGCCTTCTAACCTAACACCAATTGCCACAGTACCTCCACCGGCACCCGAATCTTGTAGCTATAGCTACTATCTTTCACGAAGCCAAAGATTATCCTCCTTTAAATGATCTGTTACTCCTAGCAACAGCGGACTTTCATCATTAATTTACACCATTCAGACAGCAGTGCTGTATAACTCCGAAAGATCTGTCTGCCCCCGCAAACGATTGCAACAACCATCTCGCTGAACGCTGGCAATGCCGTTGCTAGACTAAGGAGAGAAGGCTGCTGGACCAATGGCGATAGGTATCGCTACCAACGTTAGTGGACTTACCAGATCTGCTCTGTTTGGTGACTGCAATGGAGTTCATGGTACAATGGGAGCTTTCATGGCTGTCAACTGCTACCAGTCGGCATTGGCAGACCCCGCGGATGAGCGGCCATCCACTCCTCTACCAAATGACAGGCATGAAAACCCCATGCAATGGCGGTGACCTATGAAATTGGGACGGAGAACAGAGGGGAGTAGATGAGCAATTTAAGCATTTTCGAAATATTAAAAATTTAAAAAAATCAAAAATTAAAAAGCTGGTAATAGAGGCTAACGAGCTTGGGTAGGAGAGGGATCTTAGAAAAAAAAATTCAGGTGTATGAGTGTAATTTTTGAAAATTCTAGCGTACATAAGAAATTATGGTGAAAATTTATGAGTATATTTGAAAATTACCTAAAATTTTAGTTAATTGTTCTTATTTACTTTATTTCTAATTATCACATGGCTTCTGACTTCAGCGATACTTTTATTTAATCTCTCCTCTATAAGATCCTCTCCATTTTTAATATTTAATTGATGGTTGAAAATTTCACTCTATCTATTATATTTAGCATTATTTTTATTATTATGAAAACACTTTCATTTGTCTAGTTTTATTATATATGGTCTTCAACTATAAACATGTAAAATAAATATAATAAAATAATTTAATGCTTAATATTAATTTTTAAGTAGATTTTTAACCTCTAACCCATCTAAAATACCACCACTATATGGATAAATGCTTCTATAAAATATTATTACATTTTAATATATATATGAATGAATTTAAACATTTTTCTTAATTTACACATAAATGTACTTATTTCTGAGCAAATGTGTCGTATGGACATATTGGATTTGGATGAAACTTAATTTCTTAACTAAATAATGAAGTTAAATATATAAAATAGATTGAATTTTTCTTCAATAATTGACATTTTAAAAATGAAGAAGAATTCATAAAATTACTTCTATGAGGTTTCATGCAAGCATTCATGAATTAACTTTGATTCTCATTTTCTCCATTCTTGTGTTTGGTTTTTAGAATTTTTGTTGATATATTTAATTTCTTTCATAAATTCTCAATTTACTTTCCTTTGATGGCTCTTCTACTATGAAAGGCTTGAAGGTTCACAATTTAGATGGGACAAAAATTGGCAAACTTTTATATAATCATGTTATATAGAAGTAGTTCCAAGTAATTCTTTTAAATTTTAAGATTTTGATGTTTGATAAAAAAAATCTAATTTATTTACTATATTTAAAGTTTTTGTTTCAATAGAAAATTAAGTTTCATCCAAATCAAATATGTAGATGGGTCACATTTGCTCAAAAATAGATATATTTATGTATAAATTAGGAAAAATACTTAGATTCATTCACATATATATTAGACTGTAATAATACTTTATACTATTATTTATCGATATAATAGTGATATTTTAGATGGTTTAGATGTTGAAAATAATTATTAAAATTTGACATTTAGAATTAAATTATTTATTATGTTGATTTTATATATTTGTAAATGAAGCTTATACACAATGATACTAAACAAACGAAGGGGACTTTCATAATAATATAAATGATACTAAATTCAAAAGATGAAACAGATTTTTTTTTTATTAACCATCAAGATATTAAAAATGGAGAGATTACATAGAAGATGAGTTTCGTATAACTATCTACACGATGAGAATGGGATAAAAATATATGATGGTAAAAAGTGTTGTTGTAATACAAACGTGTTTTAGAAATGAAAAACGTGAATTGTTTTTTTAAATAATTTTTTTTTTGGGGGGGGGGGGGAATGAAAGTTCTATTCTATTTTAATCCTGTTGTCGGCAGGGACAAAGAACGTGTTTTAGAAATGAAAAACGCGAATTGTTTTAAAGTTCTATTCTATTTTAATCCTGTTGTCGGCAGGGACAAAGAGAATGATAGAAGAAACGGAGGAAAGCCATGCCATGATGCATAATTCCTGCCAATAATCGATAAAGTTATTGCAATGAAGGAAAATGTTGGATCCACTTGATGTCTATCCTGGTGAATGACAATGCGATTGTGAAATGCCCCATTGGTTAGTTTACTTGAAAAGGTAGCTAATTTTGGAATTATTGTTGCAAGCATGGGATAGAAATAGTTATTCATCAAATAATAACTATAATTTTCTACTTTTATCTCTATATTTTAATCATTTTCCTACCAACTAATTTCATCGTTTCTATTTATTCGAACTTATCCTTATTATTTCTTATTAATCACATTATTTTTAAAAAATATATATTTTTTATTTCTACCGTATCCTACAATTTTTTTCTCATTACACGTTCCCAAGACACCACCCATGGGGAAGGGAAACAATGAAAGATGCTTCCAGCACTGATCTGGATGGCTGACATAAAAGCTAGAATGTGCGGAATGTAACGCATAATGAATTGCCCTGGCAGATACATAGCTGTAGATTTTGCCGGTGATAGGTTTTCATGAGCCCACGGGAACAGCTTCTTTTTGTGGGAATGGTGGCCTCGCATTGCATGAGGATCCACATACGTGTGGGCCGTCGAATGTTGATGATAATATTGTTATGGATAGTAGTGTGAAAATGAAGCCTAATAAATTGCCCATCAAATACTTTCATCTCAATTATTTTATTTGGCTACAAATGGGGTATCTACACGACTACACCCCTCTTCTCAACTTTCTACGTTCGGCCAGCAACAAAAATTTTAATCCACATTTAATCCTCTTTTTTTTTTTTTTAATGAAAAGGAAAACCTTATCCCCTCTCTCTATCGCTTTGGGAGGGAGATTGGATAAGGTGATCCGAACTATTCATTGATAAAAAAATGTCTATACAGATTTTCTCGTGTATTACATAAGGGGGGTTGTCCCACCACACCTGTTGATCCAATACAGAAAAAGAAACAAAATCGGCCAATGCATGCGCCACAGAATTCCCCTGTCTTAGGACATGATGAACGGAAATAAAATTTGAAGACTGAAGGATAGCCTTAATTTCATCAATGATCACACCGGCTGGGGAAGAGATGGGTTCGTCCGAAGAGAGGAAATGAACGAGGAGGAGGGAGTCCGATTCGATCTGGAGTCTTATCAGGTTGAGTTGAAGACCCCAGTGGACCCCCAAGAGGCAAGCACGTGTCTTCAAAAGTAAAGGGTCCAACGAACCACTCAGTCTCCATCCTTTAGCCGCAATGAAAGCGCTACTAGAGTCCCTGATAACCGCAGCAAAGCCCATAGACGAAGTCCTATTGATAATCCGAGCATCGACATTCATTTTGAGATACCCATCTGGGGGTTTAGTCCATCTGGGGACCAAGGTGCGATCAATCGCACCCCCAAGAGTGAGAGGGGTGGCCCTTCGGTATTGCTCCATATAATCCTTGCACCAGTCCCCAAATATTGGAGAAATCCGGTTTGGTTCCATCAGCCCGTAGGGAGTTTCGCAAGAACCAGATCCTCCAGCAGTAGAGAATGTAGAATGTGAGATCGTTTGGCCTATGTCGTTCAACCAGGGACGTGACGAGCTCCTCAACAGTGGCAGGCGACAAGGAGTGTCTAACAGCCCTCAAACAGATCCCCCTGGTTAGAGCACATTCAGAGAACAGATGGTTAGTATCTTCGATAGCAGCCCTGCAAAAAAGACACATAGGATCAACATGAATGCCCCGATTCCGCAAGTTGGAAAGAGTCAGAAGTCTATCCATAAAGAGTCTCCAGGCGAAAATGAGAATTTTGGATGGGAGCTTTGTGCGCCATATTGCCTTGTATACTAAGGATTGGGGGAAGGGACCATATCCTGAGCGGAGCACCCTGTAAGCAGATTTAACAGTGAATCCCCCATGAGGTTCAAACATCCAGTATCTCTAGTCTTCATGTGCAGAGGAGGGGAGGGGAATTTGATATATTGTCCGCCAACCTTTGTCCCCTGCAGCCGCCACGATGCGCTCCTTGTTCCATGACCGAGTGGTCCCATTGATAAAATAACTGACCTTGACAACGTCCGGGATTGACAGTGGTAAAGGCCCCGCCTTGGTGACGGAGGTGTCCATCCAGGGATCATTAAAAAACTGGACCCGCTCCCCGGTGCCAATCCGCCATCTGCATCCAAAGCAAATCACCTCTCTGGCCTTGAGGATGCTCCTCCAAGTGAAAGAATCAGATGGTTTTGCATGGCAGTTCCAAATGTCCTTATTCGGGAAGTATTTAGCTTTTAGAACCTTGTAACATAATGAGTTGGAAGGAGAATTGAGCCGCCAGACCTGCTTTGTAAGGAGGGCATAATTGAAGATGTTTAGGTCCCGGAAGCCCAACCCTCCCGAGTACTTTATCTTGCACATGTCCTGCCAAGCCACCCAACTCATTTTACGTCTACCTCCATGTTCGCCCCACCAAAACCTACTCAGCATGCCATTCAGATCAGAGGAGAAAGATTTGGGTAGCAGAAAAATGCTCATCGTGTATGTTGGGATTGCCTGTGCAACCGCCTTGATAAGGATCTCTTTACCGCCCCATGAGAGTAATCTGCCTTTCCATGCTTGAACTTTCCTCTATACCCTCTCCCTCAGGCCTTTGAACATCATTCGCTTTGACCTCCCAAGCCACGCAAGTAGACCAAGATAGTTCAGAATTTCCTGCCCCGAAGAACCCAATAATGACTTAATATGCTGCCTAGAGGCCGAGCCGACCACATTTACTCCTCTTGATCTCTCTTCAATGATCAAGAATAGAAATTTAAGAAAGGGAGTCCTTCAATGAAATCTTTTTTAGGTAATCTCTTTTATTTTCAATATCTTGAAGATTGATGAAAATATATTTCATTATTATATTAGCATCATTTATATTATTCTGAAAACACTTTTATTTATTTAGTATCATTATCAACACCCCTAATCAATTTAATAAAATGATTTAATGCTAAATATTAATTTTAAAATTAATATTTTTAATATCTAAACTATCTAAAATATCATTATTTTGTGGATAACTAATTTTATAAATTATTATCATATTTTAATACATATACTAATGGATCTAATCATTTTTTCAATATATTTTTAAGCAAAAATGGTTTATGCACATATTTAATTTAGATAAAACTTAGTTTCCTAACTAAACAAAGATGTTAAACATAATCAAATAGATTGAATTTTGTATCAATTATCAAAAATATTAAAAATGAAGAGAATTATATGAAACTAACAGTACGTAACTAGAGTCATGATATAGTGCACCCGAGTATACTTAACTTTAATGCACCCGGTGCAAAATCTCATTTTTTATATTTTTAAATTTTTTTTATACAATTGTTAATCTATGCATATTTAACACGTGTATAAATTTTTACCATTTTGAAGACTTATAGATTTTTAAAATTTTTTAAAAATCAGTAGCACCTTTGTAATTCATAAATTATGAAAATACCATTGATTTTAAAAAATCAAAAATAAATATTTAAAAGTTTCTAAAAATAGTAAAAATTGAGACACATTTTAAATAATCTAGATTAACAATTATAAAAAAATTTTTAAAAATATTAAAAAATCGATGTGCATTGAGGCTGCATGCACTCGGGTACATTCAATTAACTTTGATATAACTAAGCTAAATAGAAGCAAACCTTTGGGAAAAAATTATCCTCTTCCGTCTGCATTTTTCATGTGCTTTCTTAGAAAACAAAATTCAAATGGTAAGTGAAAAGGGCCCATTGTTTTAATCACGGTGGTTTATAACGAAGACTGTGCTCTCATCGATTAGTTCATCAGAAGCAGGAATGTACAAGGGATAGATATGATATATATATATATAAATCTAGTTTTACCTTCAGTATCAAGGGAAGGTGCTAAAACGTTTGATAAAATGTGATGGGCACAATTTCTATGAAATTACATAGATATGCTTGCAATTCCGGTAAAAGCTAAGATATGCTTGCAATTTGGTCGAAACTATGTTAACACATATGCAAAAACCCTAATTAATCAGTTGACGTTACATAACCTAAATGTGTCATATGAATGAGTTTTGTTTTGAAAAGTGCTCTTATTATTTTTTTGATATTGCAAATATTCTTTTTAAAAGTTATAACATACTCATATTGTTCAATATAAATTTAGGCATATTTGGGTTTTATTGCATCCATAATATAAAGTCTTCTAGAAATTATAATTTTGTCGCAATTTGAGCAAAATTTGCATCTATACCTACAAGATTTTGTGAAATTCTAGGCATATCACTTAAGGTTTAAAATGACAAACGTACCCATATAAATAAATAAAATTATTAAATGTAAAAAATATCTTTAAAATATATAAATTAATTTTTAAAAATATTTTCACATTAAATAGATATATTTAATATAAGAAATATTTTAAAAATAATTTTTATATTTTAAAAGAATTTTCTTGTATTTTTAAATTTTATTTATTTAGAGGGATATTTTATTATTTTTCAAACCGTAAGCGAAATAACTTCAATTTCTAGAAATTTCAAGCAAATTTTATAAATACAAATGCGAATTTTGTAAAAGTCACGACACATGAATGCAAATTTTACAAAAAGCTTCGAACATTTGTAATTTGGACCAAACCTTCAACCGTTGGTGTAAAAATTCAGATTTTGGAGGTGAGAGAATAGAATGGGGAGTTTCCTAATTTACAATCTATTTAATATTTGGTATGGTATTTGATTATTATTGTTATTGTAAGGTCAAATTTTATCTTATTAATTATATTTCCAATCATACCTCTTATTTTTCTATGAAAAATTTATCTACGTTGGTCCTATATGATGACTATTCAATGAACTTTGGTAAAATGCTATGAATCAAGCAAAAAATACAAACTACAACAATAAAATCAAATCATAAATAAGAACATATATAGTAGTTTGGATCTCCCTATCCTATTCTACTATCTAAGTACGATGACTTGGATTCCACTAGTTAATTTTAATATACAAGTTGTAGTGATACGGGTTATTCAACTGCTTTTTAGATTAGTACTAAGCTTCAAGTAGGCTCGTGGAGTAATCAACATTTTGATTCACTTTTTCTTAATTTGATTACTATCGATATTAAAGTATTATTATAACCTGTCTCTTGATTTAATCACTATCAAAAAGAATAAAATTTAAAATGAAAAGCAAACCAATTTAGCACATCTACAAAAGTAGCAACTCTTTAATTGAACAACACTTTGTAGCTTTGAATTCTAAGTAGCAACATCTCAAGCATTTGCAACTCCAACTTCATTTTTGAACCTCTACAAAAAGCTTGATGTCAATCAAGTACTTTGGAGCCTTTTAAATTTGCACTTGGATATTTTTTCTTTGATTTTCTAATGCCTTCTTAATCACTTGAAACATGACCTAGAAGATGGTCTAAAAGGTCTCTATGAAAATTTAACTTCTTTGAAATTTGAATTTCTGCCACCCATAAAAAGTTGACCTTTGTCTAAAATGTCGACGTTTTACAACCAAAAGGTGGACATTTTCCTCTATTTTTGCAAAATATGAATTTTAGAGAAAGTCGTGCCTTAATCATGTTAATCCACTAAGATAGTGATAAATGAATAAACTAATCTTAATTACGATTAAGAACATCTCAGAGAGCATATTCTATGATTATTCTAAGTGAAGTTATCAATTGAGCATATTTCAAAATTATTCTAAGAAGCATATTCCATTTTCAAGTTATCCATTTATTTCAAGTTCAATCTTATCACAGTTAGTATTATAAACTCAAAAATGATAATTCAACAAACACACCATACTTTTCAAAAATCTTGTGCAAGAGCATCAAACATAATTTCATAGACTCAAAATCAAGAGCATAAAACCACGTTCTTTTGTTATCATCAAAACGAATCAAAAGAGATAATTACATAAATTTCAATACATTTTATTTCTAATTATCACATGGCTTCTAACTTTTATCCTCATTTTCTCCATTCCTTGGTCTTTTTTAAAAAAAAAATTTCATCTAGATTTCTTTTACAAATTGTCATCGTGCACTTAATTTGCCCCTTATACTGGGCAACCAAGGTTTGGGTCACAGTGGCAGCAAAAAATAAACAACGTTGAGTAGGTGGCTGTGGTCTCCTCAAATAACTGAGAGCGTCCACCGTATGTCTCAAAGCTTAGTTGAAAAAAAATACCAGATACGATGTTTGTAAATACCCATCGAAAAAAAAAAAATTCTTTTCTCAATTTTCTTTCCTCGAGGGCCTCTGCTATTGTTAAAGGCATGAAGTTTTAGCTAATTGTGGCACATCATCACGGACGAAGAGAATGATAGAAGCGATGAAGCACTTTCTTAAGTCACTTCATAGAGGAAAGCCATGTACGCCATGATGCATACCTGCAAATAGTTCAGAAAAGTTATTTCAATGAAGGAAAACGTTGGATCCACTTGATGGTACATGACAATGTTGAAACGAATATCCATAAATTGGTATCATTGTGAAATTCTCAATTGGTTAATTTATAAAGCCAGCTAAATTTTGGAAATTTCATTTCAGTAGAATATTATTGTGAGTCTTGCAACATTAGGATATTTTGAGCACACCAAACAAAACATTATGGTTGTCTCCATGCATATATTTTTATTAATTTTGGAAATATTCAATTTATTTAAAACTTGGGCCGGCTCAAATTCAAACCCAACGGTGGTATTACTCGATCCATATAGCAACCCTGACGCTATCTCTAGCTCCAAGAAAGCTTACGTACTGTTGAATTTTTAAAATAACAGATGTGCCTGGCATTTCATATTTTTCATGGAATATGTCAATTTAGAACTTTTTACTTTTTATAATTATTTTTTCAAAAATTATTTCTATAGATTTTCTTATATAATAATTATACTTTTCAATTTTTTTCCACAACTAATTAAAATAAAATATTCTATTTATTTTTTTATTTTTTACCCTCTATCATTATCTCTGTCATGACATGTCACGTCACTTCTCTTTTTTGCAAAATATTACATAAAAAAAGTTTTTTTAAACGTTTTATTAAATACCAAATACACAGAAAAATACAAATTATTCAGTAACATAATACAACAGACGGTCATTATTCTACGCATTAATCCACAAAATCAATCATCAACGCATAGTCGAAAATCGACATTCTTTATTTAATTAGTACAACTACTTGTGCATGAACGGTAGCACAAGTCAGATCGCACATCAAGAAATCAAATGGACGTGCTGTTAGGGATTCCCATTCCTGTCACGCCGGGCTTAGAGAAGGGCTTCATCAGCTCGTATGGAATCATCCCAACTCCGCTCCTGTTTCTGAGATTCCTATCTTGGTTCCTCTCGTCTATGATCCGCCCGATCTCCTCCAGTCTCGCCTTGAAATTCTCAAACGTCACGCCAATGGCCGGGTTATCGGACCACGCCGACGCGGGCAGCTGCCCCAGATACTCCTCGTCCTGGGAATGCGTCGACAGCAAATTCAAGGTAGCCATGACGACCGTCGCTTGGAACTGGGAGGGCAAGCCCTCGAGGAGCGCTCGCTCGGGCGTCTTCCAAAACTTCTCCGACTGCTCCTCCTCCTCGTCTTCGACGGGCATGTTCGTCCGGAGGATGCTGGGTCGGTTCGGGAAGTAGCCCCCATAGTCGTACTGGCCGAAGTTGACGGCAGCGTGGTGGGCTGAGGCGACCCAGATGATGGTGGTCAAGACTTGGGTGAGGTCTTCCGGAGTGGTCAAGGTGGGCCACCAGGGCTCGTCCTTCTTGTCTCCGTGGCCTCGGGTTCTCACCTCCGTCCACCACGCCTGCAGTTCGGTGTCGGATGACACCATCTCATCGTTCGGATAGTAGTGGGCGACGTACTCCGTGACCCATTGCTCGATGGCCGACCAGATCAGGAGTCCATCCGCAGCAAACGGGTAGTCTTCTATTGTCAGCCTCAGCCCGTGCGGTGCCGTTGGATCCTTCACAGCCATGCCCCTGGTGGTTTTGTTTTGGTTTGATGAACGTCAGCGAATAAAATGGGTTATACTTAACCATAAATATATTATGGCTTTTAAAATCCTAAATGTATGCACTATATTTCTATTTAGGGTGTATTTAGAAATTGATAAATTTTTTGATGAAAAATTTTTAAAGTAAAAATTTTATAAAATGTAAGAAAATGATATAATATGGTATGAGTAATCATGATGACTAAAAAAAACAAAGCTAAAATCGATATGTCATCATTAAAAAACAAAGATATAGTTAATTATAAGAATAATTTTATAAAAATAATTGAAAAGTATGATGATTATATAAGAAAAAGTGAAAAATAATTAAAAAATGAAGTAATTATAAAAAATTAAAAGTTTTTGAAGGTGATTGTCTATACTACAACTTTTTCAATTTAAATTTTTTCATTCTTCATAAATATCTTATTTTTAATTATTTTTTACATCTTTCTATATAGTTACTCTATTTTTCTATTATTTCTATATAACTACCTTTACATCTAATATGTCTATTTTAAATATATTATTTTTACTTTTTATCATTAGCTCTGTCCTATTATACCATATTCTTTTATTTTAAAAATTTTTATACCAAATTTTTTTAATTAAAAGTTTTTATAACACAATGTTTGTTGGAAAAGTTTTAGAATTTAACAAACACTTTTTTCATTCAAAATTTTTATCATTTTACAAATATATTCTAAAAATTCTAAAAATTCAGCCAATAAAGTCTAATATAGGTCCGTATATTTAGGAAAAGTTTTAAAAAGAAGATGGACGTTTGCGGGGACGCACGTACCTTCTAATCAGATCAGCTGGCAATCCTTCCATGTCGAATCTCCAGTTCTGAGCATAAGCATCCGCGCTTAACAGCATGGAGTATTTCTTGGTTGAGAAGGACAGCTCTATGATTCCGCCAGCACTGATGAGGAAGCCCCGAGCAAGCGCGTTGATCTGCATAGTATAGCGCAGATGGGGCCGCATCAATCTATGAATGGGGTGCATTGCGCTCAGTTGCCGGTTGACAGCAATGATGTAAGGCTCGATGGAGGCATGAGTCCTTAGCCTGCTATCACTCAAACAGAACATATTTGTAGATTTTCTTACATTTGGTAACTAAGGAGAGATGTGGAAGGCAATATTACCAGTGGCTAACGAGCTCGTGATAGCCCAAGTCATGAGCAGAAACATGAGCCTTCGCAAACTTCCATAGCCAGGTTCTGGTGCTGCTGCTGTCGCCGCCGTAGATGCCCGGAGTGAAAACCTTCTTCCACGGGGGCTTAGTGCCTGAAGCGGGTCTGGTGAGCTCGATAGCGAGAGGTTGCAATGTGCCCTCGTTGGTGAGGAAGAAAACCGTGCGTGAGCCATACAAAGTGGTCCCTTCGAGATCTCTCACCATGTGTACGTACGGCAAGAGCAAATCATGGTAGTCAAGCACAAATAGCCTCTTTTGCGTAACAGCCTGCACAGGTTGCACGTAATTTCAATTGATTAGATGCTGCAAGATTAGCAATTCTAAACTCCTGTACAACACCGCATTAGAGTGTTAGCACACTTGCAATCATGCTGTATACGACCAATGTGCCATGGCCCTGGGGATGTGAGGACTTTCATCTCCCACGCACCTAGCCCATTACTCAAGTAAATGACCAAAAAATATCATAGACTGTGGGTTCGAGTGGAGACTTTACAAGGCCGTGATATAAGCTGAACATCGTAGCTATGAGAATATTAGCTGGTCTTCTACCAGGAGTGACTACCAACCACCGTTTTAACCTAAGCCAATTTTCATCTATGTCCTACCCTGTAGCTTGCTTACTGGGTTTGTCATTTGGGAGATCAGAATCTACCCATGTATACAATTAGCACACCCTTTTAATTACCAAGAATTAATTACTTTTTTGCAAAGAAATAATTCCATTGTAAAAATTCTTCTATGCTTGCAGTTTTTTTTTTTTTTTAACAATTAAAAATATGTTTGCGAGTAGTTAAGGTTCCATTTAGAAGCATATAAAAAAAGAAACCACATTACTCTCACTTTTTAAAAATTTTCTCAATAAATTTTTTCTCAATTTTCTTTGCCTCTTTCCAAACAGATCTGAGTGCCTCGCAAAGGATTATTAGCAAAAAAAATTAGCAACAAACCCCTAAACTTTTTGGAACGATGTTGAAAGAAACGTTCAATATTTATGCTTTTAGCAACGTTTTTGACTTCGCTACTAGACATTGCTAAAAGTAGACTTTCTTGAAGTAATCGCCAAATCTATATCTCAAAGCTGATATTTCTTTTTCTTGTTTTCCTTCTTTGTACTTCATTAAGTATTACCTCTTCCACCGTCATGCACCCTTTGATTTGGCGTTCGATTATTTCTTCTGTGATTGCTGAGTTAGATGGGCCATAAATCTTTGGATCGAGTTTGCTCACGAACGGAAATTCCTGCAGTACCATTGGCAACATCATTTCAATCAAACGGGCAGAGATTTTGGCTACAAGATTGGTATGAAATTTGCTTCATAAACCCTCTAACTCTGCAGATTAGTATATTTTATCCTGTTAAGTTTTGATTTTTGTATTTTAAACCCCCATACATAATGGCATTAGAAACACTATTAAATCATATATAATATTGAAAATACCTTTACATCGTTATGAAAAGCAAGGCAGTTATGACCAAAAGCTAACGTCATTTTCTTGAATGTAATCACCTCCTCATAATCATGAGGCTTTATTGTGAACATGATATTGTTTTTTGACCATGATTGTCTTGCTTTTCATATAGATGTAAGAGCATTTTTGACATTACACATGAGTTCAACAGTATTTTTTAACGCCATTAGGAGTAAGGGTTTAAAATGTAAAAATTGAAATTTCAGAGGATCTCGGGATCCAAAATGCCAATATGCAAAGTTAGAGGGTTTCCAGTGCAAATTCTCCTAAGATTGGTTGATATACATGGGGGCTGAAAGGGAACTTACAGTCACCAACTGAATGCTATAGGGATTGAGCCCAGCAAGCATCTGTCTACCAAATTCCTCGTCTCTCAACCAAGAGAATCTGTCTCCTGCACAACCCAAATGGACATATACAATTTCCATGAGAGAGATAGAGAGAGAAAGAGAGAGAGAGAGGTGTTTGACGATCAGTTGCCTACTTTCCATCAATGCAGGGGTGTCGAACTGCAAGATATTATCCCCACGATCTTGTATGGCCTTTATAAGCCTGGGCAGTAGCAGCCTGTATAACCCCTTGGGGCCCGTTGGAGGGGGGCCCAAGTCCAAGCCGTCATTATAAAGCTTGTCGACGTCTGTAAAGAAGTCGAAGCCTTGACTGATATTGCCAGCGAAGACAGTATCGAGAGACTGCAGTACCGCACGAGCCCCTGATTCCACTGTCGTCAGCGTGAACCCTGATTGCTTCAGTGCCGAGAATTGTTCGTCTCTTGGCACGTAAATACCAGAAGTCCGCGTCTCACTTTCAGGGTCTGCAGCTCCATCCACCACCAATATAATACTATCATGTCCTTATTAATTAATTCGAACTAAATTGCAGATGATATACATGCATGGTTGTTGGTCTACTTAATTTGATGTATTTAGCGTATAAATGCATGTGTAAAGAGACTTCTTGGCGACATTGGTTTCAGAATGGTGCTATTATTATTATTAAAATAAAGATTGAAGTTACTTTTGGAACGTATAAATTAAAGAGATTTACTTAAAAGTCTATTCAGATTAATCTGAGAGAAGGAATAACAGGAGTCAATATCAGTCAAAAAAGTTTCCTTATAAATAATTAAAAAAAGGTAAAGTTGCTAAGTCAAGGTATCCCATAAGAATGAAGTGTAAAAGAGGTCTATTTGTATATCCTCTTTCCATTGGACTAGTAGGGTTCTTCATTCGTATGTGTGAGATCCCATACGTAATGTAAATAACTTTAAATTGCTTTTTTATTTTTCATAAATATGTACGTCCTACATAAATCTTTAATTTATCCTCTAAAATTTGGTACTTTTTAAAATTTTAAAAGGGCATGCATACATACAATTCCTTTTTGTAGATTTTCAAAAATGAAAATATTAATCAGATTTAAAATTTTTTTTAAAAAAATGCTTTTCTCAATTCCAAAAATAATAATCTACTTTTCTATTTCTTATGCAATTTTTCTGAATCCACATGCAACTTTTTTCCATTCCAATATATAACAACATTTTTCATTGTATTTTCTTCGACATTCCATCAAGAATCCATCCCATTCTTGACCGGACATGTGTATTTGGGTAGATGTAAAAGTGAGAAGATGAAAATAAAAAGATTTTTTAAAAATTATGTGATATGACTATGATATTAATTAAAAATAAAAGGAATAAAGTTAAAAATAAATTTAGTGATATACATAGGATATTTGGAGAGTCAAGTTCTAAAAATCATGTTAAAAATATGTGGAAAAAAGTTGAGAACAAAATTAACTTTTGTATGCTCTGGAACATGCTTGTCCTAAAGTTCTCCATTATGTCAACTGTAGGAAAAGGGTGAATATCCTTAATTTCATTTATACTTATGAATTTTCAAAACTTTCTTTTATACATATGAATTTTCATCATAATTCCATATATACCCTTACGATTAGGGATTAGTTAAAGAGCCGTTAACTTTATATGAAATAATGAATATGCACATCTCTAATTCTGATTTTATAACTAAAAATTTATATTAGGATGAATATTTAGTAATTCTATAATTATAAAATAATATATTATTTGAATATAAATCTTCGATTGAGTAAAGCCGTCTCAAATTATACTAAGACTTAGGTATATTCTTTATTTTTGGGAGGGTTAACAACCCATTTAATGAATTTTCAAAGACATAGGTATACGTGGAATAAAGATAAAAATTCGTATTTATAAAATACATTTTTAAAAGTTTATAAGTACAAGTAGAATTATGAGTAAAATTCATGGATATATGTGGAATTTGCCAGTAGAAAAATAGTCTATGACTTTCATTTTCCAAATTATAAGAATATTTCAAGAGATCTTGCAATCTAGATTTTTTTAAAAAAAAATTAATATCTAATCATTTATTTTTATAAAATCAGACATACCCTTCTCGGATTTGGGCCGTCCAGTTCGGCAACGCCGCGGATAAGGGCGTTGGGAGCCACCCAGAACTGGTCTTTTCAGGTCGTCGATCAGGTCTGGATTTCCCAGATCGTTGTAGACGTCATAATCGTAGATCCTCTCGAAAGACTTGCGCTCCCCTTCACCGTCGCCCCGAAGGTTTTGCAGCTCCTTCTCCCTCAGTCCTTGCAAACCACTTGGCGTTTGTGATGGAAGATAGGTCTGCAAAACAACACATGCATGCGCGTCATCAATACAGCTATCATCCCATCTCACAAATTAATTAATGGGTAGTGATCAAGTACGTAAAATGATAGGGTGAAAATTAGTTTCTCATTGTTTCCATGCGGCATGCACTAAATTAAATGCAGCAGGCATACGTTCGAGGGTAAGCGGGTTCCAAATTTGAACTCAACGGAGAAGCACTTCGTCTCCCTCTTGATAAATAGAAGCTTGCGGTTTCTCTTTAAATAATTTTAGAAATCGTTGAGTTTAATTGAAAGATTAAAAATGAGATGTGATATTGGAATATTGGACATTATATTTTTCATTTTTATTTTTAAATTTTGTGAATGAGAATAAAGGGGCGTTTGGTAGCCTGTAAGGAGGGGAATGGGAACTAGTTTTCAAATCTATCTTAATTATTTTATCTATTTTAATCACAGTATTTTTCATTTTCATTTTTATATTTTATTATTTTCTTATATAATCAATTTATTTATTTATACTTTATTCCTATCATATTACATCATTCTTATCATTTTTAAAAAATTTCTCAAATGACTATCCCTGCAACTTTGATCATGTCTACAGCATGGGTGGAACCGCCGGATCAGATTAGTACCATTACTCGGTCGAGCCCTTTTGAACAAGCCATGAAACTCGGTTAATAACCGTAAATTAATCATTTACATGACAAATTATATAAATGATATTACAAATTATGCATAGTTATTAACAATAGGATCAATATTTTTATAATAAAAAGTTAATATTTTATTAATGCTTAATTATATTACAAATTATATATAGTTATTAACAATAGGATCAATATTCCAACAAAAAATAAATATAAAAATGGATTATTGAAAGTCAAATCAATCACTAACACTAGAAAGATTGTTAAGATTATATTTTAAAATTTTTATTATTCAACCATTTTGAATAATGATATTAAAACCGAACGTGTGACGGGCCCCGATTGCATGCAGCGCTGTATGCTCCCGAGTATATGCATCTACTTTTTTTTTTACTTTTTTTCAAATTTTTTTTATAAAACTGTTATTCTAAGTATATTTAACATATGTATACATTTTTACATTTTTGGAGTATTTTTAATTTTTAATTTTTATTTTTGAAAATCAATGACATTTTATGTACCTAAAATGCCATTGATTTTCAAAAATAAAAAATAAATATCTAAAATACTCCAAAAATAGTAAAAATTTATACAGATATTAAATAGATATAGATTAACAATATTGTAAAAAAAAATTGAAAAAAAATAAAAAAAATTAGGTGCATGCGCTTGGGAGCATGCAGCGCTACATGCTCCCGGGCGCATGCAATTGGGATCTATGGGTGACGATCATTCAATTTGTTTCTCTCAATCGCTTTGAATGATTAAAATTATCATTATATTTTCGCTGTTTTTATTTGTATACTAAATAAATTCCATGTTTGATCTAAAAGAATTCTACAACTTAAAAGGATTTTATAATTAGTGGATGAATTAGATCTTTAAATTTATTTAGGTTTAATTTCAAATATACCCACAATCTTTGCTCCTAATTTCAGATATAACCACTAAGTATGAAATCTTTCAAATATATCCATTATCTACTATCAAAGTATCAGATATACCCAAAAAATAACGGTATGTTACATATGTAGAAAACGGTAGCAGTGTAGCTAAACCAATAATTTTTAATGGCTAAATTACCCTTTCTCCTACCTGTCTTTGACAACAGCCACCAAAACTCTCAGGCGTTTCTCCTTACTCTCACTACTATTTCCTTCTGTCACCATCTTTGCTAACATGGAAGCTGAGGTGAGAGAGAAGAGAAGAAAATGGATTTCCCTCAAACTCCTTACACTGTCACAGTAAGGAAGGATCACTTCGGCGAGCTCGTCCAACTCCATTAACAATCAAATCCCCGAGTCCCTCTTCCTTGGCACAACCAAGGCACTTGCAAGCCTCAGCTCCCTCAACCTCACGATGCATGATATTGGTGCTGTCTCTCGATCTTCGAATTCACAGCAATGTGGGACATCGATCGATAACAACAATGGACACAGCCTACTCTAATGCGGTGGGTCTCAACTAGGGGTGTTAATAGTAATTGTCAACCGATCAACCCGTTCATTCAACCCGTTTATAAATGAATTTGGGTTGTAATTTTTGAATAAATGGGTTATGATCCACCAACCGTTTAACTAATTAATTAAATAAATAGATTAGGATTGAGATTTTATAACGCTTTAACCTGTTTAGTAACCCATTTAACCCATATAACCTGTTCAATCCATTTAATTTGTTCAACTCATTTAACTCGCTTAACTCATTAAAGTTATATATATATATATTCATGTAAACTTCTTGGTTATTTTTTCTCTAAGTCTTCCTTCGATCACCTCATTTTCATTTTTCTACTGCTACCATAATTCCATTTTCCCGTTACTGCCCTATTTTTATTTTTCCTACGCCGAAAACACCCACTCGTCTCTCCCTACGAGATCATTATCTACTAAAGTCTAGGATTTTAGGTTATTTGCTATACAACCCATTAACAACTCACCAACCTGTTTATTAAATAAGTTGTAAATGGGTTAGGGTTGAGATTTTTTAAATGGGTTAATAAACGAATTAGGGTTGAGATATTATAAATGAGAATAAGTTAAGATTAGAATTAGGCTGTAACCCAATCTGTTCACACGCTTAGTCTCAACTCTCAACACAATGGCATAGGAGAGGATGAGCGATTTGAGCCAGTGAGTTTGGCCAGCGAAAGCCAGAGACACAATTGGTCATCAACGCAAGGACAAATGGATTTATGGTAGCCGATTAAGGGTGTGTTTGGGAATGAATAAAACTTTTGGTGAAAAGTTTTGAAGAATAAAAGTTGTCAAATGATGTGATAT
>JAXCLR010000081.1:19230094-19250946 GCA_035584095.1 Annona squamosa
GAAGTCGGTTTTTTAATTAAAAGATAATTCTAAATATAATGAATGTAATGAATTTACTATTAACAATCAAAGTAAGAAAAATAAATAGGCTTATAGGAAATCACAATATAAAATTTAATAAAAGTGACACTTATATATTTCATAGTTAATTATTATGTATATAATAATTTTAAAGAGTTAATATACTTGTAGTTATTTGTAAATAAAGTTACGTAAGATGCGATAGATTCAATTTATACCGACAAATGTAGATAATATTTAGATTTTAGAATAAATATTTTGTAGTTTGATTAAGTTATGATTACATGTTTTCATGAAAAAATATTATGATTACACAAAAGAATTTTTATTATAATTATAGTTAAAATGCTCAATGCATAAATTAACATAATTATTTTAATAAATTATGAAGAATATCGAATTTGGTTTTGATATCGGATTGATGTAAACTCTGATTTTGTGTTCTCCACATCGGGCTGAAATCGAATCTAACTTTCAAAAAAATCTTAAAAATAAAAACTAAACTTTTGAAAACGAATCCGGTCGGACGAGTAGGGAGTAGGGACGAGCGAGGGGAGCAGGGGGCGCAGCATGGGCGCCCACTGGGAATGGGAAAAAGATGGGGCCCGGGTCTGGCGAATAAATTGCGCTTCCGAGGCACTGTTGTAGCTCGTCTGCTTTCCTTCTGGAGTTCTACATCTCCTCCTGATTCTAGAAGTGTTGCAAAATGCCTCTGAAGACCCTTGACGCAACGGTCTCCACCTTCGATCAGGTTTTCCAGAATTTCAGAACTGAAGCCCCGGAACATCAAGCTAATCTTCTCCTGTTCTTGGCAGACAAAGACCCCTCCACCTCCCTCAGTTGGTGCCCTGGTACTCTCTCTCCCCCTTTCTGTTTATCTGATAATCAAAAATTGAAAGCAGAAAGCAATAAAACAGGAAGATATAGCTGAATCTTAAAATGCATAAATGAAAAGCAACAATAGGGGACCCAATTTTGTACATGTTATAAAAAATAAAAATAACAACAAACAAACCAACAAACAAAATAAAGAGTGGCAAGATAGAAATAAAGTTAAGGAACACCCATTTGGTAGGTCATGCAAATATGCCTTCCTCCTTGTAGCCTTGTAGTCTCCTGTTTGTTGATTTGTTAGCCATGTATTCCTTGCGGTTTAGAGCAATTCATGGATTTCTTCTCTCTGCTTCTTTGAAATATGTGGATATGGTATGTTGGCAGATAATCTTTCATGTGTCTCAACATGTTTTCGCTGTTGATACTTGTTCCACTGATGTGTCTTTGCTAATCTGGTGCAAACTTTCATGAATTGTGGTTAGCTCATCCATGCCAAGGCTTTTTGTTTACCGCTACTTTCCAGGCCTGTCGCTGGTCTATGGCCGATCTTGGTTTTTGCTGTCATCATTGCCATCATGATAACCTTTCACAAACAATTTTGGCGTGCATTCGAATTCAGAATGTGCAATGAAGATTTTGGATTTTTTAGCCTTTGGTATGTGGACCATTATCATTATCATGACAAGCAGTGTGAAATTTGGACGTTTTCCTTTTTCCACCATCATCAGCATACCAATGCTTCAAACATGGCAACCACACCATTATGAGGGCTTTTCCGATAGTGGGTGGAGGTCAGCTTTCTAGTAGTTGGTCATTGGGATCATGGGATTATGTTGATGATTGGTCCGTGTTCTGATATGATCATTTGAATAGCCTCTCTCCTTCTCCCCCTCCCTATCAAATTCTGCTTTTCCGTGTTAGATAACAAATATTTTACTTTGAGGTGCTAAGCTCCTTATAACCCTTTATGGAAGAGATCTGATGAATGATGCCTTCTGCTAATCCTGATCGACTCATGGATGTGCAACAAACATGGCTGCAAGTGGCCATGGAGAATGGTTGATAAATTTACCACTGCATGGTTTTATAAGGGGTCGAGAATGTTTTCATGTTGTTCGTCGTCTATGAAACAATTCATGACACATCCAATTGATCGATGAATTGTCATTTGTCAGAACTATGCTTTAGAGCATCTCTTCCATTCCATATTCTGAAAATGCAGCATGTCCTGCAATTGATCAATGGTTGTCAGAACTATGCTTAAGAGCATCTTTTCATTCCGTTTTCTGAAATAAGCTTTCTCAGCTGTATTAACAGAAACCTTTTCATGCAGGGCTCAGGTTGTGGCGTTGTGCCAATTAGTTGCTTCTACTGACCAAAGTTTCTTGTTCTGTATTCTTCAAGTGGGATGCACTTTAAAATACTGTCCCTTGAATTTTCAAAATGAGTATAGGTCTTTATGGTTAAGCACTAAATGTTAGATTCTAGACTGAGACTACGTTTACATCATCGTTGTTGATTAGTTTTTATATTCCTTGACAACTATTATCTTGTTCTTTATTTTCTTGTTTTCCATCCATGAAAGTTGTTGTTGTGAGCCCTAAGGCATAGTTCAAGCTAGTTGGATGTTACGAGATATATATATATATGTATATGTATATATATATATATATGTTTATGAGAAATATTCAAGTGCAACTTCACTGCACTACAATTATAGTGCAGTTATCTCAAAATGGACCTCATAAGATTATAAAATTATAATCTACTCCACCCATTGTATTTAACATTATATATTCTATTACCATACCAATTGAATATGTGTAGAGACTTCATCTGAAAATAGTACGAATTTAACGTAATGAAATAATTTAATATAAATAACAACTTTAAAGTTGTTTTTTCAACATGTAAATCATTTGATATAAAATTATATATAGATAAATGATTGTATAAAATATCAATATATTTAAGTACACTAGGAGCCTATTTTAGGCCAAACGCACTGTTAATTATGGTGCAGCTTCACTACATAGGAAAGATTTTCTCTCTCTCTCTCTCTCTCTCTCTCTGTACATATATATATATATATAAGACCTATTCTGGTGCAATGCAACTGAACCGGAACAGTGGTATGTTTGCCCAAAAATGGGCCCCACATATATTAAAATGCAATGAAACTTTATACAATTATTTATCTATATATAAATTTTATAGCATATGGTTTACATGTTGAAAAGACCACTTTAAAGTTGTTATATCAAACTATTTTATTACGTTGAATATGTACCATTTTCAGATGGGATCCATACACATATCTGATTGGGATGAACATTGGTATCGTGATAGAATACATTATTCTAAATACAATGGGTGGAGTAGATTATAATTTTATGATCATGTTGGGCCCTTTTTGACACTTCAATGTAATTACGATGCAACCATGCTGCACTTGAATATAACTCTATATATATATATATGAGAGATTTTCAAGTGCAATGGCGCTGAAATGGGCTCTACATGATGATCACATTATAATCTACTCTATTTGTTGTATTTAGAATAATGTATTCTATTATTATATCAACTTTTATTCCAATCGGATATGTATATGAACCCTATCTGAAAATAGTATAAATTCAACGTAATAAAATAGTTTAATGTAAATAACAACTTTAAAGTGGTTTTTTCAACATCTAAGCCGTCTAAAGTATGATTTGTATATGGATAAATAATTTTATAAAGTTTCATTGCATTTTAATATGTGTTGGGCCCTTTTTGGGTAACTGCACCGATGTTCCGGTGCAATTGTGTTGCATCGGAACAACTCTCTCTCTCTATATATATATTAATGAAATGGGTGTCAAGAAATATTAACGCCCTTTAAAATAAATAAAATATAAAAAATTAACTTTCTCATTCTTTCTAATTCTTTCTGATATATCACATAGCCATTATATTAAGGATGACATTATCAAGATCTTTTAGCATTGTCGACTCATGTGGCTTCATTTTCTAGCTTGTGTTTTATTTTGTTGATGTTGTGTTTTTCCTCACTTTAGACATGTTCATGTGCTTTCTGAGGTACAAGAAAGGGATGGAAGAATAGGTAATGCCATTCATGTTCTCAGATGGAAACAATAGAACATCGATTACTCTCAGATTTTTCACTCAACTCCATGGAGAAAATTTCCAAGTAACATAACAACTGCCACTCAGGATTCAAAATCATTGAAGTATCATCTTCCCAGTTCTACTATTAAAAGTCATTATGATGTCCTTACTTTTTGATTGTTAAGACATCAGAGGGCTTTAACAAAACAATATTTTGATTATCATTTGGTATTGTATTGACCTTTGTGAAACTAGATTGGTTTCTTTCCTTTAGGAAATACATTAATAGCTGAACTCTGTATTTCTTCTGATTCACAGATTGCGTGAGGGCAGAACCAATAATATACAAGAAGTTGGAGGCGTCATCAACTGACATAGTGCTCTTAAAAGCATATGTTGGAGACAGACCCACATGGAGAAATCCTAGCCACCCATGGAGGGTTGATGCAAGGTTCAAACTGACAGGAGTTCCTACGCTCATCCGTTGGGAGAACGACGCAGTAAATGGTCGCCTTGAAGACCATGAAGCCCACATTGAAAACAAGATTGATGCCCTTGTTGCTGGAAAATGAGCATGCTTCATTATTATTTTCCTTTTTAGAAGTTATGGTGGAGAACCTAATACTTTTGATATAAACTAGAACCCCAGAATACAAAATAAGTTATTACCTGATACATGCTGACAGGAACAATAACGCCACAATTTTCATACAATCTGATACTATATTTTCATGCCATCATTGTGACTTTTGTCTCTTTTGTTGATACTCCTCGTCCAATGTGAATCAGGTGAAAAATCTGGGAAAAAACTTCTTATTTTTCAGCAGCCAGTTTCATGGGAACCATTCCCGAAATAGATTGCATCACAAATTTATGATTGCGTCTGCTTTGGAATGCAGATTATACGTTTGAGTTCACTGCCCTTCCATTCTCTGCAAGAATAACTGCAAGCTCGCGCATTTATTCCAAGCTCGATTTGCAGTCCACCGAACAGTTTTCTTGCCTCGACTGCGCGGGTTGTTTTGAATAAATTATCAGTTATTGTGAGGGAAGCATTCTTTCCGTTCCTACATTGTGGAAGGCAAGACCATTCGGTCAATGCCATCTTTCTGGTACAGAAAAGTATATATATCCAATCCATCACTGGGAGTGTAAACTAAATGAGGGTGTGTTATGACATTCCCTAATGAAGCAAGTATGGTTTCCGTGTTCTCTTGGCGCCCAAAATAAGGTTGATCCAGAATTTCTGCTAGCACACCTGGGGGGTGTTAACGGTTATGATTAATCTACTTATTTAACCCGTTTATAAATGAGTTTGGGTTGAGATTTTGAATAAATGAGTTATGATCTACCAACCTGGTCAACCATTTAATTAAGTAAACGGAGCAGAGTTGAGATTTTATAACCCTTCAACCCGTTTAGTAACCCGTATAGCCCATTTAATTTGTTCAATCTATTAAAGTTATATATAAAAATGTAAATCCCTTTATTGTTTTCTCCGACTAAATTTTCCTCTCGCCACCTAATTTTCATTTTTACATTATTTATCTAATTCTATTTCTTCTTTACTTTACTATTTCATTTCTTTTGCCCTAAAAACACTCTCTCATCTCTTTATGTGAGATCATTGTCAGCGAGAGTCTAGGCTTTTAGGTCATTTACTATACAATTTGTTAATAACTCGCCAACTCATTTTTTAAATAAATCATAAATTGGTTAGGATTGAGATTTTTTTAATAAGTTAATAAATGAATTAAGATTAAGATATTTTAAATGGGTTAGGATTAAAATTAGATTTCAATCCGTCTAATCCGATTCATTAACACCCCTGATCACACCTTGATAAGGTATTGTCCAAAAAAAATCAAAGACTACGGTTGGCGGGTGGATTGGAGCCTGATTCAAAAGGGTCTAGCCAACTTCGTAGTAGTACTTTGGTTGCCTCAGCTTTGTGGGAGACATTAGGGCGGGATGACCCATGACATACCCCAATTTTATTTAGTGTTTGGTGTAGTTTAAAATTTGAGACCCATTCTTCAATTACGAGGGCAAGGTAAGTTAGGTTGACTATGTTCTGACCCAACCCACATAAAAAATTTGTAACAAATTATATAACTTATTAATGTGAATATTCTCTGTACAGATATGCATCTAACTATATAACTTGTTTATGTGAATATATTTTTATTTTTTTATTACATAGATGTTCAAATTATGTTCTCTACATGATTTTTCAACTAAGAGTGTGTTTGGCAATTTGAAAAAGTTGTCAACTTAAAACTTTTCAATTTAAAACTTTTCACTCTTCATAACTACTCTTTTTTTAATTATTTTTTACATATATTTCTATACAACAACCCTACTTTTCAATCATTTTTACACAACTACCAATACAACTAACTTATTTATTTTAAATTTATTCTCTTTATTCCTCATCACTATCCCTACAATATCACATCATTTTCTACTGATTTGACAACTTTTATATACAAAATTTTTCCTCAAAAGTTTTACAACTTCCCAAACACACCCTAAATAAAAATATTATTAATGTTATTTGCATATTCTGAGCATGAATATTATCATTTTTCATTTTATCCGTTTTAATTATAATTCAAAAATTTTTCATATATGTTATTTTCATTGAAGGTAAACACATATATTCATCAAGGTTGAGTTATAAATGAGAATTTGAAGGGGAGCAAATGTTTTCATGTAAGGCAACGAAAAGTTGCAAATGGAATTATCAAAAAATGTTTTACTCATATTTTGTTATAATAATTATGTTTTACTTTCATTGAATTATAAAATATTGAACGTTCAACCTTTAAATTTATCATACACCTGACTTTATATTCATATACATGTAAAATTTTAAATTATCACACAATGACCAACTTTTCAATTTGATCCATTGTCTCAAAACCAATCTAAAGTTTATCCTCATACCAATCAAAGATAGATAATGACCCAATAGACCTTCCCAACTTTGTATAAAATAAGATTAAACGGAATTTTTAAGAATTAAAATTAGGGCCCGGCACACCCTCACCTACTCCAATGTTCACCCTACTCAGCTTCCAACTCATGTCTCTTTGTTCTCTTCAAAGGCTTTTGACCTGTTGTTATGGTAGTTGAAATCCTTAGCTTTTATCTTTGGCCACTTTTTTAAAACATTTTTACTAAGAGTAATTTGATATATTTTCACATAACAATTTTATTTATTTTTCGTGACTATTTATATTTTAAATTCTAAATATGAAAAAATAAGGATACTGAAAACTTAATTACTAGTCGTCAAAAACGACATAATATAACTCATGTAGCTAACCTCATCTAGGTGTGAAAAGAGTTTTGATAATAATGATTATCTATATTTAAATTATTATAATTAATTATCATTTCGAATTTATTTACTCTATTTTTATGGCAACTTTATTATTGGTTATTGATCTCAATTTTCTTTTCATTCAAGTCCATTTGGTAACATGTACTTCTTGCCATATATCTTTTAAGGACCATTATCTGGTACACCCATGTATACTTCGAGTGTGTTTGGCAATGGGGATAAAATGTCAAGTTAAAACTTTTTAATTTAAAACTTTTCACTTTCCACAACTACCATATTTTTTAATTATTTTTTCACATTTTCCTATACGATTAACCTATTTTTCAATCATTTCTACACAATTATGGGAAAATTGCGCTATAGACCCTCTAACTATGCGTATTGGCATTTTAGACCCCGAAGTTTTCGTATTAGCATTTTAGACCCCCAAAAGTTTCGACCTTTGCATTTTACCCCGCGCGCTCACGCCGTCAAAAAAGCAGTGCCTAGCTGTCCGAAATGACCCGAAAAAGACGAAAGTAACCTCGTGAGACTGCTGGACGTGCGAAAAGCGGAATCAGGCGACGCTGTTGCTGTGATGGCGAATGGAAGGAGACGGCGAAAGTGTCCAAAGCCAAGAGGGAGAGAGGCCAGGGATGCCCTGGGTAGGCCTGCCTCGCTTTTTCGGACGGCTAGGCAGAAAGAGCAGCCGTGGGAGCCTCAAATCATTGAAGAACCACCGGCAGAAACCAAGGCAGTTGTAGAAGACCTTAATCGCCCAACCCTAACAAGATCCCAGTCTTCGAGGAGGTCCAGAGACCTCGATCTCGGCGTGGATATGAACCCGGAATCCCTCAATCCCCCCACCTACGCCTCATTGCTCCTGGAGGATATCCAGAACTACCACCAGCAGAACTTGGCGGCGGCAGCGGCTGTCGCAGCTGTCTTTTCTCTTCCTGCCTGCGTCTCCAAGGCCCGTTCCATTCTCGAAGCCATGGCCGATCTCAATTCCTGCACGACTTCCAATCTTTCATCCCGCTTCTCCGAGTACAAAAGCGAAGCCGATCTCTCCGAGCATCACAACTGCAGCAACAATTCTTTTGGCGGCCGGCTAGACAATAGGCGGCCGACGACATTCGTGGAATCGGAGATGGCGGGTGCAAACGAGAACGATCTGATGGAGCCGAGCCTCCACAAGTACGTGACAGTGAGAAATGTAGCTGCTGCGAGCAAAGCTACCAAACAATGGCCAAGCTAGCTAATCCGGAAAATTAACTGAAAAATCCCCACGAAAGCCCATGCATCCCTTTGCAATTAGCCTCCTGTTAGGCTGTAATTGATGATCCGACCAAGGAAGGTTAGTTCACATGGGCGTCGCATCTCATGAATCATGATCAATAAAAACGTGCCGACGGACCGGATGAACCGTTGCATACTGTCAAGGCGCGTGGGGCGAGCCGGATCGGAAGCAGATGCTGTGGGCGTGTGGAGGCCGTTCATGACCCAGCCAACTATTGACGAGAGAGAGGCCGAGTGGAGGCAGCTCATGACCCAGCCATCTGTCGATGTAAGAGGAGCAGGGCCATCATCTGCCCCAAAGGCCAGTTCAAGCCCTGCCCTAGATTAGGATTCACTGATTCGGGACAGTATCATTAGCCGATGTGCGCAGACGGGAACCTAGGATTTGATGGATATGTAGCTATCTTCTCCTTATAAGGTGGTCTTCCATCTGCGTTGACCAGCTATCTTCCTTTCTGTTCTGTCAGGGGTATTCTGGTCATTTCGGACGGCTAGGCACTGCTTTTTTGACGGCGTGAGGGCGCGGGGGTAAAATGCAAAGGTCGAAACTTTCGGGGGTCTAAAATGCTAATACGAAAACTTAGGGGTCCAAAATGCCAATACGCATAGTTAGAGGATCTATGGCGCAATTTTCTCCACAATTACCCATACAACTAACCTATCTATTTTAACTTTATCTTATTTACTCCTCATCATTACCCATATCATATCATATCATTTAAAACTTTAATTTTCAAAAAAATTTCACCAAAAATTTTATCCATTCCCAAACACACCCTTAACTTAAATGCTCTTAACTTAAATGTACTTGGGTGCATAACCTTTTTTTTAAAAAAAAAATTAAATCTTTTTAAAATTCATATGTGAGCCCAAGCATGCATCTTTCATATTCATATATATTTTTATATTTTTTGGTATTTTATTCTATTTTTAAATTTTAAATAAAATATTAAAAAATATATATGTGATACATTCATGCTTAGGCTCACATAAATATATATAAAAAAAATTAAAAATTAAAAAATCAATTGCATTTTGCACCCGGTGCACTGAATCATCTTTGATCTTTCAATATAATGTGACGGATCACACTACTTTTTTTATTAATACCTTTATATTTCAATAATTTTTTACATGCAATTACCCTATTTATTTCAATTTTATTTCCCTCGACCTTAATTATTTCCTCTGTAGTACTGTATAAATCTCTCACTTTTTTTACTTTTACTTTTGTATCTTCCTGGCGTAACCTCAATTCCATTCCACCGATCTGTTCATCTTAAAAGAGCGAACGTGATTTCCGAGGGTGCGCATCTCTGAACGGTTGGTTTGATCATTTATAAGATCAACCTTCCCCGAGAATGTGAGCTGCATGCGCAGATATATCGTATCCAACGGTCTAAATCACAGCTTGGGCATTCTCGCCGATGTAGATGGATCAAACCAAAATACGGATTTCTTCTTTGGTTCTTAGCAGACGATGTTTCATGCGCATCAATATGCCTTCGCCGCTGAATGCCGTTCCACTGATGTGCTTTTGGTGGTAGTGGCGGATTCAAAAGTCCATTTAGATCCACCAAACGAGCCTACGGGCGCGAAACGAGACTTTCGTTTCCGCCCGTCGCGTGTTCGAGTCCCGCGTGGGACTTCGAACCAAAAATTAAGGTGGAGGCAGGTGTGGTCCTCCTTATTCGGTTGGGAGCTGGTTGTCTCCCCATTTGATATTTGAGAGCTGGTGGTCTCTCTTTGGAAATATTGTTAAAATTGTCTCAGGACTTTGAATGTAATATGAATTGAGATATGTTGTAAATATACTCCAATAAAAAAAAAAGTCCATTTAGATCCGCCTATTTTTTGCTGGTCGAGCGCAGATATTCAGTGAATATTACATGTCAACAAGGCCTTTTTGCCAACAATTTGTGGCTGGTATATGGGTCATCTTCTTTGTTGCTGCCATCGTGATCATCGCCGTGGTCATCGTCGTCATAGCCTTCCGCAAGCAATTTTGGGTATGGATTCATAATTTTAGATGGGCAATGAGGATTCTGGATTGATAGTCACTGTCTCACTGACGTCGAGCAGTATGAAATCTGGCTGCTTGCCTTTCACCACCATCACCAACATGCAAATGCTTCCTTTTCACCACAGCAACCACACCATTATCGCATTTGTGGGAGTAGACGGCCTTTGGGGATCACGAGGGTATGTTGATGATCGGTGTTGGCATATTTTCTTCCCACCAACCAAAGTCAGTATTCTTCCTTTGGGAGGCACTTTAAAATACTATTTATCCCTGCAAATTTCAAGCGGAGGATTGGTCTTTACGGTTGGGAGCTATCTTTGAGATTCAATCTGAGACGACGTTTGAGAGTAGTTATTATATTTCTTCAGAACATGAGTCCTGTTCTTTAATTTCGTGTTTTCCCATTTCATAACGACTGAAATCCATGTTTCTTCTCCTGATTTTTCCAGATTGCGTTTGGGCAGAACCAATAATACAGAAGGATTTACTGGGCATGATCATCAAATGAGCTCCTAAATGCATATTTCGGGGAGAGGCCCACTTGTAGAAATTCTAGCCTTCTAGGCACCCACGGATGTTTGCTCATGTTTCAAACTGACAAGATTTTTTCAACATCCATACGTTGGGAAAATGAAGCAGTTAACGTTCGTCGCGTACGCCCTTATGGCTGGGAATGATCATGTTTCGTTGTTATTTTCCATTTTAGAAATTGTGTAGTAGAACTTGCACTTTCGCAATGAACGAATGTTGTGTGATGCTGATGGGCCAATAATGCCTAAACTTCCATAAATACATGTTCCTTTCCTTTGTTCATTCAATGGGAGAATATTTAAGAACATTTAGCATGTGCTTGGGAAATAAAATTTTCGGTGAAAAATTTTGAAAATTAAAAATTGAAAATTATGTAATATAATAGAAGTAATGATAAAGAATAAAGAGGATAAAATTTAAAAAGATAAACTAGTTGTATATTGTGTAAAAATGATTAAAAAGAATAATAGTTATACTTGAAAATGTAAAAAAATGATTAAAAAATATAATAGGAATAAAGAGTGAAAAACCGTTCGTGAAAACCGTTCTTGAGATAGGTTTCATTTGATTGCAGCTTGATTGGAATGCAGATAACGAGTTCGTTGACTTTCCATTGTCCGCAATAACCATTGCAAGTACATGTTTTGATTGGAATGCAGATATTGAGTTCATTGACTATCCATTGTCTGCAATAACCATTACAAGTACATGTTTCCCGGGTGGTTTCATAGTGGATTAAACACGGTTTCTGTGTCCCCAAGCACAGTTTACCTGTTTTGAGAAATTCATGTGATGTTTCAAAGGAAGCCCAGCTGAGGCTTTGTGATTGTTCCAACCACAGGCAGTTTAGGTCTCTGGGGTTAGAATCAGCCAGTGGCCTAGTAGTCTCCATACCAAAGCTTGCTGTAAGCAATATCCATCCCATCATCACCAAAATTATCAGGAAACAAGTAATAATTTCAGCGTGAAAGAAAAAGTTGCAAGCAGCTTAAAATAACATTAGCAAGTTTTGCAAACATGTCATTTTATTCAAAAGCCACGGCATCTAAATTTGCTGGAGTGATTATTGCCAAGCTTTTGGAGTACACACATGTTTGAAACGTAATATATGTCATAATTACAATAACTAACAAACTTGTTACCATGGCAGTGGACTAGTAAATTTTGCCCTTACAAGTTATAGGTACAGTCCCCCGTCTTGATGCGTGAAGTCCACAGTATGATGGTATCCTTAGCTGCCACAAAACATTCAGGTGTTCTTAGCTGAAAATAAGAACCTGAACATCATTAGGTGCAGATTCAATAAGTAGCACGGCTCGAAAATAGAATCGCCAGAGAATGGAAGACTCCAGAGATGGAGATACGTCGCATCACCATGCATCAACTGTGTGTACATTTTCCAATAATTCCCACTTCGAAACAGAACTACGTACTGCGTTCCAACAGAACTGGAACCAGACACCTTTGGGCTTTGAGTGATGGATGATGGTTTACTCCCACCTCAACAACATGGTTCATGAGCGTTTAAAACACATTTAGGGCAATTCAGTGGTAGACCTCTAAAGTTTTGAGTTCTGGACTCAATTGCAAATAAACAAACCATCCAAAAAATGCTAAGACGAGGCAGTCTGTAAATCATGCACCTTGAGGCACACATGGATGTACACGAAAAATCCTCCAAGAGAAAGGGAAAAAACGTGGAACCAATTACAGTGATAACCTTGTCCTATAATATCAAACATAATGGAATTCCAAAGAATTTCTTCTCTAAACAATATGACTAGATAATTTCTAAGTTCTATATCAAAAATAGCAATCTTGAATTACTTCTCTAGACATTAGTAATTATTTCTTGGAATCAGTATCTGTTGCTGATTCTTAAGCGGAAAACAGCTCCTCATGATGATGCATTTCTGCTCTAAACATTATTAGAGAATTTCTACATCCACATACAAAATAAGAGTCTTGTCTACAGCTGACCCCTTTCAAAGTGGCGAACAGCTTGTCTACAGCTGACCCCACTTAAGTGGAAAACAGCTTGGGGATGATGATGACTTGTTGCTACTACGCGACAATCCAAAAGGCTAAATTTCTGACCTGAAATGGTTCAGTTTTAACCACACAGAATGCTATCAACTTGCCCTGAATATCATTCGCCATGCAGAAACAGTTGTCAATAGGCTACCAAGCACAACTGTCGTGTGTGCGGACACATGCGTGTGTAAACAGGAGTACTTGGTAGTCAATTGACAACTGTTGCTGGATGGCTAATGACATCCAGGGCAAGCTGATAGCGATCTATTCAGTTAAACCTGAACCATCTCAGGTTAGAAATTTAGCCCTTTGAATAATGTGCGTGTTGTGTATGTACGTTTGACACTCAAAGTTGCTTCCTGATGACAGTTTTACCTTTGTACAAGTCAGCTGATGAGCAAGGCAGGAGATGCAGTACTCAGAGTTTAACCTTTGAAAGCACAGGAGTAAGAAACACAGAAATATCGCTAAATGCTGCTTCCTGCTGTACATTGATAAACCTGTAACTTGCCAAAACCTGTACCGGACAACTAAGATCAGAATGCAAGTATTTTGCATTTTAAACCCTTTAACTTTATCTATTTGCATTTTAAACCCCAAAGTTTGGCTGTTGCATTTTAGACCCCAAAATTTTGGTTCCTTTGCATTTTAAGCTTTGACTCATAACGTTGTTAAAAACTACCGTTAATTCATGCAAAATAACGTAAATACCTTCTAATATTTTTGAAAAAAAACCTAAATCTATGTCAAAGGTAAAGATGTTATTGAAACCTTTAATAATAAAATAAAGAAAGTCTAATAGTCAAGTTTAAAATGTAAAAAATATTTCTTGTTTTAAATATTGGCAGGCATTTTCGTCATTTTGCATAAATTAACGGTGGCTTTTAATGCCGTTATGGGGCAGCGTTTAAAATGCAAAGAAATCAAAATTTTCAACATTTAAAATGCAAACAAATCAAAATTTTCAACATTTAAAATGCAAACGGCCAAACTTCGGAATTTAAAATGCAGATAGGCAAAGTTAGAGCGTACAAAATGCAAAAAACCCTCAGAATGCAAAGTCGGTGTGCAGAAAAGAATCCGTAAATATCTGTCTGCGAACAAGCAAAAGAAATGGCTTTAAGATTGTGTCACATGCCTGTAGTATCAGACTACAGGTTGAAAAACATACCATTGTTTCAAAAAACATGAGGGCACACTGTTTTCTTGTTTTTCTCTGTAGAATCCTTCTTAAACTCAAAGGATATGGTTGATCTTCAGAAATTTGTGATATTGGGATCTGCATTTTCAGATACTGTACCACTGCCCTAAACAATATAAATTCAAACGGTCCAACCATTATCACAATATCCCGAAACTTGAGATGGCCAATGACACTACTTCCTATTTATTCAACACAACAGTGAGACATCAATTGAACACGAAAAAAATTTTTAAAAGCTCTCTTACCTACTCCTCCCAGTCAAAGTTCCGACTTCATTTCCTTCGTGTCCTATAAAAATATGGTTATATAGAACCATCATCCAGAACTACCATAAAACCAGAATTCAAAATAAATAGTCCACCTACCGTAAAAGTCTTGCTGATTCAAAATAGACAGGAATCAGAGAGCAGAAGGGAAAAAATGAGAAGGAATTTAAAACATGCAACTTTTCCAAAGCCAATGCAGCATCAACGGAAAAAATTTCATGACTTACCAGATAATACTGTATTAGTTTCCAAAAAATTTAAATCCTGCAAGAGAAACCATGAGTTGTGACTGAGGGCTAATTGATCACAATGTCAAGCAAGAAAAAAGAAACTTATGTTTGTTGGAAGCATATGAAGAAAAATTCAGATAATGACTGACATCTTCCTCAGAGTTCAGCATAAATGGAATATAAGGCTGAGCAGCATCTCTTGCAGATGCTTGTTCCACTGAACCAGCAGACAGTGATCCAAGGTCCCTGTGCTCTGGTAGTTCTGGGGTTCGTAGTGATTTAGTCTCCTGAGTCTTCCCTGATAAAGATACTGAATCTAGAGTACCAGCAGAAGAGGGTGCAAATCCTTCTGTCAAGGATGGCGATCTCATGAATTCAGTTAAATTGCTACTAATGGTATCCTCCCCATGTAGAGGCGTTTCAGTTTCTCTCTCACACGAAGATTTGGTGGAAGGAGATTGCAGATGCCCATGAGGAACGTGAGTTTGAGTCTCAGACAAAGGTGATACAGTGAATGATTCTCCATTTGTTTGAATATCTTCAGTTTCCACACTTCTAACCATGTTGGCAGGAGACTGTGCAACCCTCCGCACCGAACCATCATTAGGAGAAGCATTATAATTCTTGAAAATTTCTTGGAGTTCACTACACATTCCTGAAAGTAAATAAATATAGTAGTGATCTCATGGATCCAGTTTGACAAACTATACATTGTGACAGCTTAAGAGGATATGCTAAGGGAAATAACCAGAAACTGAAGGCTCAAGAAACATTTGCTCCCCCTGCGAGCTCTTGCAGGATCTTTGAACATCGATTCTTCCAACAGGAAGAGTCTTTCTCCTGCGTTTCAAATGGCTTGTATCTCGGAGCTGTTCTCTTATGGTCCTATCAACAGTTACTCTAAGAATTAAAACATCAAACAGTCATCTGCGTTGATATTCAAATTAAACCACACGTAAGAGAGAGAGAATCACATTCACCCTCAATTACTTCACATTTATTTAGATTGATGTAAAAGAAGTGCAATATGAAAAGAAATGCAAAAAAGAATGTAAATGAAGAAGAGAAAAACTAGTAAGACAAATTTGAAAAATAGAAAAAGATGAAAAAGGGTATGGAATAAAGACAAAATAGAATGATAAGAACGAGTAATGAATAACAAATGCTACTCATTTTAGAATATGTAATATTAATATGCCAAAGATAAAGATTAAAAAAGTAGGACAGAATTGAAAAAAGAGAGGTAAAGAGAGAGTTCCACTTATTTGGACTAAGTTTAAAGCTCTTAGATGGCAAAACGGAGAGTGCAAACTAAGAACCAACTTCCAGATCAGGGGCGCAGGAAGATAGAAATATTTTGTTGTTGGCTATGACAATGATGACGATGACAACTTAGATGGCAAAACGGAGAGTGCAAAATAAGAACCAACTTCCAGGTCGGGGTGCAGGAAGAGATAAATGCGTTTGTTGTGGACCAAATCTGTTGGCCATGACAATGATGATGACAACAACGATGACGACAACGACAATGACAATGAAGATGATGATGACGACAAACATCTCACAATCCCACCAAAAAAAAATTACAAAAGAAGCACATTCACGCAATTAAAGACACTTCCATGAAAATACATTAACAAAAAGTCCAAATCAACCTACAAAAGTTTCTGCAAGAAACAGGAATGGGTGGCCAAGAAACTGGATTACATACTTGTTTAAAAGAACCAAGATATCATCACGATTTAAATTTTTTTCCTTCTGAGGCCTTGCTTTTCGCTTCTTAACAGGCAGAGATGGTTGCAGTGCAATTTCAGGGACCCCTGTCTTGAAACAGGCTGGAATTACTGAAGTGTAAGATATGGCCTTTAATGGCCTCAACAGATTTTAAACAACAGCACAAAAGGATAAAATAGGTGTGTTTGGGAAATAACAAAACTTTTGAGAGAAGTTTTACGTGTAAAAGTTTTTAAAATAAGAGAAAATGATATGACATGATAGAGGTAATGATTGAAAAATAAAATAATTGTATGAAAATTGTGAAAAAATGATTAAAAAGTAGGGCAGTTGTATAAAAAAATGTAATGAAATGATTGAAAAGTAGGGTAGTGACGGAGAGAGAAGTTTTAAATTAAGAAGTTTTCTTTGTAAATAAACACACCCAAGTGTAAAAGGTCATGCATTGTTTGTTTAGTTGTAAATGCAGTGTACTGCTTATAAGAGAGTTCTTTCTGCATAATGGCTGGACACAAAAGCTGATGTTGACGAAGCCATAAAATGCAATGAGCTAACCAAATGAAAGCTTTGAATTAAACGTCTCAGGTACTTCAACAGATCCAGCAGCTGACACCAATGGATGTGATTGAGATGGCACATATTCTCTTCTGGACAGCAATAGGCCTTTTGTAATAGGAGAAAGCCCATCTTTCTTATTTGTGATTGGATCAAATGGTTCCTGTTGTTCACCAAATTCGGCACCAAGCTTAAGCCACTCTGGAAGGCTTCCTAACCGGAAATATTGAACAGCATCACGTAGAATCTCAATCTCAGGAAGATCTTGAGGGGAATGCTCTTTCAGTGGTCTCTTGTTAAATTCGTCTGCCTGATTGCTTGGGCTAAGATCATGAATATGTTCATCACCATTTCCCCCAAGAAAAGGAGTGATGGGCAGGCATGCACTGAAAGAAAAATATTTCTAGATCATATTCCTAGTAAGTGTCAAAGAAACTTCAATGTTAATAACGATACACTTCATCCAGGGGTTCTACAGCAGTCCTTTAAAATTCTGACATTATAAGATTAAGTGTAGATCACACACAGCTCATAAAAGTGTCCAAGAAATCTCAACGTTAATAACAATACACTTCATCCATATTTTCCACTTTGGTATTTGGAACACTGGTTTGATGAATATGGATCTGAACATCTTCTGGTAATTCGTCCACCAAAAACTTCCCATTAGAGTCCTCTGCTTGGTTACTTGTATTAGGATCATTAATACCAACAGCAACACTATATAACCAGGGAGTGACATTTGAAAACTGGATGAAGAAAAATCACTTGATAGACTTCTAAGAAAGGACGATTGTGAAAAGAAGATTTAAAGATTAAAAACGTACTCTTCATCCATTGGTTCCAAAGCATCATTCTGAGTCCTTGTTTGAAAAATATCTTCTTTGCTACCCTTCAAAACCAAAGACCATTCAGCTTTCAAGCTGCAACATGGACTCAGGCATTCAAACATTAAAAGATAAAATATGACAAAATTGTTGGTGTCAGAATATTGGTTCGGCAACTTTCAAAAGTCTGACCTCACATATTAACAGAGCAATATAAGGATTTCCTTCAGCAGGGATCCGATCTGCACCCATTAAGCATTCGCTAAGATACACAAATTCAAAAACAATTCTCAGCACGAATGACAACAGCCAATAAGATACCTGTCATTGTTATCTCTTCATAAGCTTTGATATGATCATCTGGGCCTCTGAAAACATGTCCTCAGTATGGTTAAGATCTCCTCAAAATCGGTAGCTACCACTCAGAAGAATGACAGCATTCCCTAATGACCCAATTAATTTAGACATTGAATCAAGTGGGGCCCCATGGATCTTGTTAATTAGGTATCCATAAGGCCAACCAGTGCACAAAGCTCCCACACATTGCAGGTTCCAGGGAGGGGTGTCCATGTACATACATTATCTTTACAAAGAGGCTATTTCCCATTACCCAAACCAATGCCACCCACCACAAACGCAGCAAGGCCTACTTTCCTTGCTGAATAGCCATAAAGGTATCAATGGAAGAGTTAAGTTTTCTTTCTTTTCCTCTTTCTCATTTCTGCTCCCCTCTCTTTTTTGAGTTACAGAACTCTTTAGAGAATCCAAAGTGCATGGTGACATCCATCATGCCAACAGCTTGCTGTATTAGCCAATGGAACTTGCTAATACAAATTAATGGCGGAATTCTTCCACATGAAGACTTAAATATCACCACAGAAAAAGAAAAGACGAAGAGAACCCTTACTCAGCAATATGCATTGCATCATCAATGTCACAAGCATCAAGCTCAAATGCCTCTGGCAGTGTGATTGAATGAAATGGTGCATGACTTGCATGTGCTGGTAAATTGACTTGGACTGACGCAAAGGCTGATCTCAATTGGGTAAGAACCTCATTGCAATCCTCGTAGAGATAGTCAACTTTCTTTGAGTAAATACGGGCTACACCCAATAGAAGATGCCCTGAGAGTCTTAATGCTATTGGGATCTCAGAAGACATAATATGATCTGAACAAACAACAAGAAAATTTGCAAAAATAGTAGCGATAGTGATCTCATCAGAAAAAATATCATTGGATTTTTAACCATGAAAATGAATGCATGTAGACAAAACAAGGCACTATTAAGGTTGGTGCCTTGGACCACAAGAGTATGTTTAGATTGAAGGGGGAAAAAAAGAGGAATAATTCAGTTCAAAAGACCATGAAGGAAATAAGTTAAAATATCCTAAGAATTCACCATTTCTAATTAATATCCTTTGTAAGTACACCAATCTCAGATCAATTCACACTAACATGGTTGCACACCCATCATTTCTGATGAAAATCCCTTGAACTTAGGTATTCCTATAAATCAAATAGGAATACTTCAGTTAAAATGATCATAGAAGAACATAAGTTAAATGTATCCTAAGAATTCATCATTTCTAATTTGTATCCATAGTAAACACACCAATCTCAGATCAACTCACGCTAACATGACTTCAGTAGGAATTTTTATCAATATATAGACTAAGTGATATACTTTTCCTCCTTGAAAATGAAGAACAAGAACAACTTCGTGTGCAGATGTACAAGTTAGGCTGTGTGCTTCACCGGGAGGATGGAAGGTATTCTCAGAAGCGGTAGCAGGGGAGATGAAAGAAGTGCAAGGATTTGGTAACAGGGAAGGAAAAAAAAAAAAAGACCAAAACAATATACAGAACCACTTGCCGCAAAATGACATCAATATTGCGGCAGAAAACATCAAATATTATGATTTTCAAGGCGTCCAGTCATTTTCAGTGACAGAACCTAGTAAGATATTAACTTGTTTGTGAAAGCAAAAAAAACGCAGATATATTCCATTTGCGGATGATGAATATGCAAGTTCTTTATCCACCAATCCAAAAGAGTCCTGTTCACAACTTAGATGGGACCAAGATGGGATGAAAATTCCATTCCCCAAACACTCTTCTCTTTCCCGAACAATAACAGTTTTTTTTTTTTTTTCCAATTCCTATGCAATTTTTTCCTTTCCCAGCACACAAAAATACTTTCTTCATCCCATCCTCATCCGACCCACGCCGTAAGGGAAGAGAGCATTACCAACGGAAGCAGAGATATTCGTGCTAGCAACATGCGACTTACGGAGCCTGTTGTGGAGATGCGCGGCAATCCAAACAGCTCCAAGCGGGCCTTTTCTAGACAAGAAGCTGTGAGAGTAGAACATTTTTTCTCCAATTCACCCTCTCTGTTTGCTCTGTCCTGTTTCTATAGGCTTTAGAGCTGGGAGGGAACGCCACGTACGTAGAAGGAAAACTTGCTGTCTGGAATGCAATGCAATGCAATGCAATGCATTGAATAAAAGGACACAGCGTGAAGGATCGTGCGCGGGAATACGGAGTCCTGAGAATATGGATGATCTGAAATTACGTGAAAGCCCCTGACTTTCACAGGTTGGATAACTGGAATATTACTGGAGTACGACGCCCAAATGTGAGGATATTTTTGTAATTTGGGACCAACGGTGGCTAACGTGGCAGTAATGTATCCTTCCCTCTGTGGTACAGCTGGGGATGCAAGGGGCGGCAGCTGTAAAGGGGCGGCAGCTGTAAGCGCACGGCAGAATAGCATGCATGTCGGTGCGGCTGGCAACTCTGAAGTAGACCCCTCTCGTGCTATGCGGCTACACCGAGGGGACGGAATAGAA
>JAXCLR010000081.1:19251364-19276019 GCA_035584095.1 Annona squamosa
ATAATTATAGATAGTGAAAAGTTTTAGATTGAAAAGTTTTGAGTTGACATTTTTTCTTGGTTACCAAACACACCCTAAGTTAATTTTACATATTTATAAATAGGACCCATGTTTGCCATTCTAAACATACGAAAGAATTTTTATGATAATATCAATTATAGTAAATAGAATTAATAAGTGGATTTTCTACAATTATGTTGAAGTAAAAAATAAAGAAAATTACATATAAGATAGTTTCATAAAAGTGCTCCTGAAATTTAAAAATGGCCCTCGACACATTGAATCCAAACCTTTGTTGCGCAAAATTTTATAGCTCCTGCCGAGTAGCTTACTAGCTTTTGAAGGAAGCTTTCCTCGGCAGAAGGGTTCAGTTATCACTTCAGTCTGTCGGCAGTCGGTAGACTTGGTACTGCTGCCCCGAACCTGCCCTCGCAACGAAGCTTCTATTGTACTCTTTCCAGTCTTTCTGAGGAGCGGCCATGTATCCGTTGATTTTATTATTATTTTTTTTATAAACAACGGCCGTGATTAGGATTTAGGAGTTGAGAAAAAATGGTATAAAATATATCATATAAATTTGACTATAATTATATACGATAAATCATTATGTAAGTCCAAAACTAAGCAAAATAATTCATTTAGCTCACTTCGGAAAATTTATTTAAAACATTTTTTTACTTTTTTCTTTTAATGTTTGAAAATTACAACAAAATATATACATATATACAAAAATGGTAAATTTTGATTTATATGTTAAATATACTTAATGAACAAATTCATGAAGAAAAAGCAAAAAAAAAAAAATTGTGGTTTTTTAAGGTAAGTTAAGTAAGTAATTTGCTTAACACATGCTAACAAGATCACTTTTCATTATATATCTATACGATTGTAAAAACTGTAAATATCCTTTATATAATTTGACACAAATTGCAAGCATACCTATAACTCCCATTTTTCATCACAATGTAATGACTTACTTCTACTATGTCTCTCAAGCATTTTTTATAATGACAAAAATAACTTCTCTATATTAATAGTAAGTTGTTTTGCTTCTACGTAACTGCTTCTATTTTTAAAATCTTAATATTTGATGAAAATTTCACTTCATCAATTATATTTGGCATCATTTATATGATCATAGAATCTTTCTCATTTATTTTGTATCATCGTATATGGGTCTCATCTATAAATGTATAAAATCAGTGTAATAAAATAGTTTAATACTAAAATATCAATTTTAAAGTAGTATTTTCGACATCTAAATCTTCTAAAATATTATTTTTATGTGGATAAATAATTTTATAAAATATTATTATATTTTAATACATGTGTAAATGAATATAAGCTTTTTTCGTAATTTATATGTGGAAATAGGTAGATGTGGGGAAGGGAGGAAATGAGTGGGATTTCGAATTTCGAAAAATATCATTCATCAAATAATAATCATATTTTTTCACTCTTACCTTCATATTTCAATCAATTTTTTTACAACTACCCTCCATCATATATATTTATTCCAACTTTATTCTATCTTTTCCTATCAATCACATTATTCCTAAAAAATTCTTTTTTTTACATTCCACCACACCACACAATTTTTTCCCGTTTCACATTACCAAACATTCTCTCAGTTTCTTAATAAAACAAATGTTGTTAAATATAATAAATAGATTGAATTTTTCATTAAAAATAAAATTCTTAAAATTTGAAAAGATTACATGGCTTCGCTTTTATATAAGATGAGCCTACTTGAAAATATGTTTAGAAAATCTCTCTTCAAAGGATATGTTTAGGAATGAATAAAAGTTTTAATAAAAAGTTTTAAAAAATAAAAGTTGTAAAATGATGTGATATGATAGAGGTAATTATAAGGAATAAATAGGATAAAATTAAAATAGATAAATTAGTTGTATGAGTAATTGTATAGAACTAATTGAAAAGTATGATAGTTGTCTATGAAAATGTGAAGAAATAATTAAAAAATAGGATAATTGTGAAAAGTAAAAAGTTTTAGATTGAAAAATTTTAATAATTTTTATCCATTACCAAACACATTTCAAAAAATTTTAAAAAGGAGGCAAAACAAGTTAGAAGATAGTAGAACTGATTTTGTGAGGATATTGTCGGATGAGAGAGAGGGTCTGTGGATGTCAAATGGTCGGAAGTAGGGGTGCAACTTGGGCCAAGTTCGGCCTGAACCCAACAGAGGGCAGTGTTGAAACTCTGATTTTCGGCCCACACCCGGACTGAATTCAAACAAATATCGGCCTCGAGTTCAAGTAAGCCCGAACCCGAGGTTACATTTAAAAATAATATTATTTTGTATCATACATAAGCATCACAGCAGCTTTGCCAGACGTGCTAGACGTGCTTTGTTGCAAAACTGCAGTCTGCAGTGACGGTGTGCTCTACTGCTCTCTCCTTTAGTCTTTTCTGCGTCCAGAGTCCAGGCAAGCCGCAAGGCCCCCATTTTCACACTTCAAGTTCCCCATTTTCGAGCTCTCATTTTCAAGCTTCAAGTTTCGGCCTTTTCTTCTCCACATTCAGCAGTCTCTGCGCAGGCCGCAGCTTCCATCCGCCCACCTGGTTCGTCCATCCGCTCGCCTCTCGCAAAACTGTCGAAGTCGCCTCCTAATTACGTCGCCTTTAGTTCATCTCGCTCGCCTACATCACCATCTTGCCTGGTCCGTCCGCCTCTCGCCGACGTCGCCACCTGCCCCTGTCCCTGCGTCGGCACAGCAGCACCCGTCCCTACCCCTGTCTCGGGGCTACCTGCCCATCCTGGTAACATTTTTGTTCTTGATATTTTTTCAGAAAAAATTCTTACTTATTATTTAATATAGAAATTAACAGTATATGATTAATTATTGAAAGCTGGTGCAATGAAACCCTATTTGAAAATGAAAGCAAAAGAGGGGTTGCAGTTGGCTCAATGCACTCGGGTGCATACAACGATTTTTTTTATTTTTTTCGATTTTTTTTTAAAAATGGTTAATATAAGTACATTTAACATATATATCAATTTTTACACATTTTGGAGATTTTATGATTTTTTTTAGATTTTTAAAAATCAATGGCATTTTAGTAATTTTAAATTATTAAAAATGCCTTAATTTTTAAAAATCTAAAAAAAATCTAAAAGTCTCCAAAAATGGTAAAAATTGATACATATGTTAAATACACCTAAATTAACAGCCTCATGAAAAAATATTCGAAAAAATGTTCAAAAAATAAAAAAAATAAGCACCTGGGTGCATTGAGCGCATTGAGGCTCAATGCACCCAGGTGCATACGATGGCAATTCACAAAAGAGAGGGGAAAATTTTATGTAATGGGATTATATATAGGTAGAATGATTTTTTAGAAATAAACAAATGAAAACAACATTAATTATCTAAAAATTAATTGTTATAAATAAAGTAAATAGAAACTATGTAAATAGTAATTTAGAAATGTCTACTTTTACTTAGCATGCATAATCATTCAAATTTCAAATCGTGTAAATGGTAATACAGACACATGTGTTTAGTGCTGAAAAAAATGCACTTGTTTCGTATTTTTTTGAAAAAGTATTCCTATAGCTTGAATGCTTACATTTTAAATATTTTTGCAATTCAAAAAATTATTTCATTTGTTTGTGTTTATATTAGTTGTTGATAACTTGATACGCATTTGTTAATATTTTGATTTTTAAATTAGTTTGTTATTGCTCTGAAATGAATAGAACTATTGAAATTCACATGGACAATTTTTATTTTTTATGTATGCTAAAAATTGATATTTTGGTGATCATTTCAAAATGGATTGTTCAAGTAATATGCAAGACAACATTAGTGGGCCAGTAATCAACAGTAAACAAATAAAAAATATATCAATTGCCTCGAACACGGTTGATCTCACAAAAAGTTTAGATGCAAATGAACATTTTCCTAAAAAAAGAAAGCGTATAAAATTTCGTCATCAGCTTGGGAATAATTTGAAAGAATTTTGGATGAAAGTCGAAAAGTGGTATGGAATATTTGTAAATATTGTAAAATCAAACTTAAGTGTCAAAGTACTCAATGAATAAGCACATTAACAAGACATTTAAAGTTATGCAAATATAATACCAACAACAAAGCCAAGGGCCAACGCTTGTTGTCATTTCAAATTGTAACCGATGATCGTTAAAAAGTTATATCGAGTTAGAAGTTTAACCAAGAAGCTTGCAAAAGAGCAATGTCACGAATGATTATTCTTGATGAATTGCCATTTAAATATGTCAAGAAATAAGGGTTTACAGAATTTTGTAAAGTTGTGCAGCCACTTATTAAACATGTTTCTAAAACTATAATTGTGAAAGAAGTTTTCAAAATATATAAGTTGGAGAAGGCTAAATCAAGAAGGATTTTCAGTGAGAATATTCATCGTGAGTGCTTGGCAACAGATTTGTGGACTTCAAATCAGAATATTTGATATTATATTTGACTGCTCACTTCATAGACTCAAATTGGACTATTCAAAAGCAAATTTTGAATTTTTGTGTTCTTCCTTCACCATACACGGGCAAAACTATTGCTAATGTAGTTGAAGAATGTTTGAATGTTTGGAATATTAACAAGTGTATACTCTTACTGTTGACAATGCCTTGGCCAATGATGTCGCGCTAAAAGCTTTGCATTTGAATTTAAAAATGAAGAATGCTCTTTTTGAAAATGAGGAATCTTTGCATGTCCATTGTGTTGCACATGTTTTAAATCTGGTTGTAAAGGAGAAAACTGATCAAATCAAGAATTCCATTGCTCAAATTCGTAATAGTATAAAGTGGGTCAAGAGTTCTCCGAGTAGAGAGCAAACATTTAGAAAATCTTGTGAAAGTATTAGAATTTCAACTAAATTATCTTTGTATTTAGATGTGTCAACACATTGGAATTCTACATATTTTATATTGAAATATGTTTTGCCCTTTGAAATGGCTTTCAAACATCTTAAAGTGAATGATGCAAGCTTTAGGAGCACTAGTCCTCCTCTTGAAGAAGATTGGAACCATGCTAGAGTCATTTGTGACTTTTTTGTCTTGTTTCTTGAAGCAACCTAGCTTTTGTCAGGCACCAAATATATCATTGCTCTACATCATTTTTCTCAACTTGATTCGATTCAAGATTGATTAAATACATTTTCAACTGAGAATAGTAATCTTATCCTTCTTCACATGTGTAACAAAATGAAGGAAAAACTTGCAAAGTATTAGGGTTCCATTGACAAGTTCGATATTTACCTGCTCATTGCAGCAGTGCTTGATCTACATACAAGCTAGGTTATTTGGAATTTTGTCTTAAAATTTTTCTTCCTATAGATTAAGCTTATGTATTATCCAATAAGGTGTATGATAAAATACTTGAATTGTATGAAACTTATGAAGTTGGATCTACATTTACAACTACAAGTTCTTCATCTGAAGTATGTGGTGCACCATCCGAATCAAAGTGGAAAAATAAAAGTTGTGGCAATCCACAAGTTGTTCTAGTGCTAGAGTTATTGTAAATGAAATTAATGCCTATTTAAAAGATCCTGTTGAGAATGATGTAGAGCCATTTGATATTTTAGTATGGTGGTCCACGGGTACAAAATATACAATTTTATCTTTGATGACAAAAGATATTTTGGTTATTCCTATTTCAACAGTTGCATCGGAATCTGTATTTAGCACGGAATAACGTGTTCTTGACCAATATCGTAATTTATTGACACTTATGTTTGTTGAATGTTTGATTTGCACTCAAGATTAGTTGAAAGCGACTCCAAACAATTCAAGTTATGAAGAATTCGTTGAAGAACTAGACACATGTGCAAGAGGTAATATATATTATTCTATATTTCAATTATTTAGCTTACTTTTAATACTATTTTCTAACTAATATTTATCTTTTAGAGGAAGCGGATGAAACATCAACATGTGCTTCTTTACCTCCTCTTCTATCAAACAATTAACTTAAAAGAGGTATTAGTTATATCTTAAATATATATATATATATACTTTTTATGTCCAATTTTACAATATAACATTAAATTTTTGCTTTTTCTTTTAGGAAAGAAGAATTTGGCTTGACATATGGTAATAATGCAAAACAAGAGCAATGAACATAATAGTTGAAGATAAAAAGTTTATTTCTATTGTGTTCTGTTGTTTGTTTTAATTTTGTTATTCAAACTTAAGACTTGTGTTGTTCACTTGGAGTTAACTTGGATGTTATGATTTAGAGTTTAATACTTGAATTAATATAATCTTATTCAACTTGATATTTTGTGGGTTTTGAATAATTTTATTTTATTGTAATGGATGTGGTAAAGTTTATCTTACAATTGAATGGTAATATTGATGTATATAGTTGTAATATCGATGTTAAATTACAGAATGAAAAACGGATATACTTCTATGTTCTTCAAAACACAACTATTATTCTACTTGATGTAAAGAGAATACTCAAGTTTCTTTCTTTCTACTTTTAAGCGCTATTTGAATTTTTTTTGCTTTTGTATAATAAATTAATTTTAAAAATTTTTTATACAATAGATTTATGATAAAAATTATATATAGGATGAGTAACATAGACATATTAATATGAAAATGTCAATTCGAAACTCAAACTGAGCCCAAATTTCAAAAATAAGGTTAGGATTGAGGTTTACAAATAGAGTTAGGATTAAAGTTACGGTTGAAATTTTACAAATAAGATTAGGATTAAGGTTAAGGTGAACCCGAGTTTTATGAGCCCGAGTTGCACCCCTAGCCGGAAGAATTGATGCAGTCATTGAAAATTTGAAATAGATGCAATTTCTACTTTTCCTTTGCAGAGATGGTGCATTTGATGTTATATCTACACTTAAAACCAATGATAATGTTCACCCATATATATATATATATTTTAAATCAAAATTTCTTAAATAAGAACGTTGTACCGCTCATTTGTGTATACATCATTTTTTTACTTACAAAATTCATATAATCTTTCACTTTCGATTTTTTTTTTTTTTATAAAGCTTTTACTTTCGAATTTTAAGCTCCTCTTGGTAACAACAATGGGCGGAGAAGCAAACTCTCTTCTCCGCTCATGCGTCTTTCAAAAAAATAATGATTTAATATATTAATTACTTCATAACTATATTTTTCATTTTTACTTATATATTTTTATCATTATCTCACACAACTATCCTACGTATCACATTAATCATACATTTTTTTGAAAATATTCTCTTCCACTTACTATCCTCATTATCAAACGATTCCGTAGTAATAGTATTTTCAACCACAGATAATTATAATTTTTCAAATATATAAAAATATATAAGCAAAATGAGTGTACTGAATTGTTAACTTTAAAGAAGACTCATGGTCATGTGCGATGCATAATGTTAGCCCAACCAAGCAATGCGTCTTTATATATTTTTTATTTTTTTAAAAAAAATATTCTTCTATGTATATCTAATTTATATATCAAATTTTACTACTTTACAATATTTTTATATATTTATTTTTCAGTTCTAAATATCAGGTTTTAAAGGGATAAACATAACTTAAATGCCCTTAAGATTGATGATTTATAGGAAAAAAAAATATATAAAAAGATTTTAAAAATTGTAAACTTTGGTATATAAGCTAAATATACCAAGAAAACATGTTTATGAAAATTTTAAAAAATAAAAAATAAATAAATACAAACATACACAGTGCATGACGTATAATCTTGATTAAGAATGGATTCGGACAATGATGAGAATAAGGATGAGGATGAAATGGAGTTTTTCAATAACAATAATCTTTTATAATGCAAGTAAGATAGGAAAGTAAGAGACATATAATATTTTTTAAAAGCGTGAAAGTAACATACAATGTGTTTCATATTGAATGAAATCTTATATCTAAGGCTTGTCTGACAACTCCAAAAATTTTGCAATTAAAATTTTGTAATCTAAAGTTTTTCACTTTTCATGACTATCCTATTTTTTAATTATTTCTTTTGCATTTTCCTACATAATTATTCTATTTTCAATTATTTCTATGCAATCACACGTAAAATAGACTATCTATTTTATATTTATTCTTTTTACTCTTCATTATTATATATAAATATTTACTTCATTTTTTCATATTTTAACAATTTTTATATTTAAATTTTTTTATCTAGAATTTTTATCATTTGCTAAATGCAACCTTAAAATTTTTTAATATAAAACTTTTCATTCTTAACAACTATTCTATTTTCTAATAATTTATTCATATTTTCATATATAACTACTCTAATTTTAGTAATTTATCTATAACTTTTTATATACTTATCATATTTATTTTAACTTTATTAGCTTTACTATTTGTCATTATCCCAATCCTATGATAACATTTTTCCCATTTTAAAATCTTTTTCATTAAAAAATTATCATTCCCAAGTTTTACCCAATAGTAAATACCCACCCAATAAGATAAGTATGAGATATTTAATTATAAATAATTACAACTTTTCAAATGTATACAAACAAAACAACTACATTGAATTTTATATTTAAAGAATGGATTGGGATAAGGATAAAGATAAGATGAAATTGCTCATTTTGAATAAGGATGCATTTATTTATTGGAGAATAGAGACGAAAATAGATAACAGTGAATGAAACATATGTGAGAGAGGTGGAGCGAAGATAAAGAAAAAATGGATAAGGCAGGCATATGAAAGTATATAAAAAAAGTAATTAGAATATAAAGATAAAAATAAAAAATATAGATTATTTGTGTGTTGATTTGTGCATTTCACATTCCTCATTTCCATTTTTCAGATCCCAAGTAACAGTTAAATGACGACTAACTTTTTTTTTTCCTAAATAATATTTCTGAATTTTTATATAAATTTCTTCTATCTTAATACTCATTCCATCCACGTCATGAAAAGGTGAGAGAGTGGGAGAAGTAATCTTTTAAAAGGTGTTAGAGTGATATAATACACTAGAAGCAAAGTGAAAATAAATAGAATAATTATGTGAAGATGATTAGAATGCAAAGATAAAAATAAAAATTGTAGGCAATTAAGATGCTAAAGTAGTTTTTTAAAAAAATGTGAAGAGGAGATGAGAAATCACTTTTCCACAAGCTGGATACCAAAAGAGGTTTTATTCTTTCCACTTTCCATAAAAAATTTCTAATTTTTAATACAACTTTTTTGATTTCCAACACATAATAATACCTTTTCATTCTATCTAATAGTTTTATTTAGTAGGATGAGAATAGGAATGGTGAATGGAATGGATACCACACAAGTAAAATGAAAATAAAATAAATATATATTAGAGTAGCTGTAGAAAAAAAATGAAAAATGATTAAAATATAAGATAAAAATTAAAAAAATAGAATAGTTGAGTAATTAAGATTGACTTTTTGACATTTCCATTCCTATTCTACTCAAAGCAAGCAGACCCGTACTTTTCGAAGTATTCATGTGATCCATTATGTTGAGAAGTTAGACAAAGATAATGGTCTCGGTATTTCTCTTCCTCAAAACACCTCCATTAAATAGTAGGTTATTCAAGATGGGTCGGTGGCACGAGTTAAAAACGTAACGCTCGGCTTTTACGGGCTCGATTAGGCCCTCCAGCAGTTTTGACTTTTCTGAGCCCGCATGAGCCCAGCCCGTTACCTCGGTAGGAAGTCAGAACACAGAAGCACTCGCTCTTGCTTGCAACTCGCTCCCGAGTCCTTCCGCATCCTTTTTTTCCGAACGAAAGAAGAAAAACCTTTCATCTCAGCTAAAACCCTAGCAAATTTTCTGCAACCGCGGATACCTTCTCCCGCTGCAACGTGCATTTACGTTCCAATCTTCTATTGAATGGCTGAACATCGAAATATATCAACCTTTTCAGCGTATGTCTGAATTTCCGTCGAGGACTTGATGGATTTCTACAGCGAAAGCCCGTTGGAAGAAGCTCCGAAAAAAGCGAAGCCAAAGACCTCGCGCAAGGGGAAAGAAACCGCTCTCAAACAGAGTTAGTTCTCACACAGGGGAGGAAACTGGAAAAGAGTATCATTTTTGCTTCTTTTATTTGATTTTGATTGTTTTGTTCACCGTGTTTCTGCAGAATCACCTGCAGAGTTTTTTGCAGAAAACAAGAACATCGCGGGGTTTGACAATGTAAAATTTCTTCAGTCGATTCGCAGTTTCTATCCACGTTTGTTTGTACTATAAAATTATAAATTGCATTTTTCATTTCTTCACTTCTCGGTCCTCTCATCACTATTATTTGAGTTAAGAGTCAGACTCATGGTAGGGTGACGAGGGTCCCGTCGAGTATATGGACTCAACAATGGGCAGCAGATGGATGCTTAATTACGAAACATTCGACAATACAGATTTAATTGATAAGTTCGAATTGGCACGTTGAAACCAGTGCGATTTTCTTCTTCGTCTCCATTGACCATGGCAACCGCTAGCTCTAGAAGTTATTGTTTATAAATATTTATTTGAGTATACTTATTGAGAATTTTGGTCGCGGAAAAATGGGTGCTAATTTCAACTCCAGTTCTCCTAAAATCATAATCAATTTGAGATCAATATGATTTCTTGGCTGATGTGTGGCATTACCTGCATGAAATCGTGAACTGCATAGCTTTAGCCTATGCATCATGATTCATGGTGGTGATGTTACTGGCCTCTCTTGTACGCCCTGGCTCTTTCATTGTTGTGGATGAGAGAAGCTTAATTTTGTAGCATGTGAATGCTCCGCATTAAGTCCCATACATGTGGCAGGTTCTATGCACCTGGTAAGCAGTTCACTGTTAAGATCATCATCATCATATGCTATCTTCTTACTTATGTTGCCTGCATGGATTTTGTTGCGCAACACTAGTGATCTTGGGTTATGTCAAGCATTTTCATATCTGCCCCCATGAATTGTTCTTCAACTGGTCAACATTATCTCCCCAAAAATATAACTTCTTGCTTTGTTATATGGTTTCCTTTTCAATTTAATGGTACTAAGTGATCGCATAAGATTTCAAAATCACAACATCATTTCTTCAAGCTAGCTCACAATTATGTGTATATCATTATAAATTTATCTATTTTCATGAACTACTCTGCTGGACACCTGAAATGGTGATTTTGCAATATGTCTTGATTTGCAATCTAAACTGGCTCCACATTAGTGTTTTTTTTTTTTTCCAAAAATTTTGTTAACTTATAATTGTGCATAGTCAATTTTATTTTCATCATTTATCTAATTTCATATACATACAATCTCTTTTCCTGGCTATCAAAATCATATCATCTTCAAAACTATATCCACTCAGTGGAGATGTTCTAGCAAATTAAAATCGAAACACTTTCTATTTACCTAGGTACAGGATCCTAAAACCATAAACAAAAGTGATTTGCTGCCATCAAATAATCATCCTTAAAGTTATCTGAGAATTGTTTGTTTTGTGAAATGTCATTGTATTGTTGGAAGTTTAAGTTTCAACATATATTAGATCAACGTACTTGTGCCTACATTCAAAGTTGGACAACCGTGCTTAGTAGACTGATATTTCAGTATGAAGAATAAGAAGTGGAAATGCACATGGGTGACAGTTCTGCAGATCATTTGAGAAAAATAATGCCAACTGCTATATGCATTCCTAAGTCATGAGTTTTGTGGATGATCATTCTGCTCCACCATTATGTGCTAGCAATTGTCTGATTAAAATCAGTGTTAATTTACCAAATCATAACCAACATGTTATTTTGATTTTTGTAAACCTACAGCCTGGAAAGTCTCTCTATACAACTGTACGAGAACTTGTTGAAAATGCCCTTGATTCTGCAGAATCAGTCTCTGAGCTTCCTTCCATCGAAATAACCATGTAAGCATATATTTTTCTTTCTAATCATATGAATCATTATGGCACAGCTTTATTTTCTATAATGTTTTGTGACTTGTGACCATTTGGATTTGTTATGACAGTGAAGAGATCAGCAAAAGAAAATTTAATACCATGATTGGTCTTATTGATCGTGAACGTGTGGATGAAGAACTGTATGATGATTTTGAATCTGCTAAAGCTCGTGAGGTGCCTCTTGGTTGTCTACTGCCCTTTTGAGTTTATGAGTGAATTTCCTAATAGCATGTTTTGCAAAAAAATTTTTGAGACTATTTTGATTAACTAGCGTAGCTGATTACGACAATTATTGCATTTTATCACTTCACTGGTGGCGAAGTTTATTGCTGATAGAAGAAACGGAAAATAATTCACATCAAGTTGTACTTTCTTATTGTGTTCCTCTCATAAATTCAAGTTGGCAGGCTTTGAAAAACAGGAGTGCTTCTATGAAGCCCCAGTTCTATGTAACTCCTTTCATTTCTAATATTTAGATGGTTGATGGAAAATCCACTTCATCTGTTGTATTTAATATCATTTATATTATCATAGAAACCCTTTAATTTGTCTAGTATCGCTGTATATGGGCCCCATCTGCAAAGGTGTAAAATCAACATAATAAGATGATTTAATAGTAAATATTGATTTTTAAGTAGTAATGTCAACATATAAACCATCTAAAATACCAGAAGTATGTGGACAAATGATTCTATAAAGCGTCGTTACATTTTAACAAATATGTAAATAGATCTAAGCATTTTCCCTAATTTACACAAGAATGTACCTATTTTTGATCAAATGTAGCCTATGCACATATTGGATTTGGATGAAAGTTGGTCTTCTAATTAAACAAATGATGTTAAATACAATGAATGGATTAGATTTTCTTTCAAATATCAAAATCTCAAAAATGTAGGCGGTTACATGGAACCGCTTCCATGTAACCCGGTTACTTAGGAGTGGGCCTGTTTTTTTTTTTTTTTTAAAACCTGCTTGTAGTTCTGCTTAAAAGTTATGAAGCTTGGGATCGATGGTGGTTTGAGCTTTCATTTATACTGAAAACGTTCAGAAACCATCAATCAAACTTATTTTGAGCTTCATCAAACGCACATTATGGTCTTTGTTTTTGTATTCCTTATGTGATTGACTTGGAATTTGCAGTGAGCAGTCAAGTCTCTGAGTTCTAAGCTAACTTATATTCATCACACAAATACATGATTAGGTTCCTTTAACATGTCTCGCTATTTATGGACTCAAATGGGCTCACTTCTTAACTTATTAATACAGTTTATGTTCATCGTCCTTGTTATCATATTTTCCAAGTTCTGCTTTCTGGTAGCACATACCCATACCCAATTTGAAATGAACTGGGTTGCTGAAACTAGGCTGGCTTTTGCTCATGTCGCATGAATATGTTTGAATTAATTGTAGAAACGTCTTGCCAAGGAAGCACGGGATCAGGAAATTCAAGCCAAGAATGCAGCACTTGGTAAGAAAGTGAAAGAAGTTGCATCTTTGAAGACCACTAAAGGTCGTGGGGAGGCCTCATTTTTCAGGGTGACTTGTAAGGTGGTGTTCATGGCATATTCGCTCTTTTGTGTGCACATATTCACACACACACACACATTGAGTAGCGATTTAATGCACCCGGGGGCAAAATCCATTTTTAGAAGTTCTTTTGAATTTTTTTTTTATAAAATTGTTAATCTAGTATTAAGTTTTATCATTTTCGAAAATGTGTATATGTTTTTTTTAATTTTTAAAAACAAGGGGGTTTTATTCATTTTTAAATGACTAAAATACCACTATTTTTAATAGTGTAATGATCTTGTTAGCCTAGCCCACCTTCTTAAACTCATTTAAAATATTTTTTTTTGTTTTTTTTCTTCACAAACTTGTTTATGTAAGTGTATTAACATATAAACCAAGTTTTACCATTTTTGGATATCTGTATGTATACCAAAAAAATATATACGCATGTCCAAAGATGGTAAAACTTGGTTTACATGTTAAATAGACTTAAATAAACAAGTGTATGAAGAAAAAAGCAAAAAAAAAAAAAAAACAAACAAACAAACAAACTATTTTAAGTGAGTTTATTGAGCTGGGCAAAGTAAGTCATTTGCTTAGCCCTAACCCGAGCCAAAAGAATCGCATCTCTTTTTAAAAATAAAAATACATAGTCTTATCTCCAAAAATAATAAAACTTAGCTTATAAATTAAATACACTTAGATTATCAGTCTAAATATCCCTATTTTTAAAAATAAAAAATATATACATATCCCAAAAAATAATAAAACTTGGCTTATAGATTAAATACACCTAGATTGACAATCATATAAAAAAATTTTAAAAAGAACTTTAAAAATGAGTTTTGCGCCTTGGTGCATTGAATCACTACTCGTATATATTGTCTTCATTTAGTCCATGAATATTATGGTATATTTGAACTTTTGTGGCAATTCCTCTTTGTTGGATGTAGGATAATGGAAAAGGAATGCCACATGAAGACATACCAAATATGTTTGGAAGAGGTTTGTTGCTATGTGACTTGACATTGAGATGGATAAACAGTGTTCTGTTTTATTTTATATATTAAAAAAGAAAATTAACCACCTGTTTTTTTTTTGAGAAAGCTCACAATCATTGAGTAATTGCTTTTATAACATTTTAAGGTGCTTTGTTTTGTTTTTGTAGTTCTTTCTGGGACAAAGTATGGTTTGAAACAGACCCGTGGAAAATTTGGACTTGGCGCAAAGATGGTAAATTTGCAATTTTTTTTAAGGATTTCCTTTTGCTTAGGGATACTAAGATGATCTACTGATCCAAAGTAAAATGGGATGTTAACCAGACATGTAGCTATGATCACCTTCCAACAAATTGGTATTTGTACAGAAAGAGGGTTCTTGCTAAAACTTGTCAAGTGGACCCAGGATCTATTTGGGATATACAGACTTCATTTGTATTTCATGGACTAACTTCTTTACCTGCTTATGTTCATAATGACGTAGGAGCCCCTTTCTAAATTTTGCCACAACCGGACACTGTAATATCCTTGTCTTCTAAATTTTTCATTTCAGCTTTGTCTTCTAAATTATATTAAGGAAAATACATTAGAAAATCCAGTGTTATGACTGGAACCATAGATGCATTTTTGTTTTTCATTTTAAATCATTTGCGTCACATCGCACCTAAAATTCGGCAATCATATTCTTACTGTTGCAATCACGTCACCACCATCATCTTAGGGGTTTGGGAATTGAGAAGTGTGGGATGAGATGGTAAATCATGGTGTACGCATTCTGCCACAGATGATTTAACAACCTCATAACCCTATTTTTTCAACTTTACCCTTATATTTCAATTATTTTTCCTTTTAAGTACCCTATTTATTCTAACTTTATCCATATTATTTCATATCAATTACACAATTCCCAAAATATTCCTTTTTCCACTCCTACTCCCAAAATTCCACCAACTTCTCAATTCCCCAATGTCCCCTTGTATTCAGGCTGTTTAATTCAGCTTTTTCATGATCGCTAAGCAATAGTTTTGATTTATAGTCGCCCACCCAACATCAACCCTTCTCACATGTGTTCTTGGAAACTGTCTGGTGCATTGCTAGCAGCCATCGTTTGGTCTGAGGTGCTCATTTTCCTATATATCTTCTTGCTGGAATTTAAATGCTTCAAATTCTGCTGTTGTAATATTACGGGTTCCTGCAGGCATTGATTTGGTCTAAGATGAGTACAGGTCTCCCTATAGAGATTTCCTCATCAATGAAGTGTCAAAATTACATTTCGTTCTGCAGGCTGGATATTGACATTCACCGGTATGAATAGAAATGTGGACATTTTGATGGAAAAGAATTTTTATTACTTTTTATGTTGTTATCCCTTGGTTGAATCTGTCAACAATATCAGTAAATATTTGAAATGATTTACAATAAAAGTAGAAACTATGATCACAATCCCAACATTTTGTAGTTTAAAAATATGCTTGCAATTAGTTTTTACAGGCGTTCCGTGAGTTACTGGAGAGTTTGGGTTGCTAGTGTTCTATCAATAGATGCAAACTCTTTTTTAACACTACTCTGAGTCAGACTTGTTTTCAAGAGTGCATTGGGTTGGAGCATTAGCAAGTTGTTCATTGAGGCACATGCTACTAAAGAAGAGAAGGAAAAGTGGAGTAAAGAATGGAATGGCCATTGCTTTAGAACCCAGGAATAGGGATGCAACTTGGTCGGGTTCAACCCGAACCCGATTTCAAGCAGTGTTAAAACCCACTCATGTATAATTCGTACCCAAGTTGAAATAAGTTCAGCCTGGGGTTAATGGAAACCCGAACCCGATTTTTATATATGTATTATATTTTCTATATACCTAGATCACCCCCTAATGTCCTCCTTGACATATAAAAAAAATATTACACCTTTTGAACATCTAGTCATCAAAGAAATGATTATATATTTATATATTAATAAAAAGCGAATAGCCCCCCAATGTTCGTACTCACCCATGCAATATTATTTTATGGGTGTGTTTGGTAATAACAAAAAGTTGTCAATTTAAAACTTTTTAATCTAAAACTTTTCACTCTCCACAATTACCCTATTTTTTAATTATTTCTTCACATTTTTCTATACAACTATTCTACTTTTCAATCATTTATACACAACTACCAACACAACAGAGCTATCTATTTCAACTTTATCCTATTTATTCCTCATCATTACACCTATCATATCACATCATTTGACAACTTCTCATCTCTATAACTTTTTATCAAAAGTTTTATCCATTCCTAAACACACCCTATATTAATTTCGAATAAAAGCAAATGCCTCCAATCTGTTTGCCTATCTTAAATTTTCATGAACATAAATTATTTTATTATACATCAAGGGAAGCAAGACCCTATTCGCCCAATCTTTATATTTATATAATATTATATTATTTAGTATCAAAGATACACAACCTCTTGGCTAATCTTACAATATTATAATTTTTATTTATGACAAACACGGCTCTAAACTCATTAATAGCTCTGTTAAATCATGCTCCTCAAGATCTTGTATAATACTTGAACTGTGTAATAGGACAAAATTGTATAATTTTATTCTCTAAAACGGGATTACAAATCTACTTAATGCAAAAAAAAAAAGAGGATCTAAATGAAGTTTTTCTTCTTTCAACTCTTAAGCTCTTTCACTTTTCTTGCTTTAAGATATAAAATTATCATCTTAGACTTTTTCTTTGGTGATGAATTTAAGGTTGAATACGTCTAGGATGAACAACAAATATATGCTGTTGAGAGAAAATGTCAACTTGAATTTCAATTTGAAACTTAATCCTGAGCTCCAATTTCACAAATAGGGTTTAGGTTTACAAATAGGGTTAACATTAGGGTTAAGGTTTTAGAAATAGGGTTAGGATTAAAGTTGAGGTAAACTTGAGTTTTATGAGCCAGAGTTGCACCACTACTCAAGAACCAAGATAATATTGAATCATGACCTAGCAACCTTTTGATTTTGCATTAGTATGAAGATTGGATGGAAAATCCAATACATTTAACATATTTTTAATTATTTATTTAACTAGAATGCACAACAGCTTATTAATCAAAAACCCATTATAATTATTATATAATTTTGATGGTGATATATCCATGATATCATGATTTTAGTTTTTGGCCCACCCAAGCCTGCAATAAAAGTAATTTTTTAAATTATAAATTAATATAATGAGTGATCTAGATTATATTAGTAAACGAAGATTAACATAAAATAAAAAGGTTGTTTGGGTTATAATTTAGAACAACTGGCTGTTTTGAATCATAATCCTTTTTATCTTAGTATGTCAATAATCCAATGTCATTGTTTTACCATTTCATCTTCCAAAATAAAAGAGCTATGCTTTTTTATGTTTGTATTTTTTCAAGTTGCTTGTAGCTAATATTATTCCAACAATTCAGAAATATTCCTCATGTTCATATACATGAGAAACAAGAGAACAAAGAATACTGGCATGGGGCTGAAATTCAAGTTATTATTGAAGGAAACTGGACCACTTATCGTGTAAGTGAAGCTAACTTAGAGGATGATTTTCAACTCCTTCCATTTGGAAAATTTTAGAAGTATGATATGGATCCTGAAATAAGTTGTTTCTACTTTGACAGTCAAAAATTCTGCATTATATGCGTCAGATGGCTGTGATTACCCCATATGCTCAGTTCCTCTTTAGATTTATTTCAGATATGCCGGAGTAAGTTGTTTAACTTGAATGAATTATTTCTAACAGTATTTTTCCTTCTCAATTTGAATAAACTTCCTGCCAAGTATTTATTTGCTTACTTGCAGCAAAAATATTACGATACGGTTTGCACGACGAACAGATGTAATGCCTCCGGTTCCTCTTGAAACAAAGCATCATCCATCTGCTGTTGACTTGCTGCTCATAAAACGCCTGGCTGCAGAAACTTCAAAGGAAAGTCTTCTGCAGTTTCTTCAGAATGAGTTTGTGAACATTGGAAAATCCTATGCGGAACGTTTAATAGGCATGTATGCAATTCTAAACCCTTTTGCTTAAGGATTCATTTTTTTCGCATACTTCCAGAATTGTACACTGATGAATTTAGGTTCCATTTGTTTAGGGTTTCCTCCAAGGTCCTAGATAGTAATGGGGAAAAAAACAATGAAAAAGGATAACTGGTGGCAGCATGGTGTTCAATTGTTTTCAGGGATTCCATTTGTATGATAACGAAGTGTTTTCCCATCTGTCGATGTCCACAGGCATGAATGCTAAAAACTTGGCTAGATGATTCTGGCTGCTTTAAAAATCCTTGTAGTTGATGTCTTCTAGTTTGGATCCATTAGATATTAAGGTATGTTTATTTATTTTTCTTTTTTTTTTTCAGGAGAAATGGGCCCAGAATTCAGTCCTAAAATGTCAGTTAAATCTCTGACCTCTCAGCAAGTAGTCCGTATTCATCAGTTGTTTCGTCAGGCAAAATTTGATGACCCTAGTGGTGATGTAAGTGCTTCAGTTTCTTGTTAGGGGCAACTTTCCTTGGCTAGATTTGTTGTTTATTATTATACTGCCAGTCACTGTGGATTTGCAATGGATATTGGATATGCACTGACTAGTTGATTTTATCATCTGCAGTGTCTGAGTCCAGCAGGGGAGTACAATCTTCGCTTGGGGATTATAAAAGAACTCCATCCAGATATGGTTGCCACTTATGCAAGCAGGTTGATTTTCCATGATTCGATGGTTGTACATGGAGTCATCAATTTTCAGTTTTTCAGAATGGTTCACTTTAAACTTGTGAACAAAATTTTCAATTTATCTTTATGTAAGCGGGACTTTTTTTGAGTACTGTGACTTTTCACTAATAGTTTTATAGTTTTGAACTAAGGGTGTGTTTGGCATTGGTTAAAAAATGTCAAGTTAAAACTTTTCACTTTCCACAACTATCATATTTTTTAATCATTTTTTCACAATTTCCTATACAACAATCCTATTTTTCAATCATTTCTACACAAATACCGACACAACTAACCTATTTATTTTAACTTTATCCTTTTTACTACCTATCATTACTCCTATCATATCACATCATTTGACAATTTTTACTCTCCAAAACTTTTCACCAAAAGTTTTATCCATTCCTAAACGCACCCTAAAGCTAATTAAATTTTGACTTTAAAACACAGAATAATTATAACTTTAAAATTTAGAATAATTAAGGATTATATTCAAATGAACTGCGAGTCCTAAAACTTTATGCTTAGAAAGGATTCTACACCGGATTGTTCATCTGGTCAGTGGACATGGTTCCCAGGTGTTTTATTGACACTGACGCACCCTATTGTCTACCACAGCCCTCAAGTTTTTGAAGGACATCCATTCATTGTTGAAGCTGGTATTAGCTTGGGCGGCAAAGATGTTAAGCAGGTTTGTTTCCTTCCAGTGTTTGATAATGTGTCTACTTTTTGTGAAATCTTTAAGTGGGCTTTTTGACATGTTGATGTGCCTGTCACACATGTTTTTTCCATTATGATTATTATTTTAAAACCAATTGGGCTCTGTTTGGCATGAAGTAAGTATATTACAAAAACACTTTCCCCGTCAATATATTTAAACAAAAAAAAAAAAAAACTATTCCACGCCTTCTATGCACATTTTGATATGATTTAACTTCTTAACTACTTACCTACATTACTTTTTCTTTCATTATCCATATATTCCAACCATTTTTTCATATTTTTATATACAACTGCCCTATCTATTTTATTTTTTATTCTCTTTACTCTTAATTATTACTCCTATTACATCACATTACTCTCTTACTTTTTCAAAAATTTTCTCCACAATTTTTTCCTACATTTTTTTCTTACTGATTACTAAACAGGCTCTCTGCATTTTTTTAAACTTTTTGATCCTTGGGAATGCCTGACTGTTACTTCCCTTTCTGTACAATATTTGCCGTTGGTTACTTGTTTAATTTTGGGTTATTACTTTTGCATTTGTGTCAGGCGCGAAAATGTTTATCCTCTTTTGCTATGATCACAGATCCAATCAATCTCTTGCACTAAGACCAATGCATCACCTCAAAAATGGATTGGTCTGTGTCATCCATCAACGTTCCCGCCCCCCCCCCCCCCCCCAACAACAACAACTTTTTTTTTTTTTTTTTGTTCCCAGGAGGGATCTGACTAATATAACCAGTTCATTCATTCTAAGTTCAGGGACTTAATATCTTCCGCTTTGCAAATCGTATTCCTCTTCTTTTTGAGCAAGGTGCTGATGTTGTGACAAGAACCGCTCAAAAGCGAATCAAGTAAACACTTCCACATGACTTTTCAAGTTTTTATTGAAAAAACACTCAAATAAATCTCAGTTAAATCATTGCTTGTGTTTCAGCTGGAGTAGCTACAAAATTAATCATGCTCAAGATAAAATTGGGGTATTTGTGAGCATTGTTAGTACAAAAATCCCTTTTAAAGGAACCGGTAAGGAGTATATTGGAGATGATATCAATGAAATAGCTTCTGCTGTTAAGGTGACTTCCTTGTCCCCACTCCTTAGTAGGTTTTCTGAATAATCAGTGCCTGGCTAATCATTGTGTTGTTTCACTTTGCTTTTTGATTTCTTTTTGCTTTCCCATGAAGAATGCAATCAAACAATGTTGCAGTCAGCTAAAATCTAAGATAGTGAAGAAAATTCAAGCACGTGAGCGGCAGGAAAGAAAACGCAACTTAACAAGGTGGATTTTTCATTCATGTGTCTCATATAACTAGATACAGAATGGCTTTTCGTTTTTTTTTTTTTTTATGAATTTAATTTTGTCATCAAAGTCTAATGTAAATTTGGGAGTAAGATTCTCTCCTAAGCCATAGGCATATATAATGTGTAGGACCCAATTATTTCTATGGCATTCATGTCAGTATGGAACAGTTAACTGCTGTGATAATTACATTGAACCACAGGTATGTGCCTGATGCTTCCAGAGCAATTTATGAAGTGTTGAAAGAAATGGCATGTGGCCGGGAGAAGAGACAGCGGGTTTATGAAGGAGATAATGATGAGATCCTGAAGAAAGTATCAACTAATGAAATTACAGAAGCAACACTGCGGGAAAAACTTACTCAGCATGTTGAGCAAGTAAGTGTCCAATAGTCTTTCCTCAGTTTGCTCAAGACTAGTTTGGCATCGTTAATTATATGTTGCTGGAACAATGACTGTGAAATAAAGTCCAGGGCAGTCACCGGTGGCAAATGCGCTACCAAGCTGCGCTACATCCCTTTCAATTCTCGTACAGCATAGCACTTTATGTTGGACCTGGATGTTGACCATTTCATGCACCATTTTCTCCGCACCGCCCCAGGAGCCCATCCAATAGCTGTCGTGACCTATTTTTGGGCTGTTCCAACAGAGGAATTTCTCTTATTGAGGTGGCTTTAGCGCTGGCATGCACCCTCTAGCAAGCATTATACTTGTTCCTTGGAGGACTTTATTTTATGGAAAAAGATGAGGTAGATCAATGATTGCAAAATGCAGCAAAAGAAATTTAGAATTTTATTGAAGTAACTATTGCTAATCTTTTTAGCCTCAGGAGTCCATCCAATAACAAAGTTCCTTGTTGTTTCTGTCCAACTCAGTGGAGCAATGGAACTCCGTAATTAGGATCAAGTGTCAGTTGCACTAATATAACCAATGTGTTATCTAAACAGAAACTGCTGTTCTTGCTCTTTGACTTCTGCTATTAGGATCTGCAATGCATTTCATGATACTTGTTTGTTGAATGAAGGTGGACTATGAGATGGCGTTGGAGTATGCTGTTCAGAGTGGTGTGAGCGAAGAGCCTAGGGAAGATATTTATATTCAATCGCTGGAAGGCACATTCAATTTTATTGACCTTCATAGCCCAGTGTATGTTTTCAGAGTCATTCATTAGGTATCCAAGCCATTGCAAACATTGTCATAGTCCCCGTCATTTTATGGTAAGCACTGCCACTTACCACAGGTTGCTAATTTGAATTTCCAATAAATTGACTAGATCAGTCAAAAGCTGTTTCTTGTTGTTGTATTGATCGAAAAAGAAGTGCTCGTAGATTTCAGATGAAGTTACGGACTGTACAAAACAATGAATTTAACTTTCCGGGAATGCAAAATTTGGATCAATTTGGAAAAAGATATGATAGGTTCTTGTCGCTACCTTCCTTCAGTAGTGGAGAAACCTGGTTGAAATTTCTCAGTGATTCAGCAATTGCACTATCCTTTTGCTGGCAGCAGGGGTGCAGAGCTGACGTCTTCTTTGTCATCATAAGCAGTGCTCATACCCTACTAACTTGTTCTCAAAAAAAAAAAAAAAAAAAAAGAACAAGAAGAAGAAGAAGACAATCATATGCACACTTCGAATTTTCCAACTAGAGAAAAAAACGAAAACGAACAAGAACAATGCACATTTTCTGACTTTGGATTTTCCAACTAAAGAAAAGAAGAAGAAGAAGAATGCACACTTTCTCAGTTCAGATGCACACTTTTTCAAACTAAAGGAGAACAAGAACAAGAACTTCTCACTTGAAGAAGAAGAAGAATGCACGCTTTCTCAATTTGGATGCACACTTTTTCCAACTAAAGAAGAACGAGAACGATAACTTCTCACATTGGATGCACACTTCTCCCAACTAAAGAAGAAGAAGAACGATGAACACTTTCTCGCTTTGGATTTTCCAACTAAAGGAGAAGAAGAACAAGAACAAGAGCAATGCACATTTTCTCACTTCGGATTTTCCAACTAAAGAAGAGGAAGATGACGACACCAATTATATTCTCACTTTCTCACTTAACATCTAACGACTGTGCTAAAAGACATTAGATAAGGAACCGGTCTTATTTCCTAAACTTTCTAACTAGCGTTCAACGACTGTGCTAAAAGACATTCGATGGAGAACTGGATCTTCTTTCCTACATCCCAAAACGAACTATGTATGAGCAGGTTCAATTCCACTTATTCTTGAACTCGTGGCTTTATTACTTATTAGTATTGTTTGATTGCACTTATGTTAGGGACTTTTTACTTTCTTTTTTGATGGATAAGCAGTAAACACCCTTCGGCCGATCAAAAATCCGATTCCAAAATTATCACTTCATAATCAAATCCATAATAACGTCAGCCTCTTAGCCAATGGATCACTCCGAATAAAACTTCAAAAATATTTTTTTAACCGTCTGATCGGTTGATTGAACTGTCTTTAGATTGACTAATCAATAAACCAAGCTAGCTTTTTAGTCGGCTGATTGATCCCGTCAGAATTCCGGTACTCTGTGCATTCAACCGAATTTGGATTTTGGGAAATCTTGGTCGTATGACTAATCCTATAAGCAGCTGCTTGGTTGGCCTTTTGAGGATTTTCTTTTATGCTGGAAAAAAGATTTTAATGATTTCTCCTTTAAAATTGCTTGGACATGGTGTTGGTATAATTTTCTCGTTTTATTTACCTGTTTATCATTTTATAAGCCTCTTTCTTATTACTCTTTCAGGTGCTGTTGAGCTGACACATTTGGACATTATAATTCTGTAGCACCCGCCGGGAGTGCTACGATGGGCTCGGAATAATTTCCCGAGCCTTAAAAATGTGGATTGTGTTGGATGGCAATGTGGGTTTAGATTTTCTGCATCCACATGAGGTAAAATGAGTTAGGCCTCACGTTTTTTAGAAAAATTGGCATATGGGCGTTTTCTCATAATTTTGACGGCACGACGGCTAAGACGGGGCTTTCCGTACACGGATCAAGTCACAAATCCGGCAGCATGACGGCAGCGTACTATGCTGGAATCTGCGGACCCGCGTGCACCCGCCTTGTCGGGGCGTTAGCTCAAACACGCACACAAGAAAAAAAGAAAATGGAGTCGCCACCGATCTTTAAAGGGAGATCGGTCCCTATTTAATGAAATAAGGCACTAGTTGTACAGAGATCGGGCTCCGGCCTTCGAGTTGAAGCAAGTATGGAGAAATCTGCCAACCCGAGGCGATTTACACGGCGTGAAAGAGGGCAAATAAAAAAAGATTTAAGAAAACGGGAGAGATGGAAAGGGGAGAATGGGAAGAGAGGTATGGAGCGCGTAGAGCGGGAAAACTGGGATGCCGGGGCGTTGCTGCAGACTCCCGTCCTCCCCTCTGGGATACCTCTTCTCAAGTGTGTTCAAATGAGAGGGGTGCCTCTCCTTTTATAGATGTAGGAGTGGGCTTTGGGCTCTCTTGAGGTCAT
>JAXCLR010000081.1:19310808-19322894 GCA_035584095.1 Annona squamosa
TAGTTGTAGAAAGTGACAAGTTTTATATTGAAAAGTTTTAACTTGACATTTTTTGTAAATTGCCAAACACACCCTTAGTTGACATTTTTTGATGCGAAACAAACGCACCCCAAATATCATATTTTCAACAACTTTTATATTCCGTGAACTCCCCCTTACACCTTTCCTGCCAAAGCTCCGAACCGCAACAAGAACGAGGTCGTTGCCGAGCATTGAGCAGCGGCCCGTGTGAAGGCGAAGGCGGCAGCGGCGGCTGATGGGGGTGGCGTGCAGACAAGCAAGGGTCGTCTGGTCCCCACCTTGGTCTTGGCTAGGCTTCTCGGGGCTGGTAGCCTTTGTCATTTTCTCGCTGCTTTTGTTGATTTGTCGCCGGGCTTTGATTAATTAACATTTAAACCCCCCTAAAAACATGAATTAGCTTAATTCCTCTCCTCAAATATTTTGAATATTTTCCAGGTAGTTTTGGGGAACGTAAATGTGTAATACATATATACTCGTTGCAGCAGCTTCCAGGCTGAGAGTAAATTGCGGTCCCATGTCTGCCTGCCAAATTAAAATGGGTGGGCGACCTGGCGGTGGTGTCCAGTAGCCGATGCACGCGTGCACAATGACCCTCTTTTCTACCACCTCAATTCAAAACAACCAAAAAAGCATTTTAATTATTACTTTTTTATTTATACTCTTTGTTTGTTTAGAAATTGATGGAGTTTTTGGATGAAAAGTTTTTGAAATGAGAAAAAAATAATCTAATATGACAAAAGTAATAATAATGAATAGAAAAATAAAGTTAAAATAGATTGTATGAGTAATTGCATAGAATGATTCAAAAGTATGATAATTTGTACAGACAAATATAAAAAAAAATTTAAAAATAATATCACAAGAAAGAGTAAAATTTTTTATAGTGAAATGAATACGTCCTATAAAAAATCCCTTCCATTTTAGTTTTTGGGACTTGCCAAGCTGACATTGTAGACATCTTATGATTTTTATTTTTATTTAAGAGTGTGTTTGGGAAATAATAAAATTTTTAGATGAAAAGTTTTTAAATTAGTAGAAAATGATGTGATATAACGAGAATAATGAAGAATAAAGAGAATAAAAGTAAAATAGATAAGTTAGTAGTGAACATAACAGTGTAGAAATGATTGAAAATTAGGATAATTGTATAGGAATATGTGAAAAAATAATTAAAAATAATATAATTTTCGACAATAAAAAGTTTTTTTGAATTGAAAAGTTTTGATTGTAACCAAACGTGCTCTAAATATGTTGTTATATGGTTATTTGCATAATTGTAAATTAGACATATCATTTTTAAGTATATATTTTATATTTTAAATTAAACATTCCTTGATACTAGTAATATGACAATATTCTATGGTCCAACATTTTTTCGCGTTCAAATGTTGTCTATTCTAAATCATACAAGATTCTTAGATTCAATCTGTATATGAGATAAAAATATAATGATGTACATTGTGAATGAATAAAGTTGTATTAGAGATGAGTAAAATTGTATTGAAAATTAAAAAGTTACATTGGGGATTAAGAAATTCTCTTAGGAATAGTGTTACAAATTTAATTCAAAAATATTGTATGGTTTGGAATCTATATTCAAAGTAGATGGTAACAACAAGGTTGTCAAGAATTTTTTTAAACATTTATTTGTGGGCTCCATTTAGGTTGTTCTTTCTTCCTTTTTTGCTAAGAAAGAGATGGACTTCCAACCCACCCTTTCCGACCACGGCTGCTAGTAAGGTTGACTTGGAAGCCAAGATATTATATTAAGTAGATAAACTCCACGTCATTATATGTAGGGTGTGTTTGTTTGAAAAAAAAATGTTAACGAAAACTTTTCATTCTCAATAACTACTCTATTTTTTAATTATTTTTTCATATTTTTTTATACAAACTACCATATTTTTCTATCATTTTTACAAAACTATCCATACAACCAACCCATCTATTTTAATTTTATTCTTTTTACTTCTAATAATTACACATATTATATCACATCATTTTTTATCAATTTGATAACTTTTACCTCAAAAATTTTTCATTAAAAGTTTTTGTCCAAACCAAACACACCCGTAGTTTCCAAAATACATACATAGGTCTTATCCATCTAACTACATGTGGGGTTATCCTGTACTAATGCATACATATCTAGTACAGCTACACAATTACTACTTCTTAACACAAGAGAGAATTCATACCTATTGAAAGTAAAGATGCAATGTTTGATTCTCTCCAGTCCAATACTCAATCGGATGATACCCTCCTCTGTTAAGTTTGGTAATATCTTGAATTTGTTTAGTATTTTATTTTGATGATTGATATGTTAAATCAATCCAACATAAGAAAGAAAATTATATATAATTAATTTCACTAGAATACACTAATTAGTCATTTTTTCCACCACATAAGGGTCAAATGGGGAAATATATTTATGAATTAATAATTGAGGAGTGATCCTGTTTCCCTGAGCTAAGTGATAAGTAAATGTCCTACTTAGCCCACTTTAAAAAGTTTATTTACAACGACTTTTTTTTTTTTCGTGTACTTGTTTATCTAAGTGTATTTAACATATAAACCAAGTTTTACCATTTTTGAATATGTTTATCTATTTTTTTGATTTAGATAAACAAGTGTATAAAGAAAAAAAATAAAAAAGTTGTTTTAAATAAAATTTTGAGGTGTGTTAAGTGAGATATTTACTTACTCTTAATGATTATGGCAAGCAAAGATAATCCTTGTATTACAATTTCGAATTGAATTGTGGGGGCATACGAGCATAAGGGTACAAGAGATCGAGGTTCGAAACTGGACTGCGGCATTGGCATCGTTTACTGTAACAAAAAAAAAAAGAAAAAGAAAAAAAAAGGTACGTCTGAGTTTTCTTGCATTTTCACTCGATTTGGACCACCATCATAATCGACGGTAATGATTGAATACAGTAGGAAAGTGTAGTTAACCTTCTATTTAAAATATATATTTTTTGAAATCAATATAATTTATGAAGTTTATCCGTATATATGTATTTATGATTGTAAAAATTACATATATTAAAATTTTTTTGTTTATTAGTTTAATAGTTATATATTCACTCTCAAAAAATGTTAACTTTTACAAAAGAAAAGTTCTCAATAAGAATTATTCTTGGTAACAAGTTAAACAAAACAACTACCTTAAATTTGGAAAAAAATTAAAATAAAAGGGGATTGAATCATTGTTCATCATTAATATGCGCAAACTGAATATTTTTCTAGGCATCCCATTATCAGCATATATGTAAATGTGTTTCTTTGGAAGTGTTGTAGGTAATGGAACTTAGTAATGTAAAAGAGCTTACAAACCAAAAATAAAACAATTACCAAACTAAAAGAGAGTATAATGAAGAAAAAAATAGTATGAGCAAAAAAAAAAAGGTAATGAGTGAAACCGAACCGAAAAGAAATTAAAGGGTATCTGCACCCCAATTTTTTTTGAAGGAAAGAGGAAAAGAGGGTGGATTTTTTCTTACAAAAATATTTTTTTCTCACATCTTTGATCTTTTACTATAATTTGAAGCTTTTTTATAAATTTTTTAACCAGTTAATCATTTCATTTCTTCCCACTAGTATGTAATTTTAATTTTTTTCGTTTTTAATGGAAACTCACCTATTTGTCTTTATTAAATATTAATCTGATTTCTTCTCGTTCCCGCATTTTCCTCGCTTTTTCATTGTCTGTCATCCACTTTCGTCATCTTCGTCAAAAGGACTTACTAGAAAAATGTAGTTAAAGGCAGTTTTGCAAAAGAAAATGATCGGTATTTACCGTATCTGCACACGAGGAATCACTTAACATGGATAAAAAAGCAGGCCTACTTTATAACTGTCACATTCCGAACATTTTTAATGAATACAAATAAAGGTGAAATGGTCCCGCTCAAAAAAAAAAAAAAAAAAGATGCCCTCATTTTTTTTTAGTCCCCTCCCTCCCTTCTCTCTTTTTCTTCCCCACGATCGATAAATTTGTGTACAATTGACCAACAAAACTTGAAGACCGTGCCGGAATTTATTTATTTATTTTTTTACACTGATACATAATAGGATAAGAGTTTTTTATTAAGGTTAACATTAAGAGCGACTAGCACTTAGATGACTAAGTGATTGATGTGAGTGCGTATAAAAGTAGATAAGTCAGAATGTCTAGGGTCCAAAGTTGGATTGAAAAATTTACCTCATTTATTCTTCTATTGAAATTATCCTTTATAATTATTCGTCATTCAAGAGAGTGAAATAATAAAAAATGCTAATGCAATACATGATCATATTTTTGTTCTAAACATACACCTAACAACTTTAAGTTATTTTTAATATTCAGAATCATTTTGGGTTGTGTAGTTTTCATTAAAAATGTGAATTATTTACGCTCACGCTTATGATTTCTTTTATATAAATTGCATTTGTGTCTATGATTTTAAATTTATTGCAGATATGCTTTTAAAGGATTTGTAGTTATCTCCATTGCAAGTGTTAATCTCTTATTTTTAAGAAACAAAGTGCTTTAATCAATCCATTGTGTTTATTAGTATAAATATAATTAATATACCCAAATCACTTCATTATATAATTTTTTAGGAGACTTGATTAGATAACTTACTAGCTCTAATAAATATAAATTATTTTAAAATTGATTAAAGTTCACATTAGTAAACACAATAAAAATTTATCAAAAAGCATCTTTGCTTAAAAAAAAGAGATTCATATTATCATAGGCAAAATCATAAATATTTTGTAAATTTATTGGCATATTTGCAATAAGTTTCAAAACATAGGTATAAAAATAATTTATATAAAAACTATAGGTGTAAGTGAAAATATCTCTGAAAAGGTTGGTGGCAAAATAAACGAAAAAAAAGAAAGTCAAGGAATTCTTATGACTATATGAGGCTGACTTATATATATATAAAATAAAATTAGGCTACTGTCAGTATACATGTTGATTTCCATCAATTTCGGATGCACGAAACCACCGCTGATGATGGATGACCTGCTACAAATTGACGTGCCATTGTAAAAAGTAATGTGAGAGTATATTCTATGTGAACATGCACGAGTGGTACCTTTTTGTAAAGGAGGCCTTTTAAGACGAATCCTTTTGCACATTCCGTGGTTGGTCATCCAGTAGCAAAAGATTCGATTTCAATTTAGGAAATGAAAACAGGAGCATAGGCTATTTCAATAATTTCCATTCAGTGCCTGTGGATTTTGTTATTCCACTGTAGTTGATAAGCAAGCTAAGGAGAATAGAAATGATTTGATATAACTAAAACACCCGTAATCATGGGGGCTCTCTACTTACGTTTAGTATTTTTTAAATCCAAGTTATTTATCATGCTTAACCTGTCTTGGTTTATCCTGCCACCAAAATTATTTTAATGAAAGTCCATATCTTATAAAAAATAATATAAATAGCGTAAAATTATTTACATAATTAGATGGCTTCAAATTAATTACTAAGCTTACATGTTGAAACAATTCATGAAAGACTCAAATGCCTACTATCATTGAATTCCATCCCAATAAGGTCGTAAATATTTTAATTATTTTTCACGTTTAAAGTTTATTATTTTTACTTTTATATGCATTATTTGTACAATTAAAATTAAGAATAATTTAAATCTAATTAAATATTATAATCAATAATTCTCTATTTGGAATGTTTAAAGATGTAAACCACCGTAGATGTCATTGCAGGGAAGGTCTTAGGAGTGACTTTAGGATTAAAAAAATATAAATATATGAAAAGTGGATATTAGGAGATTATTTAATATATGCCGGAATATTTTTTAAAAAATTGATAAGTCGAAAAACACTTCACAAGCCTTATCTATTAAAACCAACAAGTTCACTTGAACACTTTAACAAAATTATATAGGTTTATATTAATATGTATATATGTTTTTTTTTTTACGAGGTTAAGAAATCCTAAAAAAGCAAAGGGGTGAATAGCTGTCCACACACTTAGGATGCATTGGATCTGGAGTATTGGTCTTAGGAGCGCTCCTTGCACAGCCCCACTTATCATTCTTATTTCGATTTTTTCGCTGCTATGCATAACAGGCGCAAGCAAGTTATTTTCATATGTGCAGTTCATATATATATTTTTTAATGTTTTAAATATTCTATTTAAAACGTGGAAATGAAAAATAAGGCATTTCTTATGGGCTAGAGCCTGAAAAATGCATTATTTTTTTATTTTTAAAATTTTAAATAAAATATTTAAAAGCTTAAAAAATATAAAAACAACCTGCTTGGACCCGCCAATGAACTTGAAAATTACAAAAAAATAAAAATAAAAAATCAGGTAGCGCATTATGTGCACGAATTTGGGCACGAGGTTCATCTGCCTGGAGGGCGCAATACCTGCGGTCCAAAAATATGAAGCGAATTTTACGGAAAAGAAAATTCAAGTGGAGTTATAAAATACCATAAAAAGAGGTGGGGTTATAATTTTTATTTATTTATTTTTGAGCAACAGGGGAGGCTGCATGGGATGGACGCCGTTAGATCAGATTTCTTCAGAAACCTTACTGCAATGCAAAGTTTTCATATAAATTCTCTTTCGTAAGGCTTGATTAGACAGGCATGCTAGCACGTATTGAGATAATCCCACTTTTTCCATCATTCTAGCGTACCATATCACATATGATCATGACCCCTTGTCTGATCACTATAATATTATTCATTCTAAAAGCTACCCTCTTCGTTAGGCATTGGTAAGGTGCACATGGTAGGCTTGCCCGGTACTTGATCAGCCCATTGATTTTTAGGCGACTGGGGAGTGTTCCCTCAAGTGCCTCTCCCAATTTCAATTTTCAATAATGTCTGATGATCACGTCCATTCATGGTACTTTAGGTGGGCCCCTCCTCCACTCCCCGTAAGAGCAGTTGGCGGACATTCATTATGATTTTTCTGACTCTAGAATATGCAACGTCGTATTCAACTGAATGCACTCCTGTGATTCTCCTCACGTTTATTTATCATGCCCTGAACTTAAGGGTAAAAACATGGGCTGGGTCAACCCATGACCCGTCTTAATTTTACTTAGGGCCTGGATAGTAACTTCGACCCTGTAGGGTGGGATGGGCTTATCATATCCTGACCTGTCTTGACCCACATTGCCCAACAAGATATAAATTATTTTTATAAGTCACATAGCTTACTCGTTTTTATTAGATAAATATATTTAATTTTATGACTTATTAATAAGTATGATTTATAGTAATGTATGTTTAGCTTTATAACTTATTTATATGAATAATTTTTTTATTTTTGATTGCGTATGTGTTGTTCTAAGTTATGTCATTCATATGATTTATATATCGAATAAAATATATTATCTACATTGTCTATATTTTACAAGAATGAACATTTTTATTTTGTAATTTAGCAGTGTTAATTGTAATTCAAAAGTTGCATTAATGTCTCTTTTGAAAGTTGATATGCATATTTATCAAGGTCAAGTTGTAAATAAAATTATTTAAAAAATTTACTAATGCTTTATTAAAACAATTGTGTTTTACTTATTGCATAAATAGTAAAATATTGAGGTATTTAACCTTTAAATTTATCATAGATATGAGTTTATATATATAGATATGTATATAAATTTTAAAACTTTGATATACTTTTACAACTTAACCCATTATCTGGATACTGACTTGAAATCAATTTGAAGTTTATACGTGACGGTCCAACTCACCTTGTCCCTACATGATAAAAAAAATGGGTCAAAACATGATTTTTTAAACGTGGGATTAGGGTATGGCACACCTTAACCCATACTGATTTTCATCCATACCTTGAGTAGTTGAAATCTCTGGCCACACTGGTTTCAGGATCATCCGAGCATTACAAGTAAAAAATTAAAGTACCCCGTAGTTCAATTTAAAATTTGTATTTGTGTAATTTAACTTTGCTGGTAATCAGGGTGTGAAGTGTCATGCTTATTTTTGTTGAAATGTTAATATCATAATCAAACAAGTGATGTTAAATCAATTTGAATTTGAATTTGATCATCAACGTGAGCCTAAACTAGCAAGAGGATTTAATTTTTGGTAAAACCCATTTCATTGGATTAAGACGACCTCAACTTTATATAATTACAAATTTTAAGTGGATATTTGAAAGGATTTAAAGAGCTTAAATGAGATAAAGGGTGTGTTCGGCAATTGATAGAAAATGTCAAGTTAAAACTTTTCAATATAAAACTTTTCATTTTCCACAACTATCATATTATTAAATCATTTTTTCACATTTTCTTATACAACGACCCTACTTTTCAATCATTTCTACACAACTATGCACATAACTAACCTATCTATTTTAACTTTATCCTCTTTACTACTCATCATTACCTCTACCATATCACATCATTTGACAACTTTTACTCTTTAAAATTTTTTATCAAAAGTTTTATTCATTACCAAATACAGTTAAAGAAATGTAATAAAAATGTAATGATGTAGATTGAAGATGAGAAAAATTGTAAATTAAATTAACGTTTGAAAAAATATTTTAGAAATAAAAAATCTCATTCCGTACACATCCCATTAAAGTGCCTAAGGTGCTTTGAAGCACACCTAATCAATAATATTTAAATTCAATAAAGTAGTTAATTCAAATAAATTCTTCATTTCCAAGTTGGAAGAATGATTTGAAATACAACGTGACTGTTTATTGTACCCTATCCAAAAAAAATTTCATGTGACGTTGATTACAAGAGAATAAGGAAAATAAACAGAGGAATGATCCGGTTAGCTTAGGTTAAGCAAATCCTCAGTATGGTTCACCTTAAAAATCTATTTATAACAATTTTTTCTTTTTTCTTCGTATACTTGTTTATCTAAGTGTATTTAATATATAAACCAAATTTTACTATTTTTAGATATGTGTACATATTTTTTTAAATATTTTTCAACATATATATATATATTTAAAATACCTATACATTTAAAAATCTTTAAAAAAAATGTAGACATAAAAATGATAAAACTTGATTTATATGTTAAATATACTTAAATAAAATAGTGTATAAAGGAAAGCAAAAAAAATGTTGTAAATGAATTTTTTAAAATGAACAAAGTAGGACATTTGCTTAGCTCGAGTTAATCACTCCTCAAATAAATAATAACAACAATAATAATGTAATAAATAAAGAAGAATAAATACTGATGTTTAGAATATTGCTTAAAATTTTACTCTCTTGTTTTATAGTTGATCACACGCAAATCATGACAAAAGTGCCAAATAAATAGCAAGACATTATTCTGGCTCGCGTCCCACCGACAAATTGCGTGGCCTTTGCCGTTCCTCAACACTGAGAACATCCCACCATCTAAGCAGGTGAGCTGAGGATCAGGTGGAGAGACCCGCGACGCTACCAAACATGGAGTGAAATCTACACATGCAACTCTCATGCAATTTAAATCCGTAAGGTTCCAATTCAATCGGACCCGTTACATGAATTCCATTCCGTGAATTAGTGTTTATTTTGATGTGGCTATATGAAATTCGCAATTAAAATTATTTAGTTTACGTACCTAATTTTATCCAAATTAAATATTTGTCTTATCTAATAAAAGTATGTATAAAATAAATCAACGAAGTAAAATGGGTTGATTTGCATATCAAATCTTATTAAATTAAATATTTGTCTTATCTAATAAAAGTATGTATAAAATTAGCATAGTAAAATTGTTTTATTTGGGAGTGTTAGTGTACACCAAAAACTTTTCAACGTGAAATTTCCAAATCTAAAATTTTTTACTTTATGTAATTATCCTATTTTAAAATTATTTTAAATATTTTTCTCTATATTTATCTTTTTTTAATCATTTTTACATGATTACGGATATATTTGACCTATTGATTTTAACATTCTTCTCTTTTCTTATCATGATTACCTTTATTATTATTATTATAATTATATAATATTATTTTTTTCTATTTTAAAAACTTTTACTCCAAATGCATATTAGAAGTTTATATCATGATAGTCTAGCATTGAGGGTACATTGGACTTCCGTGATTGACCAGGGTACATCGCATGGAAGGCAGAGGACAATAAAACCATGCTGAAGAATTTCAGGGCATATGTACTTCAATGTTCAAGTCACTTGAGGGGAACGACACTGTAACAGGCAGAAGAAAATAAAAGGTTCAAGTGAAACCTGGTATCGTGGAAGATCCCTCATTATGTATCAAGTGCTTATTAACCTAAGCAAGTATTACCATTTTTAAGCGGCCATGTACGTATAACTAGAGGAATGATTCAATATTTATGTAATTACAGAAGCCTTCATGCTTATCCTTTGTTTTTTAATTTTAAAATAATTTTTGAAAAATCTAAACCATTTAACATGTTTATCCGTGTATATTTATTTATGTTTCAAAAATTACATACATTGCAAACTTTTATATAGGATAATTATAGCATACATTTTTGAATTTTTTTAATGATAATATTCACTCTCAAAAGATACAATTATTTACAAGAAATAAATTTCCAATGGAAATTATTTTGGTGGCATAATAAAAACGACATGTATTAAACATGACTAATAGTTCAGATTTTACGAAATATATTTTAAAATTTAAAAATCAAGAGTAAGTATGAATATGAAGACTTACATGCTTACATAAGTATTTAATCATTTCTCGTATAACTAAGTATACATCTGTAGCGTCAACTAGGGCAGAGCTCATAGTAAAAGATATAAGGTTCATGTTTCATACTAATCTATTATCATAAAGAATGTAGCTAAATTGATGTATATATAGCAAAAAAAACATTTTATTTAGCAAAGAAGTTAGATGCTTTCAATGAAATTTATTATTTATTTAATAATACCAATTAACATTATTTTACTCAGAAAGTTGCATATGCTACACATAAAATAAGCATTTTAATATGTTTATATTCACTTTAAAATTATATTTATTTTTTGACCCCACCTATGTAAAATTTTATATTAAATTAATTTATCTTAATTTAATTCAAATTTTCAAAATATAACATATGAAATGGCTCTCAATGAAATTGAGGTTTACTTGAGCTCGCTCACTATTTGCTTAGTGACCTTTCCTAATCATCCACTGAAATTGATTCAAGAATATATGAAATTGTTGCGCATTAAGCAATGAGAAATTGTATAAGAAATGAAAAAGTAAAATCGTTATTTAAAAATGAAAGATTGAATGTAAAATGAAAAAAAAAACTTGTGAAACTAAAAATCTAATTCAATTTTCTATCAAAAAAATCTCATCCAATTGCGTGACTGTTAAAGTAGAAAATATCAAACTATTAGGCTTTAAATATGGATTGAGAATAAATCAAGCAAAAGTTGAGGGAATTATGATGCCTTAAAAAAGTTTATAGAAATAGATAAAGGAGTTTGGTTAGAGAATGAACCAATACTATATCGAAAAAGGAAAAGTGTTTTAATAATATAAAAAAATGAGACAAACATAATGTATCACGTTTTAAAACTATATGTATGGCACTTAAAACAAACAATATTACAATATTCTGGACAATATGGGACATGAGTTGTTACATATTCTATTTTGGATGATTATGAACAAGCTTTTAATATAAGCGTCCTTAGGTGAACACTACCAATTGGCATTGGATGCCTTTACAACTATTTATTCAAAATCAATGTAAGTATGAATTTTTTTTTTCATTTATTTCCTCTTACAAATGTAGGACAACTCAAACATGTCAATCAAAACCTTTCTCAAATCCAAAATATCTTACATACCCCTTATTACATAATGTGCCAAAACACTTTTCTAATGATCATTTAACACCAATCAAATCATCCTCACACATTTCCTATCCATGCAACATCACATCTACGCCATTGATATGATTAAATCATGCCGTAGATAAAATTTAATCTTCTAATCCAATCAATAGGTATAAAGCAGGCCCTTAAGACCCAATTCTCATCCAATGGCTTCTCTGTTTCTCTCTAAGCTCATCATCAGGACTTCATAAAATCTCTAACTCATATAACTATATATAT
>JAXCLR010000081.1:19325735-19384774 GCA_035584095.1 Annona squamosa
CAATATACATGGGAGGTTTTTGATCCGTGTACTGTCATTACTATTGGGGTCTTTGATAATTGTCATTTACAGGGAGGAGACAAATCGAAAGATTCTAGAATTGGGAAGGTTAGGATTCGGCTGTCCACTCTTGAGACTGATCGGGTTTATACTCACTCATACCCACTGCTGGTATTGCATCCTTCGGGGGTGAAGAAAATGGGAGAAGTGCAATTAGCTGTGAGGTTCACATGCTCATCATTGCTTAATATGTTGCATATATATTCTCAGCCTCTGCTGCCCAAAATGCATTACCTACATCCCTTATCAGTTACCCAGCTTGATATGTTGAGGCATCAGGCTACACATATAGTGTCAATGAGGCTGGGCAGGGCTGAGCCACCACTGCGGAAGGAAGTTGTTGAGTACATGTTGGATGTGGACTCTCATATGTGGAGCATGCGAAGAAGCAAAGCTAACTTCTTTCGTATTATGAGTGTCTTAAGTGGATTGATTGCTGTTGGGAAATGGTTTGATCAGATATGCAATTGGAAGAACCCTTTGACAACAATCCTGATTCACATACTTTTCATAATACTCGTCTTGTACCCTGAGCTGATCCTGCCAACCATATTTCTGTACCTATTCTTGATTGGGGTTTGGTACTACCGTTGGAGGCCTAGACAGCCTCCGCACATGGATACTCGTCTTTCTCATGCAGATGCTGTTAATCCTGATGAGCTGGATGAGGAGTTTGATACTTTTCCAACTTCTCGACCAGCAGATCTTGTAAGGATGAGATATGACCGCTTGAGAAGTGTTGCCGGAAGGATACAGACTGTGGTAGGCGACCTGGCAACACAGGGAGAGAGGTTGCAGTCTCTGCTAAGTTGGCGCGATCCAAGAGCTACAGCACTCTTTGTGATGTTCTGTTTAATTGCTGCTGTGGTTCTCTATGTCACACCATTCCAGGTGGTGGCACTTGTCACGGGCTTCTATGTGCTTAGGCACCCCAGGTTCCGTCACAAGCTTCCTTCTGCACCCCTTAACTTCTTCAGGAGGTTGCCTGCGAAGACAGATAGCATGCTATGAAGTAGAGCATGTGCAATTCATCATCGTCTTGGCAGTACTGGTCTGAAGGGGTTGGCATCCTGTCAGTCCTGCATTGAATCAACTATCTTGTCCGTGCACGCAGGCACTGGCTGTAGTGAGGGGAGTAGCTTCTGTTCTTATTCTACTAGTGATTTTGGGTGGCTATGGGATTCACATGTCAAATCTTTGCAAACATTGTTATCAGTTGTCAGTCTGTTTTTGCTTGACGCTATCATTTGTTCTCTGATACTGTGTATGAATTGTTTTACCGTTCCTAGTCCATTAGTTTCTTTCAATTGCAGCTGTTTTAACATTGATTAGTAGCATCAGCTGAGGTTGATGGGTTGATACCAGGCTGGTTCTCTATTCATTTAAAACCTAACATGGGAGCTCTTCTCATAACCCAAACAGGACAAAGTCTAATCAGGTATGGAAAACGTTCCCTATTTCAAAAGTTTCTGCTGGTATTACAGGTCTCGTGGCCGTGGGGATGTTAGGCCCTGACAGAAATCACGGAAGGCATTGGCTAATAATACCGATGTCATAGTAATCTCAACAGAGGGTAGTACTGAGCTTTGTGGATTTTGTTTCTCTGGGCCATTTCACCCTTCAATATCTTTAGACATTGTTGCATGTGATGTTGGAAAGTCATCTTATTACTGGAGGTAACCCAACCTTTACAGACATGGACCTCACCATTGAATTATATTAGTTACCCGGCCTACTCATGAACTTGAACAGTACTTGGGTTTTTTTTTTTTTTTTTTAATCTTTGCAGACATGCAGTGATTGCATGACGTTTCTTTTTGTTGTGGTGCTGTTAAATGGATTTGTCTTGACCACGTACGGGCTGCTGTTCTTCTTGGAAGGAGAGAAAAGGTCTTCCAGGATATTGGCAGCCATCTCCACTTAAAGAGGTGGGAAACATGATGCTGATGCTACCGGCTAAGGTGTGGAAATTGGAAACCAACTTCAAGTAACGAGGCTGGTACACCTGCAGCCCAAGGCTTAGAAGTGCAAGGAAGAAATCATCTATGAATTTAGCTCTTGCGTTTGATCGGTGATGGAAGAGTGTTTTTCTTTTTTTTTCGGATGAAAGATGATGGAAGAGTTATAAAAGATAGGAAATGTTAAAAAAGCTAGAAAGGAAATGGGGTGGGGTTTGACTGACAATCAGAACCTGTCCGTGGACGGGAACTTGGGAATCCACAATCGTTCCCACGTTGAGGTAGAGGTAAATTTAGCCCAACTAAAAATTCGAGTTCCCAATTACAAATTGTTGAATATAAATGAAATTTTATCAAAAGGAACTTATGAATTCTTTGACTCAAAACTATGCCAAATTGATTTATTTTTAATTGGTTGTGTAGGGAATTACTGATTTAGGTTCATTTTTATATTCACATATATTTTACAACACATGTAAACCTAACTTTATTTTAGTCAATTGCTATATTCTCAGGCAGCTAAGTAAAATAAAATTGATTTGCACATAACTTAAACAATAACACAAAGGCTTAATTGATATATTTCTTATTCGAATTAACATTCAATCATTACAAGTCATTAAAAACTTATGCTTTACATATAGATCTTTTCTAAATCTTACTTTTTTAAGTGTAGATCTAAATATTAAATTAATTTACAAGGTAGTCGAGCTTGTAAAAGTGTTAAACACAATACGTAAAGATAAGTCTCACACAAACACATAAAACATCAAATTTATAAATTCATTCAAGCAGAAGAAACCAATTCAGCATAATTATAAGTTCAAGTCCTCACAATATCCTACCATAAATGTTTAGCCCATGAACATAATGAAGAATCTCATCATAACCAGGGTCAAATTCATTCCAAGAGAGAAGAATAAAGAAAAATAAGAGAAGCGATGAAAGAAAAGATGAAACTTAGTAATTTTCAACGTCTAAGCTTGATTCTCTTCTTTGCTTTGGAGCCCATTCTTTTCTCCTCATCTTGTCTCTCCTTCGTGCCTCCTTAGATCTGCTTTAGAAATCCTAACTTCACACGTGTGCAAAATTCGTATACATCACCTTTGTGGCCTTGACCCCTATTCCCGTGGTTGTGGTCACAACATTACTGGATAGCTTGGATTGCAAATTCTGTGAGGTAGTGAAATTGGTGGTTGTAGTCTCGTTGGCACCAGATTTGCATTGTGATTACTCAAAACGATTTCTTTCTCATTCCATGCTTTTGTTCTCTTAATTTGTATATTTGTCACCAATATTTCCTATAAAAAGCAAAATAAAATAAAAACAAGTAAATGCAATTTGATTTAATCTAGTAAATGAAAATAATTTAAAATGACATAGTTTACAAATGAATTACAATAGAAATGCATAAAAACTATACATGATACAAGGAACATACAAATAATGCAAACTAATGCAATTCTTATGCCAATTTATATATTTTTCGCAAATTAGTATTAAAAATGAGTCTTGATAACTCTACTAAATAAAGCTATCAAAGTATGATCTTGTTAGCCTGGTATAAGTAATTGCTTACTTAGCCAACAAAAAAAACCTACTTAATTTTTTTTATTTTTAAAATAAACTTATTAATCTAAGTGCGTTTGATTTGTAAGTCATGTTTTACCATTGTTTGAGACGTGTATGTATAACTATGAATTTTACTCTTAATTCCACTTATGCCTACACATTTTCAAAAATTCCTAATATATCTACGTATTTTACTTAAAATTCGACTTACGCTCATGCTATTGGGCCGTTAGCATTCCAATAAAATGACGAAAATGTCCATCTATAATTATGATTTTATAGTTAAAAGTTCATATTCAAATAAAATTTTAGCACTTTTACAACTATAAAGTTAAATATTATTTAAATTTAAGTTTTTAATTTTGAACAAACCATCCTTAAATCTATTTGTGCTGATATATTTGTCATTTTGCAAGGTTATTAACGACTCGTTTAACAGATTCTTAACGCCATAGGTATAAGTGAAGTTTTAAGCAAAATATATGAATATATTAGGAATTTTTGAAAATTCGTAAGAATAAGTGGAGTTAGGAATAAAATTCATGGATATATGTGGAATTTGCCCTTAAAAGTATCTAAAATAGTCTTATATTTAAAAAAATGCATGTATTAAAAATAATATTACTTAATTTATATATTAAATACATCTAAATAGGATCATTCTCAATCATAATAAGCTACCAATATATAATTTAAGGGTGCACTGAAGAAGGTGGAAAGTAAAAACTGTACTTCTATTTTTTTTAATATTGGAATTCTGAAAAACGGAATATACAGGAAAGTAAACCTGACCATTAAATTTTCGATTCACAGTTGACATTCAGTTTACAAGGTTATTAACGGCTCCTTTAACGAATTTTTAACGTCATAGACATAAGTGAAATTTTAAGCCAAATAAATAAATATATTAGGAATTTTTGAAATTTCGTAAGTATAAGTAGAATTAGGGATAAAATTCATGGATATACATGATATTTGCTCTTAAAAATATCTAAAATAGTATTATATTTAAAAAATGCTTGTATTAAAAATGATAATACTTAATTTATATATATTAAATACATCTAAATAGGATCATTACTCAATTATGATAAGCTACCGTCATATTATTTAAGGGGTGCACTGAAGAAGGTGGAAAGTAAAAATACTGTACTTTTATTTTTTTAATATTGTAATTTTGAAAACCGGAATATACATAAACCAGACCATTAAATTTTCGATTCACAGTTGAACCGTCATTCGGTTCGATTTTTAAAAAGTGCTCCGGATAAGTGTAGGAAGTTTTGGGTTCAGTTGTAAGATTAAAAAATCAGGTGGGATGTAAGTACACCGATATATATAAAGAAATATTCAATTACAAGTGCAGCTACCGTTATCTCAAAATGAGCCCTGTACAACGCTCATCAAACAAGACGGGCATCAGTTCATGGCGAGATGGTTTTTGATATTCATTCACCACGGACTAAGCCCTTTGATGGTTGGATTTTCCTAGCTTGGATGGCTGCCCTGATTCTTCATGCGATTGTCAAATATCAAATAAATACACTCCGATAGCGTGGCATGCTTCTGGAAACTATGAAATGCTACAGGCGCCGCCCACTTCTTCAACCTTGGATTCCATCTGGTACCAGTAGTCTCCATCTAAGGAATTGTGCATCCCAAAGGACCCAAACCCGCTTCTTAGTTCGGGCCTATAATCTGCTTTCGATGAATGATCATTGCCCGCTCTCTCTCCTTTCTCCCTTTCCGAATCGTCACCAGCTTCTTCTTCCCATTCTTCTCTATCCGAATCCAAATCATCCAGGACTCTTTCTGAAACCGAATCATCAACAACTCTTTTTTTACCATACCCTCTATCCGAACCCGAATCCAAATCATCATAATCATCAGCAGCAGCAGAGAACGTTTCTTCTCTCCATTCGTATAGGTCCGAACCCGAATCATCACCTTCTCCTTCTTTCCTTTGATCTCTGTCCGGACCCGAATCATCACCCCGCATTTCCTCCCTTGGATCTCTGGCCGAATTCTCATCTGCATCCGACGAATCAACAAACTTCCTTCGTCTCCACTCTCCCCGCCATTCGCGCGTCTCCGACCATTTCGGGCACCCGCGAATCTCCAATTGCAGATGATTGGGTGGGACGTACAGCCCTCGGAGCAGAGACCCCAACTCCTTGCAGTTGGTGATTTTGAGCGATCGGAGCGCATTGAGCTCGTCGATGCCGTCCGGCAGAAATTCCAATTTGGGGCATTCGTCAATCCTCAGCGTCTGCAGCGACTTGAGCTGCCCCAGCTCATCGGGCAGATGAGTCAGTGCTTCCAGATTCACAATCTCAAGCGTCTGGAGCGCCGTCAGCTGTCCCAGCCCCCCGGGCAGGGACTCTAGTCTGCAGCAGTTGAGGATTTGAAGCTCCTCCAGAGACTCCAGACGCTCCCATCCCTCATCTGCCAGTTCCTCACTTTTCATTTGCACGATGATCAACTTCTCCAGTCTGGGGAGGTCGGGCAGCCCACCTGAGAAGAATTCGCTGCTGTCTGTTAATCTGAGTTCTTCGAGGAGTGGAAAACGGCGTTCCGCCCCCACTTTGATGTTGCAGCATTCGGAGATCATCAGGTCTTTCAGAGGATTCCTGGCGAGGTGATACGGCAAAGACTCCAGCTTGGGACAATGCCGAAGCTTCAAGACACGCAGAGACGGCATTAGCTTTTCTGGCTCATGTTCTGATGCCAACTCCCACTTCTCAAATTCAGACATGTTCTGCAACGCCAGCTCTTCCATCTTTGGAAATGCTGGTGTTCCTCTTCCGCGTACATCACTGCTGCTGCTCCCGTAGTAGAATTCACGGCCCAGAGCTTTGATTCCTGCTTTCTCTATGTGAAGGTATTTGAGTGCAGGTAACTTCCCAAGCCCATCTAGATGGTTACAATGAATGAAACCACATAGAGTCACATTGGTCAGCTTTGAGAAAGATGAGTCCTCCATCCAACTAGGCAGTTTTGAACTGTTTTCGCAATGAATTTTCAGTACTTGCAGTTCTGGATGAGGTTGAAGGCCTTCTAGCATGCCGTCCATCGTCTTCATCTCCCCATTTCCTGAAGTGCAGAGATGCAACGTGGTGAGATATGCCTTGTTCCATAGCTGTGCTTTCCTTGCCTCTTCCTCACTCAAAGCTCTCTCCATATGTTCTAATTGCTGAGTTTTCAAAACTATTGTTAGACTTTCTTGTAGATTGTTAAGCCGCTGCAATTCACGAAGCCCACACCCTCCTTCCCCTCCTACAATGAACTTGCATAAGCTTTGGAGGGAACTGATGCTACCCAGCCCTTTCGGCAAACATTCAAGTTTGTCAGTGTTTTTGATTTCAAGATGCCTCAAGCTGATCATTCCACCCATGCCTCTAGGTAATCTTTGGAGCTCACTACATGAATTGAGTCTCAGACTGTGCAAATTCCTGAGACGATTCAATGATTTTGGCAGCCCGATTATCTTTGAATGAGACACATCCAAATACCTCAAATACTTCAGCTTCCCAATTCCATCAGGCAACTTCTCTATCTCTGAATGAGACAAGTCTAAATATCTTAAGCTATACAATTTCCCAATGCTTTTTGGCAGCATTTGAAATTTAGACGCACTGAAATGCAGGGCCCTCAGCAATCTTGCGCGGCGGACTAGATTGACAAGGGTTTTGTCAATTCTCTTAACTTTATTTAAATAGAGAGTCCGCAGCTTTTTTGCTTCCTGAGAAGCAACCGGAATACTGGGTTTCTCATCAGTGAAAAGTACAGATGCATGACGGACATTAATACAGCATTTTTCCGATTTTCCACCTGTATAGATGCCAATTTCATCCTTGGAAACGAGCTGAGCTAGATCATGAAGTTGATCATGCACTTTGTATTTGAAAACTCCATGCCTCTCAACAACTTGGATCATGGACCTTGCCACTAAATCATTGAAGTACTCAATGCCGATATCTTCCAATTCTCTTTTGTCTTGTGGCTGGATAAAGCCCTGTGCTACCCACAACCTAATCACTATATCTTTCACCAACTCCTCGTCTTTGGGAAATATCGAGCAGTATTTGAAGCATTGCTTTAAATGTGCTGGGAGATTACAATAGCTCAGCAACATAACTGATAACATTTTCTGCTTGACTTCAGGCAGTGACCATATTTCACTATGCAAGATGTTCTCCCAATCCTGAACTTTCCTCTTGGAATTCATTGCACTTCCCATCACCTGTGCTAAAAGGGGCACTCCTTCACATTTTTTTACTATTTCTTTACCAATCTTTTCAAACTTCAAGCAGCCTTCCCTTTTCCATCCACCAAAAGCTCTGCTACTGAACAATTTCCAACAATGGTTATCTGACAAACCGTTTAGCTCATGAACATAGGCAGCATCCATGGTACTTCCTACCTTTGCATTACAAGTGGTAACTAAAATTTTACTTCCTGAAGCACCACTTGTTAAGGACAGTCGTAATGGTTTCCACTTTTCATCGTCTTCGTTCCACACATCATCAAGGACAAGCAAAAAGCATTTCCCTTCTAGCGCTTCACAGATCTTTCCTTGCAATGAGCCTAGCTCAGATAGGGAAGTACTCTCTCCTTCTAAGCCTTCTAGGATTGCTTTCATAATCCGTATAATATCAAAATTTTCAGTAACACAAACCCATACAATCCTTTTGAAGTGATCCTTTACTTCTTTGCTAATGCAGATTTGCTGGGCTAGAGTTGTTTTGCCCATTCCCCCAATACCAACTATAGCAATAACCCGAACCTTCCCAACATCTTGACTACTTCCACTGACCAACTGGCTTATAAGGATTTGCTTATCATACATTCTGCCAATCATCTCGGGTGATGCCATGAGTGAAGTCGGTGGAGGCTGACTACCCCCTGGCATCCCATCTGCACCCGAGCTCCCATTGGTGCTGAGACTGTACTTGATTTTATCATCAGCAATGTGATCTAGTCTCTCCCTAATTTCTTTTATTTGCCATGCAACTTTGTAACGGGAACAAATTGCAAACAGCTTTGTGAATACCTTGATTCCGCTGGTTCTGTCCGCAAAACTTGCTTCTTTTTCAAGTCCCGGTATCAGTGGCTCATCCAGCAAGTCATCAATGTCGTATGCAACTTGTTTCAGCCTTGATAACCACAGACGCACACTTTCGCTAGCAACTTGCTTACTCTCTGCATCATGAAGAAGGGCTTCTATGGATTGGAATGTGCAGGAGAGCTTTTCCAGTTCATCGGTGGCACCCAAAAACAAGCTCGCCCTTTGCGCAAGTGCATCCGTGATTTTCTGCAAAGCAGCTGAAACGAGTGCATCCACCATCGCTGGCTGGGAGAACTGAGAAGGGTTCTTGCTGTATCTCCTCTTCTCTGTCCGCAGGGATTTGTCACCCAACGGAGGAATCACTTCACTTTCTTGTTCTGGTGACTGCCCCTCAGGAAGAATTTTTTATTTTATTTTTATTAATCTACTGTTGAGCTGTATACAACTGGTGCACGTGGGTGTCGATGCATCGGCCAAAAATTGGTTTCTAGGTCAAAACCAAGGCTCTAATCGTCTCTTTAGCGTATGTTTGTTTAATAACAATACTGTTCAAACTTAAAACTTTTTACTCTTCATAATTATTTGTTTATATTTTTCTATATAATTATCTTATTTTTCAATTATTTCTGCATAATTATCTATATAACTAACTTATTTTAGTTTCATTCTCTTTATTCTTCAGCATTATCCATGATATCACATTGTTTTTCTCTAATTTAAAAATTTTTTATTCAAAAGTTTTATTACTATACAAACGCACCTTTATTTGCATGTGGAAGCTATAGAAAAGATCTATGATTAATTAGCATGTTTTGAAAAATTTACCTTCAAAATAAAAAAAATTTGTATTATCTTATTCGTTTTAAAAATTAAAAATTGGTCAGTTTAATTGAATAAAAAATTTAAACAAATTAAAATGTTATACAGTGAACTTGGTTAGCGTCCGAACCGGCTTACAAGAGTTGCATACAAAGCTGAATGCTAAACAATCGATCACTAGAGCAAAACCCAATTTTATTGATTTTCTCGTTTTTGTATTTTGGGATATGAAGTTGGTTTTATGATGCCTTATTGAATCAGGCGATCAGACAATACAAATGCATTTGCATCTCCAGGACGTGGGCCATCAGCCGCTCCGATGTTCACTGCTCATCATCTCCACCACGCGGTGAAAGCTTGGAACCTCAAACGTCAATCTGCGGAAACCAAGTCTTCGCTCTCGTGCTCCATCAAAAGGATTTTTTTTTAAAAAAAAGTCTTCGGTCTCATGGGTGCAGATTTTGATGTAGGGAACACCAGGTAATATATTTATGATTTACATCTTTGAATAATCTCATTGCATAGTTTGAAAGACATCAACGTAAACACGACTATCTACTAAAATATCATTAACTACTATTTTTAATTATATGGCATGTTTGAAAAAGGATAAAATTTTTGGATGAATTTTTTTTTTTTTTAAAATATCATTAACTACTATTTTAATCAAACTTTTGTATAGCCACACAAACGATAAAAATTTAAACTGGTTTGTATTCACTCTAAAACTATGCTTATCTTGTAGCCCCATGAACTTTAATCAAGTTTATATATTTTTACTTAGACATCATATTTTAAGTATACCTTTAATCAGGTATATATATTTTTACTTAGACGTCGTATTTGAAATATAGTGGATGATGGAAACTCCATAGCAAGTTCAACACTAATTGAATGTTGAAGGTGCTGTACGCGAACGCTGTTCAAGGGCATTAATTGGAGGGTTGCTATTCCATATGATCACCTATAAATTAGCCGATTTAGAGGTGCCAAAAAAAAATTCATAAGAACGTAGGCGCCTCTTAGATCGACACCCTGCAAAATTGATAATTTATTATTATTATTTTTTAAATAAAAAAAGACAGAGATACATGTGCTACTGCGACCTGAATATAAATGCATTGGTTGCATCGGATTGGGATGCTAGAATTTCAAGAATAGATCATCCCATTGGTTTCTAATATAATTTTTCATTTTTTTTAATACATAACTATTTTAATTTTTTCTGTTTACAATATTATTTTATTCATTTTCAACGTATGTTTCAATTTTCCGACATACAACATCCTCTACTAATCCAAATCCCTTCTCAATCCATTCAATTGGTTGCTGAACCGGTATACATGATGATATACGGTCATTGATCATAACTTTTTTTTTTTTTTTTTTAATGATTTCTGAACTAACCAATAAAGTGATTTAAAGATTTAAACATAATTATATTGCTTCCGTCTATGAAAATCCAAATCCACAGCAAGGCGGAAGGCATATTATTATTCTTGCGCGGTGCTTGGACCCACGAAAACAGCAGCAGAAGATGGCCACATGCTGTTGCGGGCCATGCGAGAAATAAACGCAGGCACATGGATAGTTAAGGCGACTGATTCTCAGTCTTTTTTTACTCCGTTTTGTATTCATTTCACGAGGCCAGCTAGCTACAAAAGCATCGAAATCAGTTTTTTGGATTCATGAGAGCGAGAGAGGGAGTAAGAAAAACAGATTTTCCTAGACCACTAGAGCCAAAACCGGACTAAAAATTGCTAGCACCACGTGGACAACCAAAACAGACCTCCAGCCAAATACTCTGGTGGTGTCAATGTCATAGGCTCATTCATAGCATGTAATCCGTCATTTCGGGCAGCCTTCTGAAGTAGTTGAGCGGGGCAGAGGGAAGCTTGTGACGGAGGCAGGGCGGCCTAAGCATATAGAAGCCAATGGCAATGGCCACCACCTTGAATGGTGTGAAATACAAAACGATGGCAGCAATCAAACACACCACCAAAAAAAGGGCTGTCGCTCTCGGATCCCGCCAACTGAGCAGGGCCTGCACCCGTTCCCCTTGCCTGGCCACGTTCCCAACCACTTTCGCTATCCTTCCACACACAATTCTCATTCGATCATACCTCATCCTGACAAGTCCTTCCGGCCGAGAAGTCGGAAATGGATCAAACTCCTCGTCCAGCTCATCTGGATGAACAGAATCTGCATGAGAGAGCCCAGCATCCAAGTGAGGAGGTCGACTTGGCCTCTGACCGTAGTTCCGAATCCCAATCAAGAAGAGGCACATGAACATGGTTGGCAGGATGAGCCTGGGGAAGGAAACGAGGGCCGCGAAGACCACGTGAATCAGGATGGCCTTCCCAGGGTTCTTTCCATCCCACACCTGATCAAACCATTTCCCAACCGCAATGAACCAATTCAGCACACCCATGATCCACAAGGACTTAGCTTTGCTTCTTCGACTGCTCCACTTACGAGAACCCGCATCTAACATGTACTCAACAACTTCCTTCCTCAGAGGGGGCTCAGCTCTGGCCAGCCTCATTGACACTATTTGTGTCGCCTGGTATCTCAAGCTCTCAAGCTGAACATCGGGCAAGGGATGATGGTAGTGCATCTTCGGCAGCAATGGCCTCCCCCAATAAATTCTTGGCATGTGAAAGAAGGAGTCCACGAAGGAACAGGTGAACCTCACAACCAACTGCAACTCCCCCATTTTCATCACCCCAGTTGGATGGAGCACCAGGAGTGGGTATGAATGAGCGTAAACCCGATTGGTTTCCAGTGTCGACAGACGGATTCTCACTTTCCCAAATCTGTAATCTCTAGATTGTGCGTCTTCTGTCTCCAAATGACTGTTGTGGAAGACCCCTACCGTGATCACAGTACATGGGTCGAAGACCTCCCAGGCATACTGCTCATTCCACCTTGGAGCAGAGCTACCAACAACCGTCCTCGTCCTCACCCATTTCAGCCCATATTTCGCAACGCAGTAGGCGTGCCCATCTTTGGTAATGTTGTTCATTATCAACAGCTGTTGAGCACCCAAAATGCCCAGCTCCACAACCCCAATGCTGGGCTGCCACAGCTGCTTTGCTGTTGGCCTAAGATCACTGCTGTAATCCATTGATTCATCAAACACATGGTACCCACCATCCAAGCATATTCTCAAATGAATCACCCCTTCCACAGCAGCGTCATCCTTCACCAGATTACACCACCTAGTTCTCACCTCCTTGTGGTGAAGCCTCCTCTCCACGCTCTGCAAGGGAACAAAAACTTTACCCAGCACACGAGCTTCCTGATGAGGATACACAATGTTCTCCACACTCACAATCAACAACTCCTCCAACGGTTCTGCGGCTACAAACATCAAATCCTCGTTCCAAATGGGGCTCTGAGATGTCTTCGTCCTCGAGACCTGATATCCCAGAATAGCTTTCACATAGACTTGTGGGTTCTCACTAGTTTGCAAGCCCTGTGCCTCAATGACATGAACCCTAAGATACCAAAGAACGGGAGAAAGATAGACTCTGGACCTGGTGTTTGGCAGGCGTTCACCAGAAACTGCCTCTGCACCAGCTCCAGCCGTATCATCAAGCCATGCCTCCCGAAAAGCTTCATCTGCCTGAGTGCCCAGCCACACTGCCAGCATTATCTCCCCACTCACCTTCTTTCCTTGCCAATCTTCCAATCTATACCACTGCGGTGCTAAAGGACTATCTCCCGCAGCATGTTCGGGGACTTTATTCAGATCAAAACCCACAACTCCCATGAACTCGTCCTTCACGATGTCCTTATCCTTCACCACGACGTGCACGGCAGACGAATGGAGTCGGGAGAAAGCAAAAAGCTGGTTCCATTCGGGGTTTGCCGTTTTTTCGCGATGCCGAGTCGTGGCTTTGTACTTCCCGAGCCTCACCTCCACATAGGGATCCACGATCCCGCTTGCATGTTCGGGTAGGAGGCCTCTGGCTTTAACGACACGAACGTAAAGATACTGCATCTGCTCGACGAGGTCGTAGGCATTGGTGAGCTTTTCACCGGCGGCATTCCTGCGGCCAGCAAGGCCAATGTGGGGCGAGAATTCTTCTCCTGTAGTGTTTGGAGTCGGCTGCATTTTTCTCAAAGTGAAGTCGCTAATGAAATCTTTGCAGCTCAAGGAACAAGGAATTGCAATGACATGATGCCATCGTGGAACGGAAGTCAAATCCCAGCCAGAGTCTGTAGACTGGAGACAAGAACTGCCGAATTCTGGACTTCAAAGGGGTGACGGCCCAGACCTGTTTTATGCGAATAACTAGCCTGTTCGCCGGGGTTAACTTTTTGGTTGGTTAGCCCAGGCTAAAGAACACATTTTTTTTTTTTTGAATTTTTTTAAAAAATAAGACTCTTAATTTAGATATATTTATTCTATAAGTCAAGTTTTATTTTTTCTCTAATATGAATATATGTGTTTGGTTTTTAACTACAGTTGTGTTTTAGTCACTTTCAACCATTAAAATGACTAAAATACTTTGTGTTATATTTTTATGTATACATCATGATATTTTCATATTACGATAAAGTTCATCCACACCCACACAATGAAAGAAAATTTTTTTTTCCCTAAAACTTTACTACAAGAGAGAAATTATAAACCTCCACAAATAGAAAGAAATGGTAAAACCCTCATCACAGAAGGACTAAGATGTAAAACTCCTATTTATTATAGTTGTATTCAGAAGTATTTGAATAACCAATCACCTTCATGCAGGTGGCAGCTGTTACCCCGACGCCAGTGGCGTCATGGCAAAATGACTAAAGTGCTTATAATTTAACAATAAAAAAATGCATATCTTAAAAAATAGTAAAATTTAATTTATGCAGTAAATATGTTATTTCGTTGGGTTTAAGTAACCAAAAAGTTAGCTTCGGCTGACGAGCATATCACTCATTTTATGCATTCGAATGTAGGTTGTGTTTTGGTCACTATAAACCATTAAAATGACTAAAATACTTAAATATTTAAAAATTGAAAAAAATATCATATCTTAAAAAATAGTAAAATTTAATTTATACAATAAATATGTTATCTGGTTGGGGTTAACTAACCAAAAAGTTAGCTTGGGCGACGAGAATACCACTTTCTTATGCATTCCAATGTAGGGATTTAAAATAAACTAAACTTCGTAATTCAAAAATCCACAGCTTAAAAAATCTTCATTTGTTTGAAATCTCTATTTCATTAAACAACATGAGTCTTCCAATTTACTCTTATGGATTTAAGGATTCAAAGTATATAGAAGAATCCTCTTAAACTTTTATTCCTAATAAATTAGTTATTAAATTGATATATCTTCAAGGAATAATACTCAGCAAAATCTTAATAGCTCAATAATTAAACTGATTTATCTTATGGGAATAATCAAATATCTGCATAATACAAAAGTTAAAATCTCATAGGATTTGTAGGGGTTTAAACACGTATAAATTAATCATATTTTTCAACGTTCATGAAATATGTGATTACTTAGGAATAAAATGACTTCGAGGGAATAGATTTAAACAAATAATTTCAGTTATTTTTGCATATGAAGGAAGAAAAATCTTGTCAATATGTAGCGCAAAAACAAAATTCCACAAACTTCACTGAATTGAAGTTTCTTTTTAACAGAATTTCTAACCTCTCATGTTTCTTTTTGGCATTCGTAATACTTAACCTTTAACCTTTTACATGCAAGTCAGTACTTCCAATCATCCGAGCTATATAATTTGCGGCGATAAAATTTTATAATATATTTTTTCTACTTTTAGAATGGTCTACATACGATGCTTAAATTTTCAATGGTTAAGAAATTAATGATGCACGTAAATCCACATCCAAGACTTTGAATAGTGAACACTAATTTGCAATAGGTAATTGTTTAAATCTATCTATAACGTCTACTATCATCTGGAATTATTATTTACATCTCAAATGATTATAGAATAGTTATTCTGACATTATGAGCTCGAATTATAGGTAATTATTATAAATACTCTAGAATCAGGCCATTCTATCAATATCTGCAGTTACCAGCATGTGGGTGGGACGTCGTTTCATGATCTAGTGATGACATACATTGGTACAAGATTGAAAAAATAATGATTTCTTGGCGATTCTAGATTTGATAGGCAAAACTAGAAGGAATCCTTTTTGAATATAATGAAGCATACCCAGAAGCATTCACCCGAGGATGCCCAATCATCGCTTAGGAGGTTTGATCCTCTTATTTCATCCCTACTCACTTAAGCATCCAAATCCAGCCCACGTTTCTCCTCAAGCATAAGCCAGAGTCCAGTCACACCCGTTAAGCATTTGGCGGATGACGATTTGTTTTGGAGTCAATAGCAAAACAAAGGCATTACAAAAGCCGAAATCGTCAGGGCCACTTTGTTTTATTTCAATCAGAAAAGAGGTGGTGGGAAGAAAAGGAGGTAGTCTTTCAAGTGCAAATTCGCATCATCCTCAACTAGAATAGGTGGAAGAGGATACTGACATCTTGCAACTAAAAGATACTGTGTCAGGGTTTGTCTGGTTAAAGATAAAAGTATTCGATGAAAAGTTTTCAAGATTAAAGTTATTAATTTTTCATCAAGATTAAAATTGTCACGTTGATAGGAAATGATGTGATATGATAGCGATAATGATGAGGCGTAAAGAAAATAAAATAAAAATAAATAGATTAGTTGTATGAGCAATTGTGTAGAAATGATTAAAAAAAAAGTTGTTTGTATAAAAAAATAAGAAAATATAATTAAAAATAAGATAATTATTGAGATCGAAAAATTTTAAATTGAAAAATTTTAATACAAAAATGTCGTTTGATTTTTATTTATTTTTTTTTAAAATGCTACCATAAAAAAATGCTTTCATGTTTAGAATTTGTAACACTGGATAGACGTCAAAGGCGTACTGCTACTGTTCGGGCTTTGCTGGGATAAAATGCAGCGTAACGCAATTTACAGCAGCGCGGGGAAGCGAAACCGGATTGGTTGTGTAGTCCGCTTCCACTAGCAAGAAATTGTAGCTTTTTCGAATCCGAAATTTGAAAGTACAATTTTCGATTTGGATTTAAAAAATCCGAGATCTTTTAAATTTCTGCTAAGCTAAAAGTTTTTATTTCATAAGTTCTTAAATGCTTACGCATGAGCAAATTGCCGGAACGTTTAAACCATTGAAAATGACTAGAATATTTTTGTATTTAAGAAAAAAATATACATATTTAAAATGACAAACTTGATTTATGATTTAAATACAACTAGATAAAAAATTTTTTAAAAATGAAAAAACATATTGTCGTGGCTTAGGCTAATAGTTGTATTTATTAGCTCAGGATAACAAGTTCATAATCCTTTTTATTATCAAACAAATCTTATCATTTTGTCTAGTATTATTATGCATGCACAAAATTTATAAATTACAAAATAAATATAATAAAATGATTTAATGTTAAAATTAATTTCAAATTTGTAGTTTAAATATCTTAATCATCTAAAATATTATTACTACGTGGATAAATGATTTTCTAAAACATTGTTACCTTCTGAATCTAAGCATTTTGATAATTTACACATTAATATATATCTTTTAGGCAAATATGAGTATGTGACTCATATATATCTTTATACTTAAGACCTATATATATTTTTGATTTGCATGAAATTTAGTTTCATAAATAAATAATGTTAATATAATGGATGTGAAAAGTATAAGGTTTCATGAACTACTTCCATGTAATTTGGTTATGTAAAAGCGAAACTCATTTGCTCACTAGATTTAGAACTATTTGTTTAGTTGGCAAATCGAGTTCTGTACAAATCAAAAAGGTGCCTAATATCATTTGATAAATGTGTAAAACCAATCTAATAAAAATATTTAATTTATGGAGCAAATTTTAAAATGTTAATAAATCATATAAAGTATTCTTTCTCTGGGGTGAATAATTATATAAAAAGTTAATTTCAAAGATGACTACTTCTATATGGCCACTTATTTATGAAAATGACAAAAAGAATGATATATTTTACCCTTAATTTCAAATAGAATAACCTTAAAATTGATGTTAGAGTGATGTAAAATTACAAAATTATCCTTAATAAAAGTAAAACTAATTTACTTTTTTATTTGTTCACAAGATGATACAAAAACACAAAATAAAAATATACTAAACCACTCTTTTTTTGTTCTTATATGTATATGTTCCTTCTAAAAGATATGACCGGGGAAATTTTGTCATTTAAAATTTTAACTATATTATTTAACAAAACCTAACTCGTTGTCGTCTTTGTAGCTAACCCTTTCATAAATTATATAATATTTTAATAAGAAATGATCTTGTTAGCCGAGGATAAATAATGACTTAATAAGCACACCGTGAAAATTTCATTTGAATTTTTTTTATTTTTCTCTCATAATCATGTTAATGTATATGTATTCAACATATACACTAAGTTTTATCATCTAACCCTCTTAATTTTTAAAATATTGATGATTAATTTAAAATTCAATTCATTTATTATATTTAACATCACTTGTTTATCTAAAAGATCAAGTTTTATACAAATCAAATATGTGTATAGGCTACATTTGCTCAAAAAAATATATAGAAATTATAAAAAATATTTAGATCAATTCACACATATATTAAAATGTAATAATACTTTTTATAAACATTTATCTACATAGTGATGATATTTTTAGATGATTTAGATGTTAAAAAACTACTTAAAATTATTATTTTAGCATTAAATTATTTTATTATGTTGATTTTATACATTTATAAGTGGAACCATAATCAATGAAATTAAACAAATAAAAAAGTTTTTAAGATATTGCAAATGATGCTAAATATAACAGATGAAGTGAATTTTTCATCAACCATCAAGATTTTAAATCACCCGTGGCTATCGCAGGTGGAAGGAGTATTGGCCCCTTAGCTTAAAGTTATCAGTTTGAACCTAATCTCCCTCCCTTTGGTAGGAATGGGTTTCTTCAAAACAAGTCCTCCGAAATGGAGATTTTTACAATTTCCTCCGCGATTGATTGATTGTAGAGGTTTTAAGATTTCCTCATAAATGTGAAGGTATTATAGAAAAGTTCCTCCATATATGCGATGGTTATGAATGTGCTTTATTGTAATATTAAGTTATTATATTGTATACATACTAATAAAAAAATTAACATTTTAAAAATATAGAAGATTACATAAAAAAGAAGTATTATAGAAGCAGAACAGTGTATATATATATATACACACATACATATGGGCCCCATCCGAAAATAGTACCAATCCAACGTAATAAAATAATTTGATGTAAATAATAACTTTAAAGTATCTGATTGGGATGAAAATTGGTAAGGTAATAGAATTCATTATTCTAAATACAATGGGTGAAGTAGATCATGATTTCGTGATCATGTGGGGCCCATTTTTGGGCCACTGCACCGGAACAACTCTCATATATATATATATATATATATATATAGATTTTTTTTTATTGGAAGATATTTTACATCATATCTCAATTCATATTACATTAAAACCCTAAGACAATTCTAACAAGCTTACAATGAAAGACGACAACAAGCTTCCACAAATCAAATGGGGAGACCATTAGCTCTCATCAAATTATAAAGGGAGACTACATGCCCCCACATCAAATATGGTTCAGAATACTACATGAGATTCGAACCTTGCACCGGCTATGAACGGAAATTCCATTTCGCAGCCGATGAACAGATATATATATATATATATATAGATTTTTAAACACAGGGCTATATAGCTACAGTACGTACAGATGCATTTTATTTTTTTATTTTTATGATAGTTTGACATTCGCAGGCATCATTTACATCTTCCATTATCTTTAATTGACATTTTCCACCTTCCAAATTCCAAAGAGATTAAAAAGAACGTATGCACCGTGATGACATGATAAGGATAAAATAATTTGTCGGGATGACTCGAGATATGCGCATTTATGCGCATTATTCCGAATAACCAGTATGCCGTAATTTAAATAACAGAAAATGAAGGAATAAATACAAAAAAAAAATGCAGAATAATTAGGATTAGAAAATAAAAAATGTCAATAATAATTTAAAAATAAAAACAGACGCACCGACAGTCGACAGATAAAGGCTCGTGCAGAAGAGGACGAGGCAAGGAGGAAGAAGATGCATTGAACAGAGAAGCAATTTCGAAGCAATCACATATCTGCTGTGGCTGTTGGGGGGATGAACATGGTCAACGACGCAAGCTAGGCCAGGTGCACTGTACTCCAGCTCCAGCAGACCACCAGGCCGCCAGACCTCTTTTCATCAAGAAACGTGCCCGCATGGCACACCCAACGAAACTCACCTTCGGACCATCCACACCGTCCATCTTGGGGATTGATGCATCATCTCTGCCTGCTGTCGACCAGTGGATGATTTTTCCTTCCGCGTATATCTATACAGTGGCTGTTAAATGCTTACACAAGCATCGAGAGCTTGCGACATTGTTGCCCATTCTTTTAAATTTTTTTAAAGGAAAAGTCTTCAACGCAACCGGTTGCTTTCACCATGCAGCCGGGTGTTTTTAATTTTTTTTTTTTTTTTAATATCGCATTCTAAATCTAACCCATCCATCGTATTTTAATTTATCAATATTTAAATGCCACGAAAATTATATTATTTAGATTATATATATAATCCACAACAAGTATAAATATACGTGATTGTTTGTAATTATATTGTATAAGATTATTGATTATAAAAGTTTTCAACGTTCTTAATTTATTTGTATATTCATGTTATTTGAATTTGTATATAATCCACGATAAGTATAAATACATGTGGTTGTTTATAATTATATTTGATAAGATTATTGACTATAAAAACTTTTAAATTTAGATTATTTACATGTAGAGTAAATGAATAGTTTTAAACCTAATGAATAAATTGGATATGAAGAAAAATTAAGTGGTTGTAATTTGCCACCAATTGTACTAAAGCATTTCTCTTATATAAATTCGTAGATATGTGAATCCAAGCATAATTCTCTAAATTTTAAATTTTCATATTTTAAAATATTTCGAATTTTAAAAATAAAAATTAGTAATTTATCATGGGTCAGCATGTGAAAATGCTTAATCTTTTATCCTTAGAACTATTAAGTATAAAATTCGGGCAAATCAATCTTGCTTGGATCAATTATCTGTCAAGAAATTAAACTTTTAAAAATAAATATTCCTTATACAAGTATTGAATCACATTATATACTCAAAATTTTCTTCTAAACCTCACTCGCGTGTAATTATTCATTCTTCACACTTAAAAATGATTTTTGCACGTACATTAAGAACTCTCAAGTCTCAACCTTAATAGTAATCTAAGTCATAAGTTTTCTATGTAAATTTCCATCAAAAAAATATTATTTTAAATTTAATTTAGTTTTAAGTCGAAATTCATACTAGCAAGTTTTTATTTAAGTTGAGAGTTACAATTTCCTGTAAATATAAACAAATAATTTATGTAAACAAAAATAATACATGGTCTAATAAATTAAGAAAAATATGAGTAAATATTATTTAAAATTTATAAATATATTGCATATTTTAAAATTAAATAAGGATAGAAAAATTGAGTTTGAGTTTACATAAACACTAAACATGAACCAATTTACAAATTACAAATTGAGTTCAAGTTTTCCGGTTTGAATTTTGTAAAAAGTATGTTCAAACAAACTATATTTTCCATGGAGGCATGGGTTCAACCAAACTAAAGTTTTACCCTTAGCAGGTGTTTCTTAAAGCCCAACACTTTTCAATTTAAAATTTTTTATTTTGTACCATTATTTTTTTAATTTTTTATTTCTTCTTATACACATATCATGATTTTTAATCATTTGTAGGTAGCAAGTTATTAATTTAATATATCTCTTTTAACTTTATTTTCTTTATTCCTTACCAATATCCCTATTATATTACGTTATTGTCTTCAATTTCAAAAATTTTTACATAAAAAATTTTCCATCAAAATTTTATCACTTCCTAAACATACTTAAAGTTTGCAAAATTGACCAACTGAGTCGTGCTTAGTTGGCGGCCATAGCGGTAATGGGGCATTTGCGGAGCTGTGGTCGGGGGTTCGAATCCCATGTTGGGATTTCGGCCCGGAAAATGTTGTGGGAGCTGTGGTCTCTCTTTGGCTTAGTGGAAGCTGTGTCTTCCTAATTCTTTGGTGGAGCTGTGTCTCCAAATTTCTTTGGTGGAGTTATGTATCTCTGTATTTGTAAGAATGTCTCAGAATTTCAATGTAATGTGTTGAGATGTATGTAAATATAATAAAAAAAAAAGTTTGCAGAATTGTACGTTTTCAATTCCAAAAGGAGATTTTTCATATTGATCCCTCAAGTTTACAAAATTTACACTTTTCAGTACTAAATTGCATATTCGTAATAGATAGATTCTAGTTTTAAAATTTTATTGACCCATCCCTTTGGTAAATGAAATCTTAGTACCATTAATTATGACGTATAGTCACCAAAATACCTTTTTTACTACTGATCCGAACTATGAATAGATAACATTATTTGGTTGAATTAATTTGTAAGTTATTATTTTTATTGGATTTTTTGAGAAAGCGATATTTTAAACTTTAGGACACCAGCAGGACATTTTAATCATTTAATTTCAAGTTTTGTTTCAATCATTTAGGTGCAAAACTCATTTTTAAAATTTTTTATAAAATTGTTAATCTAGATATGTTTAGCTTATGTATTAAATTTTATCATTTTTGGATATGTGTATATAATTTATTTTTAAAAATTTGATTATTTTAGTAATTTAAAAATGACTAAAACCTCTATACTTTAAAAAATAAAAAAATATACATATCTCTAAAAATAGAAATTTTTTTTATAAATTAAATACATCTAGATTAATAGTTTCATAAAAATTCCATAAAAATAATTTTATAAAAATTCGAAAAAAGATTCTTCCACCCTGAATGCACGGAGACATTTTTTCATGTCTTTCACGAACTTAAAGTTACCAACAAAAAATCTAAAATTTAAGAATTAAGAGGCGCAAAAATTGGGCAAATGAGGTATTACCTCGTTGCTAACCACATTTACAGCCACAAAGTTAACGCGGTTTCAAGTGGTGGCAACGGCGCCCTCTACATATATTGTAGGAGCATTCACGAACAGGAGAATGTAGGGTATATTATTAGAAATGTTGTTAAAATATTAAAGAGTAAATTGTAAGAATGTCTCAAGGGTCTAATTATAACACAAGTTGAAATATTGTAAATAAATACATAAAATAGCGTAAAATTGGTAAGTGTTCCAAATCTTCAAGGGATAGAATGAGATGGAAAAATATGCTAAAAACGTAAAAATATGTATTAGAAATGTGAAAAATTACATTAAAAATTTAAAAAGCTATCCAAAAAATAAAAAATCTATCTCATGCGCGCATCCCACTTAAGCCCGGGATCCTTTAGAGCACCCCTTACGTACCTTCGTGCGGTAAAAAATCGCAAGCCTCTTGTCCGTGCCATCCTCTGTTTACATGCGGTATCCCACTATGGTGCCAACCTAACTTTTAATTGTTTCGCTTTTTAAAAGGTCTAATTATAAATGGAACTTTTTATGAAACGTGCGGTGACAAAAAATTAAGAAAGATTTGTTTGTAATTTTAAAGGCCCTTTTACTGATATTTTAATATTTGGCATAAAAGACGAAAGTGCTTTTAGAAACGTAAAATGACCAAGAGGACAGAAAATATTTTAAACTTAAATTATTATACTAATAAAAATGTTATTAATGAAAAGATTTTAGGAATAAATGATCAATATATAAAATTTCAAAGCCTATATATTCAGATGAAAAGTAGTGATTAAAATAAATATTTAAAACTTTTTAATGAAAAATTCTTGTAATGATATTAATATTAAAAATGATACACCATCAATTTCGCATTTATAAATCAGTAAGATAAAATGTTTTAAGAATAAGAAAAATCAAATTAATATATAAAATTTCAAAGCCTATTTATTTAGGTACAAAGTGGTGATATTGAATAAATAATCTTCATAGAAAAGATTTAATTTTATGATATTATAAATTTTTTTTTTACCAAAAATACTTATACTTGTTCATACGTTTCTATCAATTTTATGACGAATTTCTGTCCTCCAACTAACTACATGCGAGATTGGCTTATGCGAAGTGTCCGATGGAGAGCATCAAATGCTCCGCCAAACATGGCATAAGATTTGAAAGCTAACCTGTCCGAGCGTGAGCTAGAGCTTATCTCGGTCAGCAAGAACGGCCGTTATTTCTTTTCCGAGATTGCCATTAACAGCTGCATCCCTCTTATCTTCGGCATTGTTAAGAAAATCCCCAAGTCAATATCTAGCAGCGATTAAATTGGTGCGGTCTAAAAAATTAGTGCTTCGAAAAAAGGGAAAAAAAAAGTACGCTCTGTTCTTGCCACCCAAGGGAGATGGGCATGAATGCTAAGGGTGTATTTGGCAAATAAAAAAAAATTAAAAATTTTCAATCTTTATAACTCGTTTTTAATCATTTTTCATATTTTTCTATATAATTATCATATTTTTAATTATTTCTTCACAACTATTTATATAACTATCTTATTTATTTTAAATTTACTTATGTTACTTATCATCATTATTACTATTATATTACATCATTTTTATCATTTCAAAAAATTCAAAAATTTTCTTTTAATAACTTTATCAAATGCCAAACAGGCCCCTAAGTATAATGGTTGGCATGGCATCACATGAGGCGCACACTGTTTTCTTTGAATACAGTGCATGATCGAATCTTCCTTGAATATATTGTTCACATGGATATCTAGTTGGTTAATTTTTGTCAAATCTTTTAACAAATTTAGCCATATTGAGTTTGAGTAAAATAGTTGAAGTATCAAATAAATTTCAACAATTTGAAAATGTCAAAGGTGTAAAAAACTGAGATGGAAAAGAAAATTTTTCATTTTTTTTCCCAACGTAAGGAGAACAATTGCCTTCACAACTTTCTTCAACAAGTCAATTTCATAGACTGAATATTCATTTACAAAAACAATAATTTATATCAGCAGGTGGCTTTTATGTATACATTGCACATTTGGATGGGCATAACAAAAGTATAATGCCTAATGGATGGGCTTAGCCTAATTATTATTAAAGCAAGAAATAATATTAAATGCGGTTATTTTATATGCTTTAACGATAAATATATTAATTTTTAATACATTGATATGTTAGGTGCATATTTGACACCCCTAGATTTGTTGAATGCGAGATTATAATTTGTAATGCCACCCTTTATTCTTTATCGTGTAATCAATAACTTCTCAGGATTTATATATAATCAACGGGCATTATATGCTTTGGTTTGTAATCTAAGAACACGTAAGGTTACAGTATTTATTGGTCACATCTCTCCACTTAAAGTGTAAAATTTTCTTGTAACAATGATTTTTTTTATTGGTTCGTAAAATGTTACATCTCATCATTTGATATTTTAAATAAGCTCAAATTTTATATAGAAGAAAACCATCAGCTCCTACCTATTATTTATATAAGAGGCAACTAACTTCCACATATATAGATTAGAATCTCTGTCCCCAGGAATGTTGGCAAAGTTTCTACCACCCTTGTAACAATGACTTTAGTGTGGTTAAGAAATTGTTTTGTTTAAGGTAGAAGCTAGAGTAATAAAAACTGGTCAACATGTAAACTAAATTATTCAAAATTTTAACCAAATGTAAAAACAAATTATAATTTAATCACAATTGTAGCGAAATTATATATATATAAAAAGAAATAAGAGTTCACATGTCACTTAAAGCTTTCAACCAAAGGAATTAAATTCGTGCCATTTGCCACAACATAGAAGATTGTCTTCCTATTTTGTAGTTTCCAAGTTTATGGTATGCACAGTTGTTAGATTGGATGTATGAAATGCTTTCCAAGTTGAAATAGGGAAGGAAAAAGGATACAATAAATGAGAAACGGCCATAGTAATTCATCCAACTTGGCCCATCAAATCAAAACAAAAAAGTTGAAATGCTAAGCAATTCTATCAATCTCAGGATACAAATTGTATGATATGAAATGCGAATTAGAGGTATGTTTGGTAATGTATAAAACTTTTGAAGAAATGTTTTGGAGAGTAAAAATTGTTAAATGATTGATATGATAGGGGTAATGATGAGTAGTAAAGAGGATAAAGTTAAAATAGATAGGTTAGTTGTGTGGATAATTGTGTAGAAATGATTGAAAAGTAAGGTAGTTATATAGGAAAATGTGAAAAATGATTAAAAAATATGATAGTTATAGAGAGTGAAAAGTTTTAGATTGAAAAGTTCTAACTCGATATTTTTTGTTGATTGCCAAACACACCTTAGATAAAGAGATTGGACAAAGATAAATTATTATTTATTGAGAAAGGAATTTTATAATAAAAATAAAATTAGTATAAAAATGAAAAAAAGTAAAGTTGTTACAAATTGTAAAACGAGTATTGTACTACAATTGTATCCTCCCCAAGATGCTTATATTCCAAAGTTTCGAGATTTGAAAATGTCGATCAATGGACTGGTTTATTTGTGGGCAAAGCAAACAGATTTGTAGCCCAGTGGGGGTGGTTTTGAAAATACCGGAAGATAGAGGGATGAAAATAAAATCCAACATTTAAATTGCAAATTTGTCCATTTGTGCACACCCAAATATAGACGGCTGCTCGTGTTCGTGCTGGAGAGGAATCGGGAAAGGAATGCTTCATGCGCCGCAGAAAAATCCTAAATTTTTTCTTCCGTATTTTAAACCCTACCTTTCTCTTTCGTGATTCTCCGCTTCCGAAATCGACAAGTCCAGTTGGAAGATGACTAGAAAGCTATCGCAGGCATGTAGTATTGGTTTTCGACTCCTACTCCATCGATTTTCTCTTGCGTTGTTGTCGGATGTTGCTTGTGTTCCATTGCTTGTTGAAATATAGATAGCGAAATTTTGCAATCGGAGCTGTTGAAAAGCTTTAGTTTCGAAGCTTTCGTTGGAATTTTGCAGGAATGGAACTGGGTCTGCTTCTATTCAGGGCCGTTGAACCCTGTGAATAGCCTGTTTTGTGTATCGTCTGCGTATGGTGGGGATGATTGTTTGAGATGCTTGGCGAAAGGGGGAGCAAGGTAACTTTTTGGGGATTGATGGATAATTTTTCATACGTTGGAATGGAGGGAATCATATGGATTGATGTTTCGGGTTCATAGACAGAAAAGTTGTGATTGATTGTGAAATTTGGCTCCAGAAGATTTGTTAGTTCGTTTTTCATTTAGGTTTGTTGCTGGACCGGTCCCATGGAGCAACTTGCGATTATTACACAAGGAATGGGGGATGCCTCTGATTTTGAAGTTGATGACTTCAGGTGTGACAACCTGGCTGAGAATGATGTCAGTGATGAGGAGATTGAGCCCGAAGAATTGGAAAGACGAATGTGGAAGGATCGGATCAAGCTCCAACGCATCAAGGAGAGGCAGAAGCTTGCAGCTCAGCAGGCTGCTGAGAAACCCAAGCAGAGACAGACCTCAGATCAGGCCAGGAGGAAAAAAATGTCGAGGGCCCAAGATGGTATACTGAAATACATGCTGAAGTTGATGGAAGTGTGCAAGGCTCGTGGGTTTGTCTATGGTATTATCCCTGAAAAAGGGAAGCCAGTGAGTGGTGCTTCAGATAACATAAGAGCTTGGTGGAAAGAGAAGGTGAAATTTGATAAGAATGGACCAGCGGCCATAGCAAAGTATGAGGCAGAGAATGCTGCCATAGACGGAAGCATGGAGAAGAAGGGCACCGGGAATTTCCACGGTCTACAGAACCTGCAGGATGCGACTTTGGGTTCTCTTTTGTCATCACTGATGCAGCACTGCGACCCACCGCAGAGGAAGTACCCATTGGAGAAGGGGACTCCACCTCCTTGGTGGCCAACAGGGAATGAAGCTTGGTGGAGGGATTTGGGACTTCCAAAGGGTCAGGCTCCTCCTTATAAGAAGCCCCATGATTTGAAAAAGGCATGGAAGGTTGGGGTGCTAACTTCAGTGATCAAGCACATGTCACCTGATATTGCAAAGATCAAAAGACATGTCCGGCAGTCAAAATGTTTACAGGACAAGATGACTGCAAAGGAGAGCTCAATTTGGTTGGGGGTGTTGAATTGTGAAGAAATGATCACTCAGCAGCACAGCAGCGAGAACGGATTGTCCATTGTGACAGATGTTCGACCTGTTGGTCAGAATGAAAGGCAGGATGTTGCAACCAGTAGCAATGATGATTATGATGTTGATCGTATTGAAGACGGTCAAGGTTCTGTTTCATCGAAAGATGAAAGAAGAAATCAACAGTCTGGTGCAGAGGTTATGGAAGGTAACACGGACTCAACAGTGAGGGCAAGCAATCAGGATGAAACTAGCAATGTAGCTGGTCGCAGGAAAGTGCATGTTGTGGGACAACGTAGGAAGAAAAGGCCCCGTGTGGGTAGCACTCATTCTGATCAGCAAGCAGTGGGTTTGAGTGACCAACAATTGCCTGGGGAATTAGGTGGGCTCCCTGACAGGAACCACACAGTTTTACAGCCAAATGGATATCTAATGCAAACAACTCAAAATGAAGATTGCAGTAATCTGCCACCGAGAATACAGGAAGAAAATTTCAGCGACCAAAACCAATTGCATGAATCTGATCTTAACTACTTTGCTGGACCTCCTAATGTTTTTGCACAAAGCATGCATGTTGGTGGTCAGCCCTTGCTATATCCTGGCATACAAGATACCAATCTTCATGCAGAGGCTAACTTTGATTTCTATAACTCATCTGGTGGATACAGACTTCCTCGTGACAAACAACAGCCACATTTGGCTTCAATTGGTCAGGAAGTGGGGCCTCAGGGAACTGGTGTCCATGATGAAAATCAAATTTTTGGGCATTCCTTAACGTTGGAAGGAAACTCAAACGACATCTCTGGAGGTGTACAAAACATGAAAGATGCATTTCGAACTGAGCATGACAAGCTTGCTGATGGACACTATACGTCTCCAATTGATGGTTTGTCACTGGAATGTGGATTCAACAGTCCATTTGATATTGGGTTTGATGCCGCTAGTTCTCTAGATACTGCTGATCTGGATTTGGTATTGGATGATGACTTGATTCAGTACTTTGGTGCATAACGTGAGTGATATTCTTCAGCAATAATCTTTTTCTCTATTTTATTTTATATGACTCTGAATAATTTTGCAATTCCCTTTTGGATTCTACTGTAAGTTTCATGAAGTTATTCTATAACTTAGTAAAGATTCTAAATGCTTCTTATGATCATTTTGTGTTGCAGGCGTAGAATCCTTCCCTTCTGCAGGAGAGAGCCTTCCTTTACTGCTGGTGGGGTGGTCTTATGAAAATCTTCCAGATTTGCCAGTTTTTCTCTTACCAGTCTTCTGTTGAGGCTGTAAATGCACAGATATGTTCTGCCTCAACCCTTCTTGTCGAAGGAAAGAAAGTAGGTGATATTTTTTAGGTTTGATCCAGCCTCTTTTTGTCAAAATGACTGGATATTTTCTGATTCTTCAACTTGCAATAAATAAGGTCGTATGATGTTCGCAAGCCATTGTTTAATAGGATCTTGCTGGATATCATAATCACTGATTGCTGTAAGTTCCAATTTATTTTATCTCATGATTATGCATACTTTATCTTGAATTCTTGATTAATTTTTTCTGTTCTTTAGAAGAAGGCAACAATGTAAAGGTGTTGTTGATTAAATGAAAAAGGTTGTACAAATTACCCAGTATGAAGACTAAATGCTACCACAACATAATACAAGAGAAAAAAAAAAATGGCAGCAAGACAATTAGTGCTGCATTTTAAGAGAGGAGGCTCAATATGAAAAGACAGAGATCCAAAAGAAGGAAAAAAGAAAAGAAGAAAGGCATTCAACTGTTGTTGTCATACTTCAGTATGCATACTAAATCTTTATGGGTCCCTGGGGTAAGAATTGCAGGAGTGAGCTTTTTCTTAGTTCTTTTAAGATGTAGTCTGCTGCCAAGGGTCGCAAATTGGGCTCAAAGAGGATGAAACAGTATAAAAACTTCCTAAGATGATGAATGCTAGAAGCTAAAACTCGACTGTATCATGGGATTTGCTCACTTCTGTGTAGCTGAGAGGACCGATTTAAGATTTTATTAATGATTATAACAGTTCTATCCGACCAGGTTGTCTAGGGCTGCAGGTGGCATGTTCCAGCGATCTGCAAGTTGGCGTGGAATTTACTGGTTCTTTTCTCAAGAGAAAAAACTTACGACAATTTTAACGGTAGAATCGAAGCTTAGAAAGTGCTCGTCTTGGACGCTTCTGTATTATTTTCTATCCGGGCATGTCAATTAAAGTTGGGAAACCAACAAGGCAAAGCAGGCTGCCTGCAGCTAAAGAAGCTGCATTAGAATAGGAGTTTACTTTGAATTCATTGACGATGGTGGTATTCTGCGGTGGGTTATCTATGGAGTTGATTTTGATTCTATTATCTATAAGTTGATGTAGTGTTTATTGGGAGTTTAGAACTATACTATCCTTCTGGGGATTTGTCTTCTAAACCATAAGTTTTTATGCGCACCATACCTTCTCATAGCCTGCTTCATACTATCAGCAATAAGAGAAACTGAAATTACCGGACATTGGAGACACCATTTTCCGTGCACACCTTTGGTTTTCTAGAATTTCTTTAGTCTTTAATTTTAAATTTTTTTAAAATGATAAATCATTTATAACATTCATCCATGTATATTTGCTTATGATGCCGAAGATTACATATATTGAAACTATTTAATATTATATTTATTGGTTAATTTTAATTCTTGTGTATTTATTACGTTTTCAATCAAAGCGACTTTAGATTTCTGAAATGGATATTAATAAAGATAATAAATGGTTTAGATTTTTTTTTGGAAAAAATTAAATTAAAAAAAGAAAGACGTGCATGGACATACATTAGATCGCAACCCTGCAAATTTTAGATATGGTGCCTTGATAAGCAGGCTGTTGAAAGTGCTTTGGGGTTTGTACTACAACATTGGACCAGAATCAGATTGCCGGTACATGTTTGTTGGATGGAAAGTACTTCAAAGAAAATGATGTTAGTAACACAGTATAAGAAGTAATTATAGAAAAAAATAAGTAAACACAGAAAAATAAGAATGATCAGGTCTTTTATTATACACCTTACCTAAGCAAAATGCAAAATCTAAAATCCTCGACAGTATCTTAAATAATCAATTTAAAGTTGATAATATTCTTTTCTTTTGAGAAATCCATCAACGACTTGGCTTGCAAAAGTATATATATATATATATATCCAACCAAACAGTCTATTTGTGCAGGATAAAAGGGTAATTTTTGTTCTATATATTTAGGATTAGAGTTTAAAATATTCTTTCGACTAAAAATCTCTATATTTAGGATTTTGATAAGATTATTAAAAAATATAATATTAGAAGTTAACGCCAGTGGGCTTCTTCACTTAACCGGAGGGATTGCATATTTCGAAACTCCCCAAGTGATGTGCTATAAGGGTCAATCCGCAAACTCGAGGGAGATATATGCAAAACCACCCTTTTAATTAATAAGCAATTTTATAAAGTTAACGAACTGAATTGAATAAATAAATGAGGGAAATTCTAAGCCCTTAGATTAGAACTATAAGCTGAAATCAGAACCGTTCAATGTGCGTCCAAGGAATTCCACTTTAGCGAACAGTGGAATGGCTTTCCTTGTCAGGGCCTGAAAAGGATCGACTGGAAAGAACTTAGCCCAATGTGTCAGTTTATTTTTATTTCTTGGTTTTATTATTTTTTTTTTAAAAAATCATGCAACTTGCTAGTTGATGCAAACTATTGATCAGATAGTCAGTGAAATGATAGAGAATCCTTTGGTACACTCACCTAATCCCGAGACTAGGTCTAAGTATAAATCATTCCCAACACTCGTCTGACTGACACATGTTTTTAAAACTGATTAATTTTTATCTAGATTTTATTGTCTTAAACATTAGTTACTGTTATCCATCAAAGAACATTCATGTGCACATAATATTGAAATGATCAATTCTCAAGATGGATCCAAAAATACACCCAAATCTGTCTAAAACAGGCAGCTACAATTGGGTTGTTCTTTAACCCAGACAGGGGTTGGGTAATATTGGAGAAGTCAACCCAACAGAATTTATGATTTGGATTAGTTGGGTTATATATTATCAGAAGGCTTCTGCTTTAAGCATGGTCAATCTTCATGGCTCATGGTTTTCACACACCATGTTGTTTTGTATAAATTCCATTATATTTATTAAGTATTTAGTTTAGGTACGAAAAATGATTATGGGCATGTTTCTAAGTCATACAAGATTTTCGGATGCAATTTCTATTTTCATTTCCAAAACATATAATGTTTTCAATTTTTAGTACAAATTTTCATATTTTCAATATAACTTTTTCATTTTCAATAAACATCATTACATTTTCATTCCAAATTCAAATTCTATCTAAAAATTTTGTATGACTTGAAACACGCACTTTGATTGGATACTTTGGTGGGCCATAATAAATATAAACTCATGAAATTGCTCTTAATTCAATATAGCTCACCAAAGTATCTTATTTGAAAGTTGGGTCTTGCTTTTATGTAATTAAGTTATATAGAAGTAGTTCTATGTAACTCTTTCAAATTTTAAGATTTGGATGCTTGATAGAAAATTTAATTTATTCATTATATTTAATATTATTTGTTTAATCATGAAACCAAGTTTCATCCAAATTTTATATTTACATGGGCTTGTTTAAAAATAAGTATATTTATGTGTAAATTATGAAAAATGCTTAGATCTATGCACACATATATTGGAAAGTGGTAATATATTAGAGAATCATTTATCTACATAGTAATAATATTTTAGATGGTTTAAACGTTAAAAATACTACTTAAAAGTTGATATTTAGCATTAAATTATTTTATTGCATTGATTTTGTATATTTGTAAATGAAAACTATATATAGTGATATTAGACAAATGAAATGATTTCCATAATAATATAAATAATGCTAAACACAATAAATTAAGTGAATTTTTTATCAACCATTTGGATGTTAAAAATGATGGACTAAATTAAATAGAAAGGAGTTTCCCAGTTGAAAGTTAATAAAATTTATTTAAGAATTAATATATAAATTTTAAATATTTTACACGAACTCTGATATATTGAAGTTTCCAAATGATATGAAGTTACAGACATTATATATATTAGCAGTGTCAACATGATGAATAGATGCCACCAGGCAGTTGCGGTGCACGGTAAATTAGCCCGCCTCAGTTTGAGTCCTCCCCAGGAGGGGTTTTTGCAAAATAGTCCCCTAAAGTAGGGGTTTTACAATTTCCCCTAGATATATAGGTATGTATAGAAAATTTCTCTCCATATTATGAGGGACGTGAATGTGTTCCATTGTAATATCAAAATGTCACCATTTAACAACAGCGATTAAAAAAAACTATTAATGAACAGATGAATTTTCTAAGTTCAACGATGTTTGGTTTGCATAATAAAGTACTACTATAAAAAAATATTTCTCTGCTACCATTCGGTGGATTTCTATCGAGTTGAGGGTCAGCAATTTCCTTCTTCAAAATTGGAAAAATATTTTAATTGCCTTAAAATGGATTTTCAAATTTATGTATTACAATTTCATCCCCACGAGAATGATTTTGAAAACTTGAGTTCAAATTGATAAGTTGAAAATATTCGAGTTCAAATATTTATGAAGAATCTTATGGAAATAGATAAAAAAAAGACAAAAAAAGGAAATATCAAAAAGTAAAAATTAAAATTAAAAATACACATAAACAAGTTTAAAAAATTGATAATATAACCTGAATATTAAGACAGATAATTTCTTTTACTTCATTTGTTTTCCCGATCGAAAGTTAGGATTGGATTCACACATTGAAACTAGAAGGTGATTATTATTCAACTTCCGGCCGCGTGCACGAATCTCCACCGCCAGCGTATCAACCTTATGCCAGATCATAAATGCGAGCAGGAACTGACAATCATGGCCATGAAAACATGGGAAGGCAGAGAGAGAATCCCACCACACCGGATGGGGTTGAAAGCCCAAACAGAACTCTGAAAAGCCACCCACCCAGCAACATCCGGATTTGCTATTTTTAGAAAGAAAAACGGCTATTTTTAGAAAACGAAGATGGCCCACCTGCCCTGACTCCTGGATTGGATTGGACAACATGTATTTAAACCCATGTTGCCCACCTCCCTTAAAAACATCTCCACCTTGATGTGGGCCCCACAACAAACCAGCTAGGGCTTTCTATAAATAGCAAAATGCCCACCACCACCGCAGCCCTAGATGTAATGCACCCAAAGCAATGATGGACAAGCCTTTGTGGTCGGGACTATAGGGAAGTACACTAAGGAATTGAATGGAATGCAAATATAATAAAAAAAAAAATTGGGAAGTGAAAAGGTTTAGCAATTGAAAAATAAAGTTGTTATGTTATTAAATGAAAGATTATATTAGAAAAGTTAATTTACAAATATATCTATATAATTTGGCATGATTGCAAATATAGCGATTCTTATACTGTTTGTCCATAATTGGAAATATTACAGCACTTTTATGGCTCTATCATGGTGTCACTACGACATGATTGTATTTGCAAATATATGCAAACTATGTGGGTATATCCATAATTCATTCTTTTTATAAATTTTGAAATATACTCACATAGTTTATATATATTTGCAAATATACTCATACTCATGTCATGATGATATGAGTATATTTACAATTATAGTCAAATTATGTATAAGTTATTTGTAAATTTTGAAACTAAGGGGATAAATTTGCAATTACGATCAAATTATATTGGCATATTTATAAATTATCCCACTAGAAATTAGAAAAAAATTATAAAAATAGGATTTCTTTCCTATTGCTGTCTCATTTCATCCGTTCATATACCCCGAAGCAAGCAAAATCTCTTTTTGCTTGTAGGCTACATGTCCAAACTAAACCTTAGTCGGTCAACACTTAAATAACCAGGTGCTTCGCATTCCATTTGTGTGCCTATATGAGAGATCTGAAGCTTGAAATTGAACTAAGATAGCAACTTCTATCCAGCTAAATAAATAAACAAGCCTTAGACTAGATATGATTTATTCTATAGATATATGATAACCACGAACTAAGATTTACCCAGGGTTGTATCAAGATTAGTCGTTACGAAAGAAGCTCAACATCTAATAACTGTTTGATGTTATAATATAAATTCGGAGTATGAACCAAGGCATCCTGTTAGGGCATCAAAGCTTTCAGGTGCAACAATTCAGTAAATTGGTTCCGTTCCCTCCCATTTTGGGCTACCAAACCTGCTTTTTCTAACCTTCATTGGATGGTTCATGAATGGCCTTGGATTTTCCCATTCAATGCATCCATCAATAAGCGGAGGCCTCGGACCTTTGGCTAGTGGGGGTCATTGTACATGAATAGATTATATTATTATTATTCGAGATAAAGCAATCTGGGCAAAATAAATAATATTTTTAAATAGTTTTCCAAATTTTATGTGGAATTATATAATTTATAAAATTTCAGTTGTCTTCACTGAACTCGACGTGGATCCTCTTGTCTGTTGGAATGGATGCCCACTGTCCATTACATACCGCACGTGGATAGATTCTGCACGTGTAAGTCGTATGCCGTGCTGAATCTTCGCGTTAACCAACGGTTCAGATAAAACTACGAATTTTCAAAAACTTAATCGGAAATTATCAACCCTAATATTCAATAAGACAATTTAAACAAACCACAGAAGCGTCAGGTGTTTGACACCATTCCATAAAAACACAACGAAGGTCTGCGTTTGTGCTTGGCGCTTGAAGTTAGAGCGAATGAAATCCTCGAGGGGACATAAAAAATCTCGGGCCGGGCGCATGCGTCTCGCGTCATTCGAACCCGATAACGACTTTTGTTTTCTGTTTCATGACTTCCATCTCATCCATGAAATGTGGGAGAATTAACGATTCATTTATGGCCTCCAAGTAGAAAACTCTGAATGCAAAAATCACGGTGCCAGCTCGATTTTTTGGGAATTGATAAGGTGGCAACAAGATCTTTTTTTTCCTTTCCCTTTTCTTTTGTTTGATAATAAGGTTGCGTGAACGATAGGTGAAACAGATTTCCTTTTTTCTAGAGTTGCCGAAGAAAACCCAACACCAAAACTGTAGTTTTAATCCAAATCCATCAAATTAAAGAGAGGGTGGCTTTGATCATCAATCAATGCCCCCGGCTGCCATATTAAAAGTCATGAGTCAAAGAAGAAATTTAAACACTTTATCTGACATGGGGAACCATAGTCGGAAGGGTTAATGATTTGCTTGATTGAATTTTACGAGATACTAATGGCCTCCTAGCCGCCATTACATGACAGAAATGTTGCTTCTTAATTAGCTAAATATGGGTGTGCGTGGCTTGGGTCAATTTGTATTGGGTTTACATCAATATTCTGTTGCTAACCACTGCAATAGAAATTATTATATATTATTCACAGTCAAATTTCAATTTTGCTTATACATTTGACTATAAGTGATCAAATTTCAATATCAATTTTAGCCAAATAATTATCAATATTTATAGTCAAATGTAAATCGCTACAAGTAATATATCTTTTGATGGGGAATAATATGATATTTGTTTGCAAGTAATATAAAAATTAGCTACATTTGACTAAATGTTATCACCGTTTGACAACCAAGTATTTGCGGCCAAATTAATATGTATGCAACTAATTTTAATTTATATGCAGTAAAAGCGATGACTACATTTATTAGTGTAACTCAGCATTCTTAGTTAATCCTAACTGATCCAGTGGATTTGGATTCTCAATTATAAACGGCTAATTATTATCTTTTTGATAAATTCTAGATTATCTTTAACAAACTTTATTAAGGGTCATGCATACTTGGGTTAGCCTTGAAGCTCAATACTTATGCAAACTTTTCTCTTTTTATTTTCTAATTTTTTGAATAAATCTGTGGACACAAGCAAAATTTTTCAGCTATGAAATTTTATATTTTATATTTTATTTATTTTTGAATTTCAAGAATGAAAATTTTGCTAATAAAAAGTTTATACTTGAGCCCACATATCTTACTTACAACCAATCTCAAAATGAATTAGTTTTGATAACATTATTTTTATTACATTTTAGAATGACTAATTAAAAAAGACTCATTTTCTCTCCTAAGTATATGCCCAATCTACAAAGATTATAAAAACAACATAATAAAATAATTTGATTTCAATAACAATTTCAAAGTTATATTTTTAACTTCTAAATCATCTCAAATATTGACTAGATATTCATACATTAATTAGACATTATTGCTTTAAAATAAGATTACTTAGCAATCATATTACTCTATAAGCCATAAATTAAACAATATTTATATAAAAATAATTTTTATTCTTTCATATAAATTTATATTTTAAAATAGATTTAATTAATAAAAATTCTTTAAATATTACGTATTTATTAACCCAACTTGTAATTGAAAATGAACTAATTTATATAGGTTTAATTTAAAGTTGGGTTGAAGTTTGAAAAATGTGATTGAATGTGAAGTTAGTTAACATTTTATAAATAAAGTTAGGATTAAGAGACCACAACCTGAATCAACTTGACCTAATTTACATCTCTATGCTCAGAACTCATGTTTTTCCAAAAAATATAATAAAACTAAGGAAAAGAAAGTAAATAGGTAAAAATTAAGAGGAAAAAAAAAGAAAAAATTTTATTTCAAAAGGTTTCCACTTCTATGTAATCTAGTTATATGGAACTACTTCATTTTTTAATATATTGATAATGGATGTAAAATTCAATATATTTGTATTATATATCATTTGTTTAACTAAAAGACCAAATTTTATCCAAGGTAAATATGTGCATGAGCTACATTACTTAAAAATAGATACATTTATATGTAAATTAAAAAATGCTTAGATATATATATATATATTAAAATATATAGTTTTTATAACACTATTTATTCATATAGTAATAATATTTAAATGGTTTAGACGTTGAAAATATTACTTTAAAATTAATATTGATCATTAAACCATTTGATTACATTTATTTTATACATTTGTAAATGTTTGTCACGAGTAATGAGATTAAATAAAAGAAAGAAATGCTAAATGTAACATATGAAGTAAATTTTCTATCAATTACTAAAATGTTAAAAATGAGGTTACGTTAGAAGAAAGATTTCACATAAGCATTTTCCATTCCAAAATTTACTTGTTAATTCAAGTTCCAACTATATTGTATGTCCTTACGTATGCCTAAGATTTTCAAAGATAACGGCTACCATGGAAATTAAAACAATAACATCTCGAAGGATTCTAGCGTCTATGCGCATATTTTTAGTAAGCTGAACACGATCAACCACTTGATGAAAAGTTTTCAAGGAACGAATGATCATTAATGAAGATTTTCCGACGAATTAAATCAGGAATAATCTTTCAGATTATAGAATTAAGGAACTTCAGCATCATAATTTCATGACAAGTTTCCACGTTTGGCACCAAAAGTTCTGTTTTCAACGCTGTTATTCAAGGCTACCGATGAACTTGAATGCTTCCGTTACCGAGAACTATTATTTTTTAATATTCTTGTTGTTGTTTTTATTATTATTATTATTATTATTATTATCATCATCATCATCATCATCATCATCATCATCATCATTATTATTATCATCGTGATTATTATTATTATTATCATTATCATTATTATTATTATTATTATTATTAATGATGTAGGCATGAGTATGAACTTTTTATGGGTGTATTTGAAAATGGCTAAAAAATGTTAAGTTAAAACTTTTCGTTCTTCACAACTATTATATTTTTTAACCATTTTTCACAGTTTTCTACACAATTATCCTACTTTTCAAGCATTGCTACATAGCTACTTATCCAACTAACATATATATATATATATATATATTAACTTTACCCTATTTATTCGTTATTATTATTCCTATCATATCACATCATGTGACAACTTTTTACTTTTAAAAACTTTTCATCAGAAGTTTTATTTTTAAAGCTTTTGAACTATTTACTTTTAATTTTGAAAATAAAAAAAACCTATTTTCATGTGCTGGCACATGAGAAAGGCTCTCTTTCATTTTCAAAAATCTCAGAAAATGAAGAATTTAGATTTATAGAAATTCATGCTTGAACCCATTTGCGAATGGCAAAAAATTTTTTAAGTTAAAATTAATGTCTCCACGGGGAACCTTGCTCTCGGGAGAATTGGATCTATTTCCGTTAGTCAAAGAGGAATGATTCGAAAGCCTCAGCTATAAATCCTATTAAATTTTTTTTTTAACTTTTTCTTTTATAAAACTTGTAAATTTATGTGTATTTAATATATATAAATCAAGTTTTATCATTTTCGGAGATGTGCTTATATTTTTTCGATTTTAAAACACATGATTATTTTAGTAATTTTCAACCATTAAAAATGACTAAAATATCTTTATGTTTAAAAATCTAAAAAAATATATACATATCTTTAAAAATGATAAAACTTGATTTATGTATTAAAATACATTTATTTTAACAAGTTTATAAAAAAAGAAAAAATAATTCAAAAATAAATTTATTTTCTTGTGCTAAGTAACAGGATCATGCTTCTTATTCAAACCCTCTTTCTTTGAAACTCAAGCCCTTTATAGCAGTCTTTATCCCAAAAAAAAAAGCCAGAATGCATTGCACAGTTATAAGTTACAGATTTTTGCAAAATAAATCTTGTAATTTTATTTAATTGTAAATTAGTCCGTGTAGTACTGAAGTTTGGGTATTTGCAAAATGAACCATGTTGCCGGTGTTAGTAATGTTTACTAGCGGGTTGAGATATGAAATGGATTAATGTAGGGAATGTTTGTAATACTGTGAAATGATTTTTCCCTCGTGCTGATTGTTTGACGTGCCAAATATATGAGCTAGCATTGACTGTAACCCGAATTCCTAAATGTGGTGAAATCATTGTATGAATAAAGAAGAAAAATGAAAAAACAAAAACCATATCCCACAGCTGGCATTAGTCGCAGTGCTTATCTCATCATTTCTACACATTCAAAGAAATTCTATTATTTCTAAAGGGGTAGGGAAAAGGTTTGGTGACCTAATTCAAGGCATAGTAACCTTTCAATCTTTTAAATGTTGGAAACAAAACAGTTGGGATGACTAGTTCTTCAAACGGCCCACAATCGATGTTGGTCCACAAATGTCTTTAAAGTGCTCATACATTTGTGTACGGAATTAATTAAGTTCATAACATTGGCATGCGAAGATTGAAAATAGAAATTTTGATATTATTTAATATAAGGTCAATAACTAAAATTTCATAATTAAACCGATGCAACAAATTAATTTCTTTAAAAGCGGCTAGTTTTTTTTTTTTCCGCTGCAAATAACACAAAATGTGGTACATATAATTGTATTTGACGACATGTATTTACTTTGGCTGATTAAGGGTGATTTCCCTTATTCAAATGCAGCTGTTTTTCACGTACGTTAGATGGAACCAAAGATGTTATTGAATAGATCCATTTATATTTAGCCATAAATAATAATAAATTTTATTGCAAATGGTATCGCTATATATGTGATTGTGTTCGTCATTAGATGCAGCAAAATTTAAGTTTGCGTTCAACAGGAAACGCCATATATGAGTGGATGCTAATACAGTGCACTCCGTTACTTTAACCCATTTTTTAAATTTTTTCAAAGTTTTTTATACAAATTTTAATCTAAATATATTTAACATATAAATCAATTTTTACCATTTTTGGAGTATTTTAGATATTTATTTTTAATTTTTGAAAATCAATGGCATTTTAGTAATTTTAAATTACTTAAAATGCCACTGATTTTCAAAAATAAAAAATAAATATCTAAAATACTCCAAAAATAGTAAAATTGATGCACATGTTAAATATACCTAGATTAACAATTTTATTAATTTCTTTAAAAATTAAAAAATAAATTAAATGCAGCCGGGTGCATCGAGACTTAGTGCACTTGGGTGCATTTAGCCTCAACCCTATATCGATCCCTTACGTAAAAGCAATTTCAAGTAACTTTCTTAATTTTTAATATTTTGATAATTTATAGAAAATTTATTTTGTCCATTGTATTTAACATCATTTTTTAGCTAAGAGACTATGTTTTATCAAAATCAAAAATACGTATCGGTCAAATTTCCTTAAATTGTGTTTTCGTGACTAAGTTTTGTTGAAATCAAAAAATGTACGAGTCACATTTGCTTAAAATATGTTTTCTTATATAAATTATGAAAAATACTTAGATACATTCAAAAATATATTAGAATAAAATAATACTTTACAGAATCATTTATTTTTATATTGATGATATTTTAGATAGTTTATATATTAAAAATACCTTTAAATTTGATATAACATGAAACTATTTTAAAATGGGGCCCATATACAATAATTTAGAAACTCGAGAGTTAATATGAAACCAACAAAATTTAAGAATAAATATATAACATATAAAATTTTTGTTGCAATAATTCTATTGTCACCAATTCCTTAGAAAAAAATTCTCCACTTGTTGTCAGTGGCCATTTGACTCAAACTGGCAACCGGGAAATTACATTTTGCAACAAAAAGCAATTGTTGCAAAAATGAAATTTCTTACATTGATTCACCGTAACAATAGTTTGAATACTTTATATGAGTTTTGCTTCCATAAAATCTTTCTTTTATATAACCTCATTTATTTTTACACTCTTGATGATTATATGTTTATTCTTAAAATTTGATGGTCTCATATTCACTCTCAAATGACAATAAAGATTTATTCATATAAATTTCTCATCAAAATAAATTTTAACATTGTAAATATATGCAAAGAAATGATCCCGTTAGCCCAGGTTAAACAAATGTCTCGTTAGCCTATCTTAAAAAAATTATTTGCAATATTTTTCTTGTTTTTCCTTTATACACTTGTTTATTGTTTTTTCATGCATTTGTTTATTTAAGTGCATTTAATATATAAATCAAGTTTTGTCATTTTTGGATATATGTGTATATTTTTTGAGATTGTTTAACTCAGGCTAAACTAGACATTTGCTTAGCTTAGACTAATAAGATCACTTCTAATATATACATATGTAAAAATATTGTAAATAGTTCATATTTTTAAAATATAAAAAGTAAGCACTTACTGGGCCCTAGGGGTTTAATTTGGTTAAGGTCAACCCAACCTAGATTAGGACTGATCATTTTCAACATGCCAACCTATCTACATAACTCATATAACCTAGTTAATTAAATAGGTTGGTCATAGATTGCAACTCGATACTTCAACCCACTTTACTCGTCAACCCATAAAATCTATTTATAATCCATAAAGACTAATAATTTGTAATGTTTATTTCCTAAGTTATACATATCATTAACAATGGAATCAATATTTTAGTGAAAAACATATATGAAAGTTGATTTTTAAATTTTAATTAGATAATTAGTATTATATTTCTTCTTGATTATATAGAATTACGTTTTAAATAGTTTATTATTATATTTTTATTATTCAGCTCATTAAAAACCTACTAAAAACGTGCAACCCAATCCATTTACATTAAATACATTAAGCATAAGGTTGAGGTTTTTATAAATGAGTTATGAATGGATTAGAATTGAAATTTGTTAAATTTGTTAGAGTTAGGGTTAGCATCTAACCCGATAACCGAACTCGATTGTACCACTAGGGGGCCCTAATTGCAGCGGACTGTACCTACAATTAGCTATAATCCGGCATATCTTACATAAATATACAGGAATTTTCACCCATGCAATCCTTATATACGATGAAGCCAGAAGCCAGGAATGATGGTGCTTGTTGAGCTGACACCTTATGGTGCATTCCAATACCTAGAGAAAAGTGAGTAGAAAGATAATGAATTTTTTTTAAGTAGAAAAATCAGGAACTCGCCTGAAATATCATGGTGAAGGAGCCATCCCGATTCTGGATGTATGCCCAAAGCTAGCAATGGTGAGAGCTAGTGGTCCTCTTTGATTTGTTAAAATTTTAGGGCACATCCTGGCCGGAGTGGTTGAGGGATCCAGTAGATGTTGTGACATATATATATATATATATTAAAAAAAAAAAAAAAGAAATACATCAATGAGCCTATGGTTGGGAGATTCACTACTACCGCTTGAGGGCAGTCCTCTACTTTTTCCTTAAGAGGGAGGAGGCAACGTAGTGCACTTGGCTGGGCATTATGATATCCATTGGGCTGAGTGCGCCACCAAGAAGAAATCTCTATTATTTTTAATATTTTAGAGGTTGATTTAAAATTCACTCTATTGTATTTATTATCGTCTATAATATTATGAAAAATGTTCTCATTTATTTAGTATTACTGTATAGAATTCATTTGTAAATGTGTAAAATCACCGTAATAAAATAATTTAATACTAAACATCAATTTTTAAACAGTATTTTTAACATCTTAATTACTAAAATATCACTACTATGAACAAATAATTTTATAAAGAATAATATATTGATGGGAACTTTACTATTTATGTCCATATTGATTATGATGTGAAATCTATACCACCTATTATATTTATAATCATTTATTTGATTAAAAAATTAAGTTTCAACTAAATTAAATATATGCATATGCCTTATTGAAGAATATGTATATTTGATTAATTGATATATCAATTTTATTATCTAAAACCATTTGAAACATCGTAATATTTATGTGGATGAATGATACTAAAACATACTATGATATTTCAATTATATACAAATAGACTTAAGTATTTTTATAATTTTTACACATAATTATATATGATTTTAAGTTGGTATGGTCCATCTATTTTATTAAAATAATTTCTGATCACTTGATAGAATAAATAATGCGACTTATTGGATTTTGAATTTAAACGTACTCATACAAGAAGTTCCTACCAAAATCGGTTTCACCAAAGAGGGACCCACATATATATTCGTGGTTACTTTGTTTTAGAACATTTTATGTCATTTTCAGTTTGGAAATTGTGAATAGGGTAGCTAAAGGAGTAGGTGAGAACCATGGCTGCTTTATTAGTTTTTAGTTGTGATTTAACTAATCTCATAGATTTTACACTTTAACTAATCTCTCCTGCATCTCACTCCATACAAATCAAGTGTTGTGGACAACAGGAGAGGTTGGATGACCAAATAACAATAAAAATATAACAATCTAACTTTCTGTGGAAAATGATTGTTACCTATGCCAAGCAACAACGATTCTAGTTGTCAGTATCTTTCGCTGTCATTGGATTGAAAGGGGCCTCACCTTGGCTACATTGCTACTAAGCTTACTGTCAGCTACTTCAAGGGAAGTTCTGCATCGGTACAAATTAAATGTAAGTCAATTTGGTGCAAATTCTTATCTTAGAATATATATATAGAGAGAGAAATATTCAAATGCAGCTTCACTTCACCGTAAATACGGTGCAGTTACCTCAAAATGAGTCTCACATGATCATAAAATTATAATATATTCCCCCCATTGTATTTAGAATTATGTATACTATTACCATACTAATTTTCATCCAAATTGGATATGTGTATGGGCCTTATCTGAAAATAGTACAAATTAAACGTAATAAAATAGTTTAATGTAAATAACAACTTTAAATTTATTTTTTCAATAATTTTATAAAGTATCAATACATTTAAGTATATATAGAACTCATTTTGGGCCAAATGTATTATTAATTATGGTGCAGCTTTACCGCATGAAAAAAGTACTCATATATATGAACGAGAATAAGTATTATAAACAAAAAAACGAAAGGAGACCATAAGGGAAAAAAAGAAACGGAAAACAAATGTAAGTCTTATTTGGTAAAAAAAATAAAATAAAATGCATGGATGGCAAGTTATTTTTGATACTTTCAAGTTGTCACCTATTTTACACAACAAGAAAATGTACAATTAACGGCCTTGGATATTGTCACTGTAAGTACAGCTTGTCAATTTGTTGTCGCAAATCAGCCACTTTAAGTTGGTAATTAAGTTATTTTTTTGAAGCAGTAACAATAGTTCTCCAAAACATATTTGGTTTTATAAAACCAGTTGTTTAATCATCTATAGCATATATTTTTTGATGGTACTCTATAGCATATATTTGACTGAGGGAGTAGATGTATTTTGCCCCAAGTTAATTATTTAGTTTAAAATTACTTTATTGCATTTAAAAGTGGTAGCATTTGGTTGAATATATCCATTTTTACATCAAATGTAGACAAAAATAATATTTACTATAGTTATTAAAATTTGACAATAAATACTAATAAAAATTTTAACGGGAACGTAATTTAGCTGCATGTGGTATACATGTAGCTAATTAAATTTTGGCTGAAAGAGGTGGCTATATATATATATATAATAAAATTATATTTTTGCAATAAAAAATATTGATTGAACCTAAACACAAAACGTTAACATTCTAGCAGTGTTAATGCTTCTGTTTTTTTCATCGTTTAATTTTCTACTTGGAAATTATAAAAATGTAGCCTGTATCTACTTAATTTGTTTTAATCATTAATTAGCGCTTATTCTGTCATTTTCTTTTCCCTGGTCCTTTCTTTGTTCTGGCCTTTTTTACTAAGTTAAGATTGACAATTAATGAACGTGCAAATAAATGAAGACCCATTAATTTATAATTTTATTCTATGCATGTCATCCAACTTACAAATTCAGAAGTGGATTAGGATGAATTTGCACACGAATAAAAACGAAAATATATTATATTTGTGATGTAATTATTTTATGTATTCCTGCAATCAGAGGACAAAGTGAGTTGGATGGGAATCACTGTGAACCCCACATATCTTTTTTTTTTTTTTTTTATTGGTGTCAACCCCACATATCTTTGTGATGCCATAAATACCAACCACGGGTATGTGGAGAATCTCAGTCCACTCGATTAGCTACGTCAGTGAAATTGATGTTGGAATAAACAAAAGAAAAAGGGCAGCAATCTACGCTGACTTGGAGAAATGGTCTACAAAGTCCTAAAATTCATCCTTGCTCCCTCCTAGCCGTTCATGAAGCCCATCTAATTAATTAACATACGTGAAAATAGTTTTAGTATTACCCTGATTAAATGCAAATTAAAAAGATTTTTAATTAGCCTTGGCCATATTAAGTCATGGGAAATGCACGCTTCTCATTGGCATCAATTTTTTTGGTGAGTTTTGCCCGAGTTCAACTTTTAAAATTAACACTCCATCAAAAAAAGAACTTCTAAAATTACCAGGATTTTTGCAGATGAACCCAAAGTTTTTGCACTTTACAATTTATGCCTATGATCATACACATACTTTTAACTTTCTTTTAGATTATCCCATATTTTGCTGGATGGGTGTGAGCAAGTAAAAAGGCCGGGAGAAAAATGTTTGGTTGGAAATTATGAAAAAAAAATATTTCTTATATTTAGAGCATTATTTTTTTTAATTTTTTCAATAAATGATCACGAAAGATCAAACTAATGCATCTTTGAGCTTATGGTAGTCATTTGGAGGAGCCAGCAAAAATGTTTTGTAAGTGGGTCATTTAATTCCAAAATCGTAGAAACTTGGAGCTCATTTGCAAAATCGTAGGATATATGTAGCAGGTAATTTAATGTTTGACTAGTTCTGAGGGAGGGGAAATGTCAAAACCGGTGGGTGGCTGTCAGCTGGATGCGTGAAGTTGGGGAAGAAAGCATCCATTAATTTCTGTTACTCGTTCACAAAGTATTTAATTAAATTTCGTGGATTACTCTATCTTTTATGCAATTTTTTTTTATAAAAATAGTCGACTTCATTTTTAAGTAGCCCATATATTTACTTTTTATTAGTTACTTATGTCATTTTCACTCCGGTTGACTGACATCCCCGCAGCCCTAAATAAATGTTATGTCCGTTTTTGAAAACCACTGATGGTGTTGACATGCCCTTTACATTATTATCAAACTATTTCATTGTGTTCGTTTCGCACATTCTCATTTTCCTCATGCCAAATGAAACTCTACAGATGGGACTTATGCATAATAATATTAAGCAAACGATAGAATTTTTTTATAATATAAATGATGTTGAATATAATGAATAGAATAAATTTTTCTTATTAATCATCAAAGTAGAAAATGGATAACTTTTCATGAAAGTGGGAATTCGTAGAACCGCAACCCTTCAAATATAATAAGAGATTTTAAAAATACCCCCAAGTAATTCATCTAATATTAAAACTGTATTTATTGCTTTTGAAAAATTACAAATATGTTCATATAGTTTGACAACCCACATCGTTAGAATTTACAAATCACATTAATACTCAAGCCAGCCACACATTTGTTCGGGTAATTTGTAAGTACCGGAACTCCGCAGTGACAAATAGACGAACTTGCAGGCCCGATTTGAAATTAGTGCTATGCCTGGAGTGACAACAATCTTGCAATCTTGCTCTCAATATAAACAACAAATCACTACCGGGTAAATTGGCCTGGTTTTAATCCGTGGAATGTAGGATTGTTTGTCTCTCATTGAGTTTGTGTCTCCCATTTGTAAAATGCACTTTCAGATGAATTGTCAATACAATAATAAAAAATATAAATAGGAAATCAGACATCATTAATTAGTCCACGTATATTTTCAGTTTTCCATTTTAGAATTTTTAATATAATAGAGCAGATTGCAATTTATGCTGAACTAAATTGCAATATTTACATTTTAAAAAAAATTGAGATAGTTTTGATATTGCTGAAACTATGCGAGCATATTTACAAATCATATAATAAAAGATGAAAAAATGAGAGAAAAAGAAAGATGTTCTCGGAAGGGTAAAAAGATGAGTGGAAAAGAAAAGTCATGGCTACGTGATATATGGGTTTCTTAAAATTGTTCAGGGCAAAACTACCGTGAAAAAAGCAAAGTTGGACTTTCCATTGGGGACAACCATATGAGTACATTATGAAAAATGAATTCTTCTTCAATGTTTCTCATAATTATTTCTATCAAAGTCTCACATAAATTGTACTTTTTAAAAAATATATAGCATATCTCAAATATATCAACAATGTTTTCAAAATTCTAATTATATTAACTTCATTTGCATTTAATTCTAAAAATGTTCATTCCATCAGTTAATATCATTAATTAATATATAAAAATATTAACATGACTGTCAAATTTAGGATGTGATTAAAAAATTAAATGTCATAATTCACTGATGTCATAATTTCAGAAGAGCTTAAATTTAAATAGCCATAATCTTATTTCCTTCTATTTCATTTTATCTTTATTATTTTACAATAAAGATATTTTGGGCATTGACAAAAATTTAATTAATATTTTTTATGAAATGAGTACTTTTGAGATTAGTACAAATATAGTTGATATATTTGAAAATTTAAAAGTATTGTGGATATATTTGAGATTGAAGTCAAACGTAATAGATATATATGAGAAAAAGCCCAAAAGTATAAAACTAGTTGTAAAATGTAAAAACCACTTTGATCAATTCAAATTAGCATTAGACTATTATAATAATTTGTGGCATCAGAGATTTATATTTGATGATTCTTTTAGAAATTATAGATATTTAATTAAAAATTTTAAAATTTCTATAAAAATAAAAAAAAATTTAATAAGTTTAGAATAACTTTTACAGATAAATGGCCTTTATGAATCTTTAGTTTTGGATAAAATTTAGCTTCTTAGCTAACTAAATTATTCAAAATAAAATAGTAAAATACGATTAAATTTCAATCGAAACATCATGGTGGCCCAACTCATGAAGTTACGTTCCACGATTCGCTTCTGTGAATCTGATTCTATAGAGGTTGAACCCATGAAAATAATCCAACCCACCATTCATATACAGGATAATTCGACATCTGAACCATTCATTTGCTGCATGTGCTCCGTACACATGACATGAGTTTCTGTGCATTGATTTCTGTCTCAATTTATGGGGGTTTTTATATCTGTTCCTGCAACGTTTGGGCGAAATTACAAGAGCATACTTACAAACCTTAAATCCTTTTTTGAAAACGATAAAAATATTCCTATAAATATTAAATTAAAAATACAAAAAAAGCCTTTAAAATACTAAAAAAATTTAATTTTTACAAATATTTGTCATTATGTGTGGAACGTTTGTAAAAAATGAATTTTTTTTTAGTATTTTAAAGGTATTCTTTGTATATTAATTGAGATGTTTTTATCATTTTCAACAAATGTTTGAGGTTTGTAGTTATACTAGTAATTTCATGCAAACTTTATAAATGTTCGTGCAAATTTTGCAAAGATAATGAGAATATTTACAATTTCACCCAAACTCTGTAGTTACAGGTGTAAAAAACCCCATATACAAGATGTTTTATTAGCTTCCAAATCCTATATCTGAGTGTATGACGTATCTTTAAAATAGACTATCAAAATTCAAATCTAGGTAATATATTCACCTCATAAGAGAACATGGATGTCAAAAATTATATAGAATTTGTTAGATACTTAATAATTATAATCAACAGATCAATCCTTCTAACTTGCATTAATATATTTATTGAAAAATATCAAATCAGTGGGAATGATTTGGAACATGCAAACCAATTAAAATCAGTGTCATTTTTGAAAACCACAACGTGTAACTGTTTCTTTACGTCAAGAAGGAAAAAAGAAAGAAAGAAAGAAAGAAAAAAAACCATGTATGGCATGAAAACCACCTGTGTTGTAACAACTTTCTTATCCCGGGAGCAGCAGCAATGCCCATGCTCCAGTTACGTGCGACAAAGTGCACGTGCTGGCGTATGCTTCAGCCCATGGCATTGGCATGTTGCGTGAAGCCAACGTCGAGATGTCTGCGCACGCGTACGTAATGCTTCGCCACATGCGCCACCTGCGCATTGCTACGTACGTCCGTGCGCTCCCCTACGTGGGTGCTCCGGAAACGTACGCATCTCCATGCACACGTGTGCGATGTGTGCATTTTACGTGCCGGCTGCCTACGGGAGCAATAATCTCTCACGTGCCTCAGTCTAATCTCATTAATATTGGACGCCCAGAGACGTGGTACGTAGTGAAGGACACACGTGCACGTTTAAGCAGCGTTGACATTTTATCTGCGGTCTAGATTCAATTGAATATTATTTTGTTGGAATTAATTTTTGAGTTTCTACAATTAGCCTTTTGAATCTCCAAAGTCACTATATAAACCTACAGCAGCTTGACAATTACATATTTAACCATCGAAAAATCTGCCCAATGAACTGAAGATCACAAATGCCTTTTTTTTTTATTATTATTGTCCTTGAGTTAAATTTGCACTTGATTCGGCATAATTTTACTCTTTGCAAGATATATCACCAAAGGAAATTGAATGGCCGTTTAAAACCTATATAAAATGATATAGATATTTTTGAAAACTTAACTCTTAACAAAAAAAAATTAAACTTTTAAACAAAAGGCCAAAGAACTACAAATTAACATTAAATTAAAATTTCTTACATGAATGTCATCAAAAAAAATTCTTACGTGCAGTGAAATTTTGTAATCAAATTTTAATTTAACTACATTTGGTACCAAATGTAGCTAAATCTTATATAAAATGTAACTAAAGCTTTATTAATATTTGATATATATGATGATGTTGCGCTGTACCAGTCACATCTACGTGGCCAGTAAGTACAGCTTCTAACGATAACATTTTTTAGCTACCTCGGTCATCAAAAGATTACTTTTACAATAAATGTGACATTGATGTGGCTAAAAGATAAAATTTTAATCACAATGAATAATTAAATAATTAGTATTTTTTGAAAAAGATAATCATCATTAAACCATATATGTGGCAAAAATATTGATTTTCATGTAGGTTTAAATAAAAAACACTTATTTTTCATAAATGAAAACATTGAACTTTCGTATGGTAATTTAAAAGATATTTTTGTCGATTTCTAGTCTATGCAGTACGTTAATATTCATTTTTTAAAAGATATTCATCGAAATAAAGCATATGTCAACCGTACATTATTAACACTAAAAAATGTTTGAAGTATAATTTTGTTACAAAAATTTAAAATTGAGACCCTAGAGTTATTTAATGAAAATTTAGTTGCAAATCTTTAATGGAATATACTCTGTGAAAAGTATCCATGCAAAGATCATTCTTGATAACATTTCATGGCATGTATGCTTTGACAATTAATTTTATTTAATTATATATAGTTAATCAAGTATTTCCAGTCAATGCCGCCAGGGGTTGTCCTTGTGGTAACGCTAAAAGGCGTGGATGCCTCACATTAGTTGCTCGAGTCTTCCCTTATTCAATGGAAGTTTTTTAGATTTTTCCCTTAGTACGGGGGTATTTACAGAATTTCCTCCTAAAAGCAATTAGGAGTTAGTTGCCAATAATTATTACATGTAAATAACCATTTGGTTCATGTATGTACTCAAAGCGTATTTTTGTTTGCTAATAGTGGCGAAAAATAATTTTTTTTTTAGTATAAATTAATCAATTCCATGAAACTTCTCTATTAGGGCCATCTTTAAGATGAAATGAAAATCCAATCGGTCACAATGTTTAATATTATTTAATTTATCATGGCATCGAAAATCATTTTAATTGAAAACTTAGGGCATAAAATATATATGATCATAATCTTATGCAAATTATGAAAACATTAAATTTATTCGTAGATGTATTGAATTGTTATAATAAGTTATCACATGGGATGAATATCTTAGATAAAGATTATTAACAACTTTGAAATTAAATTAAAGTATTAAATTATGTTGTTTAGTTTACACTTTTATTAGATGGAGTCATGTACACCTTTGATTGAGATGAAATTTAATTTCTTAATTAAATAAATAATTTTAAATAAGTAGAATGCATGTCATATCATCAGAATGGAAATTAGTTAAGGACTCCCTGAAAATTAACGCTTAAAATAAGGCTGTATGGTGGTGAATTTTTCCAAGTTTTTGACGATTCCCCCACTCAGGTTCGGCCAAGTTCTGGTTAGGGAAGTGCACATGGAGGTGACAAGAGCAATATGCTACTGAGCATACAGTTATCATCACAGGTCTACTTCACCAGGTGTTGCGGGCAGATAGTCATACAGCTTGTCTGCACATTGCAGCCACAAACGCAGTTCCATGCGCATGCAGAGATCCAGATCATGAGAGAGAATCTTCACCGTAGGTGCATGACATGCCCATGACATGACCACTTCTCAAAATTTTCAACACACAAATAAATGACTAAGGAAGAAATATTTATTTTCAACGGTTGAGATGACTAGACCATGGCCCAGCTTGTAATAGTCAGAGCCCGACCAAGCCGTTTCTGCACTGCTGATGAAAGTGAAAAAATAATAACAATGATAATGAGGATAAAATAAAGGGAAAAAGAAGATGGGGCGAGCGAAATAAGGGTAGATGAGCTTGTCTTTTGCTTGTTGGCATTGAATTCTCTCTCTCTCCTATTTCTATTTTTCCACTCTTATTTTCTATCCGTCTGATTTTGATTGAAACCGACTATCTTTCCAGAGAAACCGCCCATGGCCACCACATTCTGATCCTGCTATGGAAACGAACAGAACTCTGTTTTTCCATTAATGGGTTTCTTCTGCAGTGAGGGAGAAGGACTGGGAGCTTTTACTGGGGATCTTTCATGGCCACTAAAGAGAATCAGCACCAAACCCAACAGCAGCTCCAACTTGAGCAGCATCAGATGTCTTACGGCGTGATTCAGGCGTCATCGTCCATGCATGGGAATTTCATGTATGGAAGAGAATCATAAAAAGATAAATACTCATGTTTTGTATTTCAATCATCTCTATCAGGAAGACAAAATCCAATCTTTTTGTGCAAGCCAGCTTGTGGCCTCTTTGAAAAAAACCGTTCTCAGTTCTCTTTTCTGTGATCCCTCTTTGCTGAAGCGTTTCCCTTTTTTTTTTTTTTTTCTTTCGGGTACAGAAGCAAGGAGGCTGGGGCTTATGATCTGGGAGAACTAGATCAGGCTTTTTTCCTGTATTTTGAAGGACAAGATCATCCATCCTCTGTTCAGGATCAAAGACGTTGGTTCCATCTCCTCTTTCCTCTTCTGTCATTTGTTGTTTGATTTGGTGATGATAGAGGAGCAGGTAGAGAGAGAGAGAGAGAGAGAGGCAGTTGAAGCTTTTCATGTCACGATAAAAGCATGTGTACACATGTCCATCTCCTTCATTTGACCAGATTCTTGCAATAATTTCAACTTTTCATGAAATGGGGATTTGGGTGTTCTTTTGGACCGTGACATGTAACAGACTCCTCATGATTTTCCTGCAAATTCTTGTACTGAAAAAGAGTACGACGAAGAATTTCTCTCTCTTTTTTTTTTGGGTTTGCTTTATTTCTTCCCATTTCGTATCCTTTTTTTTTTTTTTTCTGTATGGGATTGCATGCAGCAGAGAGCTGAAAATGCATGAGGAGCAGGAAAGGTAATTGATAGTAGAGCATACGAATCTTCCCATTGTCTCACACTCCAAAGTTGCCTTTCCGTGCCATGATTGCATCCATGGACAAAAATAAATTTGCCACTTTTTCCAGGGTCTTTTAAAAATAATAAAGAAAAATTCAATGCCTGCGCACATTTCATCCTTCTTCAGGAGATTTAATGCTTTCTAGAATTCGTGTGTGCAGAGAGCTCAGGAATCAGACCTACTCTGAACATCTTTCCTTCTCAGCCCATGCATGTAGAGCCACCACCAAAGGTCTCTCTCTCTCTCTCCCTCTGAATCCCATTCATCTTTTGGGACCCATTCAAATCGTTGAAAAGGCACTTCATTGCAGGTGGAAGTGGGTTTTGTTTCTCCAACAAGCAGCGCTTCGAAAAGGGCGTCAGTGACATCCATGGAATTAGCCAAACCTAGGAATGATCCGGCATCCGGACCTGCACCAGCTAAAGATACAACAAAAGGAGTAAAGGTGAATACATCCCCGACAGCGAAAATTTTCGTTTGTGAAAAGATCAGATCATTGGAGAGAGAGAGAGAGCGGTGTATAGTTTATAATCAAACACGTGTAGAAGGATTTCAAGCAATCTAGGGCTTCTATCTATGAGAAAGAGGCCTGAAGATTTACACGTACAGCCCATAACGTATTTTGAAGATAATGATGGCGAAAATCATTCGATTTCGTCAGGGAAGTCATACCAATCAGCTTTTTAATTAAATCGGCTTATGCGTTTCAAAACCTTGGCCGTAAATTAGAAGAACAAGATATACCAGTGGATCGGAATGTATTTTTTCTGGTTCAAACCATCCTTTAACTAAAATCGGAATAGCCTTACAGTTCTAATTTGACAAAGATTTTTTTTTTATTTTTTGGGCAGCGTGAAACCAACAGAAAGGGGCCAACGTCCAGTTCAGAGCAGGAGGGACCCAAAACACCGGATCCGAAGGTATAATTAACGTACCATTTAATTTCTTCTCTTTCTTTTCTTTTTCTTATGGTCGAGGGTGGGATATTCTGATGAGCGTGGCCCTTCTTGTCCTTTTTTTTCACGTGTAGACATTGAGAAGGCTTGCTCAGAATAGAGAAGCAGCACGAAAAAGCCGACTAAGGAAGAAGGTGAGTAAATCAATCCTCATTTCCCCACGATTGAGTGAAACAAAAACTAGATAGTGCTAGTCACTAGGTCAGTTGTTTCATCTTATTCTTCATTCTGGACAGTTACAAACCTCATTCCTTACTTGGGTATTTGTCTGAATTAAGTGAAACATTTAATCCTGTGTTGTTATGATTTGAGCTGCAACAGGCTTATGTTCAGCAGCTTGAGACAAGCAGAATTAGGCTAACCCAGCTAGAATCGGAGCTCCAACGAGCTCGAGCTCAGGTAAATATACATATATCGCTCTTTCTTTTTTGCTAATTTTTCACTAGCTAACAAATTAACAATCAGTTGGAAAGAACAAGTATTACACTAGCTAGATATATCCAACGAACTGACGACTGACTAGTTCTAGATCGTTGTAAAGAATATATCAGTCACCTAGAACTTGTTCTATTTTCTATATTTTTCAGCGCCTCGTGGAAAAGGAAAAAAAAACAAAACTCTCTCTCTCTCTCTCTCTATCTCCATATATTCTGAATATATACCAATTGTTTTTTTGGTTGAATTCAAGGGTCTATTGTTTGGAGGTGGAAGCTTGATGGGCGAACAAGGCGTTTCTGCTTCTTTCAATAATCCCAGCTCAGGCAATTACATATTCTCTAACCAATTACCACGTATTAATTATGTATATGTTTCATTTAAAAGTTTTAAGGCATATACGTATGTAGATATATATATTATGCAGGCAGTTTTAATTAATTAATTAATCGGTGGTGCAGACGCTACAATCTTCGACATGGAGTACACGAGATGGCTGGAGGAAGAGCACCAGCTAATGTGCGAGCTGCGGGCAGCGGTTCAAGAGCACGTGGCGGAGAACGAACTGAGAATGTTCGTCGACAACTGCCTCGCTCACTTCGACCAGATGATGAACTTGAAGAGCATGGTTGTGAAAGCAGACGTCTTCCACCTCGTCTCTGGAATGTGGAAGACGCCTGCCGAGCGATGCTTCATGTGGATGGGTGGTTTCCGGCCCTCCGACCTCATCAAGGTCAATATTTCCACTATCCCATTTCTCCTGTCTTAGTTTTCAAGTCCGAACATGATTAGGGTTAGGGTTATACCTTTCAATATATGCAGCCTTCATCCGCAAGTGTGTCAGATCGCATCCTTAATTCCTGCATGTGGAACCCAGCTAATTAATCCATGCATCTCATCTGACGCTTTAATACACTTGATACACCGGCACTCACACGGAAATTAACTAGGGATCAGGATACAACGGTTACGATGTCGTAATCCAATGGCTATTTTTGATCTAGGCTGATCCATCTCTAATTAATCATAAAACTTTTAATTATGTATTCGAATGCGTGTTTATTTATGCATCGACCATTACCAAATCTCTTTGTTTTGTGTTATTTGGATGTAGCTAAGGTAGAAAAGGAGCAAAATATAAAAGATATCTAAAGTAATGTCATTGTAATAAGGATGATGTTACAAAGTAAATATAACTAATATGTCAAGAACTTTAAACGAAAATATTATCATAAATAATACATGAAGGGTTTTTAAGTTAGGGAGTCATGATTTAAAGGGATCAGATTTATTAAATTCAATATCACGCTTAGAAGCTTAATTAGACAACAAAATCAAGTTAAAATCAGTTATATTATTTTTCGTAAAATAGAAAAAGAATCGTTGTGAGTTATTGTAAGTATTTTAATTTGTAATTCATTTTGAAGCTTATATCCATATTTTATATTTTCTAATTTTATTTTTGGTAGGAGTGTGAATTTATACTTCATTTTGAACTCTATATTAGAATTTCAGTACTTTTTAAAATTCTATTATTCTTCAATGCAAGAAAATGTCTTAATGGAATAAAATTTGTACATCATTTTATTACTAATGAATTGTTGTTAATACTAGTCAATTTTTATTATTAATAGGCATTAACAACCCAAAAGCAACAGTACGGCAAAAAGTCATTCTCACTTTTGTCACAGATGTTGCAATTAATTTGTTGTAATGGTTGTTAAGGCTACGAATCCTGAGGGTTCTTTTCATGAGCTGACAACATATTCATAGAAATATAAAATAAAGTTCAAAAACAATTTTTTTTTTTTTTTTAAAAAAAAAAAAAAAAGCGAAATCAAGCAGTATTCAAGCTTGACCATGTAACTCAACCATTGATATTCACACGGAATCAAATAGACTGAATTGGAAATATATAAACTGTTAAACGTAATCCTTTTTTTAACAATAAATATAATTCAATTTTTTATTGGTATTGTATATCATGGCATCTGATATTATATCTCAGATACATTCATCTAAGAGACCACATGTTCTTACCTATTTAAAAAGAAACAACAAGTTCTCATCTATTTGTTAAGGAAGACCAACTGCTCCTGCCTATTTTCAATCAAAACCAACGATCCAAACTAAAATTCCTGTCGAAGTCTCCCTGGCCAACCCGGAAGTTTTAAAATGGTTTAAAAAATGTAACTTAGTAGTAAATATGCATTTAATTAGCTGAGATGGATGATATAAAATCTTAAACCTTCTTTACGTATCTAGTTACTTATTTTATTTCAAAAATACATTAAACTCATCAATTCCTCTGGACTCTCGATCTTCATCTAGCTAGATAGACTTCAGCAAGCTGCTGAGTTTCCAGCCCTACCTGCAGGTGCCTTTCTCCTTGCACATATTTTTGGAAAGTTTCATGATTAACGCGATTTAATATTCCCTAGCGCTTGACTATGAAGCATCAGTAGCCATCCGAGCATTTACGTCTAAGGTTTTCTCATCTATAGTAGCGTGTCGGTAACCGTTTCATAAAGCTGTATCGGTTACTACTCTTTGAGCGACTCACGCAGCTTTGTAGTATTACCACTCCCAACGATCCCCAACATCAATCATATCGCCGAAGATCTGAGCAGCTGCAATCTCATCATTCCTCGTCCATCCCTTTGTGGGGCCCATGATCACAGGGCCGAAAAGTCAGCTAGTGGGTTCCACCATCAGGAAGATATGCGATGCAATGAATAGGAATTGAATTTTATTCCTCAAAGGTCTGACTCAGAACAGTGCGTGGTACGTACATGGCATGCAGATGAGGCTGAGCCTTGCATGTGTCAGACGCGTCTCCGGTGCGAAGCACATGAGGGCCAGTATCACGGATGCCATCACTGCTAGAACAATAATTATACGGGGGTTGGCATTGGCAACGAATCTTGGGTTCGTTCATATCCGTAACTCTGTTCTCTAGCACGGGCATCAGCTCTTCTGCTAGCAACAGTTCAACGAACATGTTGGGTGGGTCCCACTCCTTGTCTTAGGAGTAGTTATGGCGCTTTGCTCAATTTGCACAGAGCAGATTAGCTCATCCTCAGCCACTCCCATCAAAGGATCCCGTGTGTACGTACATATGATATATAATATGCGCTCTTTGTCGTCACTTCCATGGCCAAAGTGGTTTGAGTGTATCTAAGGGTGCATACGTTAGGGTTCGAAGTCAGGTTAGAATACCTGTCTTATTTTCTTCTCTTTTGAACTTGTATCTGCCTTTTTGCTCTCTCGAAAAAATGTACTTTCGAATGATTGAGTTATTAATATATAGTCTCAAAAATAAAATCACAAAAAAAATATATGTTACAAAAAATACTACAAAAGAATAATAAAATCTATGAGGAATATGATGAGGATCTTTACATTATTTAGTTAGGTCTCTAGTATAAACAATATTTTATATGGATAGATCTTTAATTTTTTTGAAGACGTCCATAATAATAACAATTAATTAATCTGGTCGAAAAATGACAATTCATTAATTAAACTGGAGTTTTAGTTAATGATAGACTACTAATATATAATGATAATAAATTTCAAACGGCATGTCTCATTTCAGCATCAAAGAAAAGATTTGAATCAGAATACATAGCAAGATCTGATCTGAACATATCATAATAAAATAGTAGCTACTAGCTAGGATTAGATTTTTTTTATTTTTTATTTTTTTGAGAAAAGCTGGGATTAGATAATATAAAAGCCAACTTGGGCAGGGCTTGGAGATTCTGCATCTTTAGCTAGCTATGGCTAGCATTGGTAAATTGCTTAAATAATTTGTGGTTGTCTGATGTGGAAGAATTAATTAATGAATGGAAAATACATTTATCTGTGATGCGTGTTGATTACAGATCACAGCAAGCCACATAGAACCATTAACAGAACAGCAGCTGCTGGGGATATGTGGTCTTCAGCAGTCGACTCAAGAAGCTGAAGAAGCTCTCACACAAGGCTTGGAAGCTCTGAACCAGTCACTCTCAGATACCATTGCATCTGATGCATTAAGCTGCCCCTCCAACATGGCCAGCTACATGGGTCAGATGGCTATTGCCGTCAACAAGCTTTCCACCCTCGAAGGTTTTGTCCGTCAGGTACGCATAAATATGCCCATCATCCTCCATCTAATTTATTTAACTGTTTTTTTTTTAATTCTTTGTCATATCCCCATGACTGACTGATATTTATATAGAAGGGAGTCTCCCATTCAATCGGATTTACACAATATGCTACAACCCCATGTTAATTTTTTTCAAATATCTAAACCTTTCATTACGTTCAAAATTATTAATTTAGCTTATGTATTAAAATTTAATTGAATTGAAAATTTTTAAAATTAACAATCTTTTAAAAATATAATTATAACAATCTTT
>JAXCLR010000081.1:19398259-19421121 GCA_035584095.1 Annona squamosa
TTTAAATTTTATCATTTTTACTACTCATCATTACCCCTATTATATCACATCATTTGACAACTTTTACTTCTCAAAACCTTTCATCAAAAGTTTTACTCGTTTCCAAACACAACCTAGATGTCCACCGAAGTTTTCCTCTATGATGTATGCACAAATATTTTGATCTAATTCATTTATTGCTAGATCTCAGGAGGTCAAATCCACAAGTTTCAAAAGATGAAATCTCAGTTTCTGGCCATTAATTTTGATCAGAACTTGCAGAGGTTAGGATCCTCCAACAAGGGGTCCAGGGTTGCAGATGATCTGCTGCTGCTTCTAATAACAAAATTGATGCAAACATGTCTGCATACCCACCAAAACCCCAGAAGAACCCAAATAGTAAATACACAGAGGGAAATCATTGGCTTTTCAACAGAATGAACAATTGGAAGCTAGCAAAGAGAATTTCCTGACAATAAACAAAGATAAGGGAAGAAGCAAATAAGAAAATGAGGATCCGTTTGATATTAAAATGCAAAACATATAATACTACACGACTTAATCTATATGCCGGTAAATAGACAAGTTCCAAATTTTATTAAGTATTCTCAAAGGAGATTTCCATGAGATGATAACATACCTGATAATTGCGAAACCATATGTGATCATCAACGATTGAAAAGACAAATACATGGTCATGGTAAGGCTTAGCTTTTCTATGATCCTTGGGCGTCGAAAATATCTTCAACAAAAATTCCATGCAAACATATCAGTTTTATTGATGTAAAACAGATCAGATGTCTAAAGACACCATTGCACAGGCTAGGTAGAGGCTATTTCAACTCCGGAGAACAATTAAGTGCAGAATTTGCACCGTCAAATAATTCAATGTGAAAGAATTCCATTAGTTTGTACATCATAAAGCCACCTATATAGATATGTAGAGTTGCAGTAATCGAAGAATGAAATGGGGCAATATGCAGGTCATATTGGCAAACTCATTGAGAAATTAAATAACTCCATATTCCATAAATTTGACAAGTGGTTTAGACCTTGCATGACTCCCCCCCCCCCCTCCTTTTGGTGCGCCTTTGTCAATCATTTAATTTCTTAGTAACAACAAAGCAGCAGCCTCTCAAATAGGTTATGCATACAGGCATAAAATAAGCACAATGTTTTACCAAGATTAGCAAAAAGGAAGATAATTTTGGGGAAAAACCAGTATCTGTAGTTTGGAAAGAACTGAAAATATGAGGACCTCATAGGTCTTCTGTACATGTGATAAGAGATGCTCCTTAGCTGTAGAATGCACTGTTCGTTTCAATGCAGTCTAAGGGTACAAGTGCAACCCTCAAAAGATGCCACTTTTAACAGTGAATTGTAGATACTAGGAATAGAACTTTTGTACTAAGGGCTGCCCAGCTGCAGCATATTCAATTTCTTAGGCAGTGGTGAATAGCGAAAGCCCTTTAAAGAAAGAACCGCCGGCATGATTGGGAGGTTCAACACCATCACGTCCAGGGCAAACCTAGTATCCGTCTTAGCTGAATCTGGGACATCAACGTGCACAGATTGTTGATTTTCTAATGAATATGGACACCTCATGGAACAAATATCTTCCACATATAAAAAACCCAGACATGATTTTGTAAGAACAGCAAGCATCCTTTGCTTTCTCATAAATTATTGTGTGACATCCCTTCAAAAATAGCAGGGGATTCCAAGTCCCTTTGAAGTCCCAAAAGCACTGGTATCACTATTTGGAAAACTGAAATTTTCACAAGGACAGCCAGTGCCATATGTTCCCATTGCATTTACAAAACCTACTTTTCAGTAAATTTTTTTTTCCAGAAAGGCTATTTAAATGCTTCCAGTATTGTAAAGAAATAAAACAAGAGGAAAAAAGACAATGCCAAATCCTAATTTTAAACTGCATTTTTATACAATCTATTTTCAGAAATTATTTTTCAGGATTCCTAGTCCTTGAAAATTATTTCTGAAAAAATAGGGCCACATACAGACTCTTGATAACAAAGGCAACAGAAATAGTCATTACCTAAAAGTATATCAAATGTGAGATGAAACAATATCAAGCATCACAAGGGGGGGAAAAAGACAACTGGACAAACCTGCGTGATTAACTCTCTCAAGAGCTGCCAGTGAGGCCGTTTGTCAAAATCAGAGGAGAAAGTCAGAATAGGCCGTGAGCCTTTTAAATGATTACCAGTGAGCTTCAATTCTTCCATTGTGTGCACTGAAAGAGGAAGGAGCATGCAAATCTAATTAGACCGTCATGATGCAAGTCTGAAAGTAATGAGGTCATACAAACTTTCGACCTATATAGCTAGAAAATGAAGAGTACTACTACCAGCATTGACTAAGAATTTGACAGATGGTCCATCAGGGCATTTAGCCATCCAGAGGTAAAGATCTTTTTGTTTTCTGCACTGAAATAAGTATAAAAAAAATCCAGAAATTTCAGGAGAGGCAATGCAATAATGTGATTAGTGATCAAATAAAAAAATAATTCTAAAAATGTTCAATTGACTTCTGTGGTCAGTAGAGATCTCACAATTCTAAACTGACATTCTGGTCCAATTCACAGAAATTACAATCAGAATTGCATCTGGGCCATAAAAACAGGTATAAATTCAAAAAATACTTAAATTTACACAATTAAGTTTTAGAATGTTATGAAAGTATACAAAACCATCATTTTAGGTCAGATGAAAATTTGAAATGGTTTAGATGTTGAATAGGGTCCTTGTGGGTCCTTATAATAAACAAATAATTTTTAATAGATTCAAAATTAGTCTTAAGTGATTCTTAATTTTGGGAATAGTGCAAGTCGTGGACTGAGATGATTTTTGTTCTCTTGATGATAAATTTATTGGATTGATTGGATTTAGCAAAATCATCAAGGTGGGGCCAAACTAAACTGTACCAATTCACTTTGACAGGACAAGATGTACAGAAGCTGGACCCAGAAAAAAGTTTCAAAATGTAGCCAAATTTGGGTACTTTAGTAGTTACAGACAACCTGTTGGAGAATAACTGTAACATCGCAAAAACATAATTAAGGATGTCCATAAAGAAATATCACAATTAACAAAGATATGGATTCTTAGAGGACCATTCAATAAACAGTTGGACACACTGACCATGGTTGTCATGGGAGGACAACCCACACAACAGGGCCAGGTTGATGCTGACTTGCAGTAATGTCTTGGCTAAGAGGAAGGCTATCATCCCCTGAATTGGTTCTCTCCAGAAATGCTAATACTTCTCAAAACATTAATTTTTTAAAAAAAAAAACAATAATAATAACTCTGGAAGAACTTCAGAAATCACTCAATACAGAAGAATCATTTTATGCTGTTTTGAACAATATGTGCACCCAAATTAAACTGAAAAAGCCAGTCAGCTACAGTTACAAACCAAAAGTTCTGAGCCTGACTGAGCGACACCAACCTCCATTTTATCCATGCTTGCTTGTAGAAATGGATATACGACAGGCTTATGATTTGTCACTGAGCAACGATAGTTCAGCAATCAGCTGCTCAGATAATCAAAAACGGTGCTTTTGGTTCGATATATAGTGGAAACCGCAACAGATACAGTTTCCTTCAGTTATTTGTAGGGCACATGCATTTTCTAGCCAATCTCTAAACACATGTGCATCATCACAATCCGCAGAATTAAAATCGCTTCTTAAAGCCTCAAAACAATAAAACCTTCAGGCAAGGAGCAGAGCAGCTCGAGATCACCAGCATGCATCAATACAAAAAACAGAATACCCAAATCGCCAGAGAGAAATTCCAAACTCCACCTCGAAAAACAGGCACGAAGAGCAGTTCCTCAGCTCCACCAACTCGTTCAGCGTCGCGCCCTTACCGTCTTTGGACTCAACCTTGTTATCTTTCTTGCAATGCGGCAACAGTGACACCAGATTCAACATCAAATGCCTATATCTGCACAGACCCAAATAAGAGACAGAAACAAACTTGATAAGGAAATCGAAAATTCCAAACGAAAATTAGAACAAACAAGTTGCAAAAAAGAAGAAGAAGAAATATTCGCGAAATTGCCTGAAAACAATGCGGCGGGAGCACGTGACTAGGACTTTCTCTTTGTTCCTGAAAGGAGGGGAACCGCCATCTTTATCTTCCCGCTTCTCTTTCCAACCCAGAATCGTCCGCTTCGGCCTCGGCGGAGCGACTTCGTCCTTCTTCCTCTCTTTCGAATCAGCTGGAGCTGCGGCGGCGGAAGTATCGGATTCTCGCTGCTTTCTCTTCTTCCCCATTGCTAGAGTGGAAGACAGCCTCCAGGCTGCTCTGTCAATGACGGGAGAAGACGACTAGTCTGTGTTGCTGAAGGGTTTAGGGTTTTCGCCCCCGTGTGAGGGTGGAGGAGACCTCCATAGAAGGGTTGATACGTAGCACGTGTGATTTAACCACGCGGGTCACGTACGTGGGAAATGGACCGCATTGAAGAAAGGCAGCCTAGAACGATGCTACTCGGGCTCCTGAAGTCATGATGCATCACATCGGCTTGCTAGCCGTGACCTTGACCTAAAGCGATTTATAAATTTAGTTACAGAAAAAAAAAACTATTTATAAAATTTAAATTTTTACCAGTCTTGCCTTATCGATAAAATTCAGTTTATGGTGAAGCAAAAAAAATAAAATCGATTTTACATTTTTTAAAAATTATAATCGAATAGACTTTTCAACATTAATTTTTTAAGTATCCCCTGCTCTGCGCATTGGAGGCTTGGAGCCTTAACCTGTACCTTATCACAACATAGGACATGCTTTAATTATACTATCGATAAGGACATGCTTTAATTATACTATCGCCTCACCTTGGTCACAAATTTTAATTAAAAATAGTTCTAGGGAAAAAAAAAAAAAAAAAAAAACCACCAATACTGTGGGGCGCCCTGCGGCATACGAGTTGCTCAATAATTATTTTTAAATTGCTTTATTTTTCATATATCCGCAGGCCCAACTTAAGAAGTTTCGTCTATTAAATTTTATATTTTTATTTTTAATGTATTTTTAAATTTCGAAAAAAATTGCATTTTTTTAGAAGGTAAGTGATGAAGGAATTAACGGAAAAAGAAGATAATAATGTGAAAATTCAACATAAAAATAATAATGAATAGTTATATGGTTTGTCGAACAAAATAGAATTAATGGTGTATCTAGTATTTGATACAACTTTTAAAATATTTGAATGATGAGTTTTTTTTTATAAATCGAGTTTTATAATTTTTGTATGTGTATGTATATGGAATTTTTAAAAAACAAAGGATTTTAGTCACTTTTTAAATGACTAAAACTCCCATATTTATATGTATACATCTTTAAAAATAATAAAACTTTTTCACAACAAGAATTGATCAAACTTAATATATAAATGAAACGGGAATGCTTCTATGAAACCGGATTTCATAGAAGTGATTTCGTGAAACCCTGTTCGTTTTTTAAATATTGATCTTTGATGAAAAATTCAATCCGTTCATTATATTTAATACTATTTGTTTAGTTATAAGATTAAGTTCCATCTCAATCCGATATGTAAATAGAACGCATTTGCTAAAAAATAAGTGCATTTGTACTTAAATTATGAAAAACTCTTAGATTCATATGCACATATATTAGAACGTAACAATACTTCATATGATTATTTATCTATATATTATTGATATTTTAGATGATTTAGATATTGAAAAAATTACTTTATAATTAATATTTTAATATTAAATTATTTTATTATGTTAATTTTACACATTTGTAAGTGGGACTCATATACAATGAAATTATAAAAATAAAAAAGTTTTTGAAATATTATAAATAATGCTAAATACAATTGATATAGTTAATTTTCTATCAAACATTAATATTTTAAAATTGGGAGGGTATCGTACAAGATGGGTTTTATTGAAGTATCCCAGTAAATTAAATATACATTGATTAATAATTTTAAGGTTAATTTCAAATATATGCACTACCTTTATGCTTAATTACAAATATACGTACTAAATATAAAAACTTTTACATATACTCATTGCATATGATTGAAATTTCATCTATATCACTTATGTTATGCACAACTAAAAATCAACACGGTACATCATAGAAAATGTTAAAAATGTCTTTTATTATTTTATAACAATAGTCATTTAACTATAACAAAAGTTAGACAATATAATAAAAGTATATTAAATTTGAGAGAAAAGCTAAGCAAAACAAGTAATAACACTCCTGATATATAACAGTGACTATAAATGCTACATCAATCAAGGTATTTTAAGATTTTAAAATTATTAAACATTATTTACTGTCATATTAGGTATATTTCAAATTAATGAAATACTTAGTGAGTATATATGAAAGTTTTTAAACTTAGTGAACATATTTATAATTAAGGTTAAAGATAATGAATATATTTGAAATTAATACATGTTAAAATTTTTTTTTAAAAAAAAAAAAGGATTTTGAACATGTAACCCCTCTTTAGCTCGGGGTCATGAGGAAGGTATAAAGCGGCTTTCTTTCTCAGTCCGTGGGGCTCTCCCGCCACCGTTCTTCGTAGGGTTTTCAGGGGCGTAGGGAAATAACTCTTCCAATGGCGGCAAGCGGGAAGAAGCCAAGATCTGCTTCCAGAAACCCGGAGCTGATCCCTGGGATCCGAAGGCACTCACGGTCGAAAATGCATCATAAAAGAGGATTGTGGGCTATGAAAGCGAAGAACGGTGGATCTTTCCCCCACCATGATCCCAAACCCTCCGCCCCAAATCCCGCTGAAAAGCCACCGAAATTCTACCCTGCAGACGACGTCAAGAAGCCCATTGCCAACCATCGCAAGCCCCAGCTCACCGAGCTCTGGTATCTTCTTCTGCAGCGTTAAGGAAATCTTCCGTTGTTTAGTTGTACCTCCTAGTTGGTTAGTAATTACATTTTTGTTTAGTTGTACCCCGTGGTTGGCTAGTAATTTCATTTCGATTTCGGACCGTTCAAGGATGTAGCATTGCTGCTCGGCAATGATTTGACTGATTTTAGTGCAGCCTTGGGTTGAATTCTTCAGTTTGTTGTTTTTGGTGAGCAGGGCAAGCATAATTCCGGGGACAGTTTTGATACTGTTGGCGGGGAGATTCATGAGGAAGAGGGTTGTTTTCCTCAAACAGCTGCCTTCCGCATTGCTTCTGGTTACTGGTGGGAGTGTCTGCATCTTTCAGTGAAAATGAAACTCTGCGTATTTTATTTTATTTTGTTATACCTTAACAATGAGCTATTACTGTGGAAAATTATCTTATTCTTTTTGTTGTCGATGCCATTTTAGGCCAATCAATCGCATACGATTGTCTTCACGTCATAAGTAGCCGATCCTGAGTTATGTTTTGTACCACCAAACCTTCTGAGTTATTAAGGTAAATGGATTAATATAAAAAAGAAGCGTGATACTCTAATTGCTAGTGATGAAGTACAGAAGCATGTCTCATGGGCTTCAAACTTTTGTAGCTTCAAAATTATAAAAAAAAATAATAGTAATAAAGTGACGTCATATGTTTTCTTCTCTCTCTTCGAGTTTCCCATTTGCTTTTGTTTCATTGGTATGGTTGCTTAACTTTTATTGTTAATGCTAATGCGTTTCCCATTGAATTGCTAATCTTCTTGTGCACTTGGGCCTGCTTCAAGAGAGAATGAATTTCATTTTTAACTTTGCAGCTGTCGTGCATGGTCGAAGGTCTGGATCTCATGTACCTTACATCGTTGGGCACCTCGTCACTATGTCTGTCCTTTTATAAAAATGTTGATTGATCAGCGATTTTATGAGCACTTTGAAGTGGTTGGTTTTTCTGTTTCTCAAAGAAGACGTGTATCATGTGGTCTACTGTATTTTTCTTTTTGTTTTTTTTTTCTTTGAAATGCTGCCCTATTTTTTCTTAGATGAAGTAAAAGATAAGAATAAACAGGCAATCAGATTTGGGTATTTTGTTAATAATCCGTGTAAGTTCTATGATAAGTTTTTAATTTAGAATTTTAAGGTGGTGGAATTTATTATATTTTCCACTGACTACATCAAGTGCCTCTAATTCATGGGCGTGGAGGTGAAAATGGATGATGAAATCTTTGGATCTTGTATAATTTCTCTTAATAGTGAGTGGGTGAATATTTTTCTTGATCATGTGACTTCCATCACAGCTGGAGTTCTTTGCTGTTCTGGAGTTACTGTATAAGGATTGGGTTTTGATTGCGCTTGGTTCCTATTTTCCCCCCTCCTATTGCTGTATTTATTTCTGACCAAAAACAAAAGTTATACCTAGTTCACATGCATTTTACCCGTGCAGCTTCCAACAAGGGTGAGACGTGCAGCTTTACCCTTATTGTCTACAGTGGCTATTTGTCAACAACATAGGCCGTAAGCTTTGTTGTTGTACCACATGATACCTATTCTCAACCGATCATATTTTTAAAAAAATTATGCATTTGCTCCTGAATCTTTCCTGCTATCTTGAACTATGTAATTAACTAATTATCACCTTGTCCTTGTCAACTTGTGCAGTTATTAACTTAGCAAGAATCTTCATTGAATAAATGGGTCAAACTTAGGTTTGCAAAAATATCATTGATTACCAAGAGAAATTTTTGTGCTGTTAAGCAAAGATTTCTTATCACATGACGATGCCTGTTTTTCTGGGATTTGCATTTTTTTTGTTTTCCTTTTTTCCCAAATTCTTATTCCTTTCGATTCATTAGTGCATAGAAGGGTGCCATGGATGTATCAGTAATTCTTTCATTTCACTGACACACAGGACCATTTAAGGTTAATGGTGTCCCACTACGACGTGTAAACCAAGCTTATGTAATTGCTACATCCACCAAGGTTGATATTTCTGTTGTGGATGTTGGAAAATTTGATGGCAAATATTTTTCAAAGGAAGCGAAGAAGAAGAAGAAGAAGAAGACTGAAGGTGAATTTTTTGAGGCAGAAAAAGAGGTATGCTCTCTTATTTTTCGCATAAGGCAAGGGATTTTTTTTTTATTATTTTTTTTAAACACGTTGTTGATTTTTTTACTTTTTTTTTTTTCTTACGGTTCATTGACTGGTTTCTTTATTTTTCCTGTATACAGGAGAAAAAGCTTCTACCTCAAGAGAAGAAAGATGATCAAAAAGTGGTGGATGCTGATTTGATTAAGTCTATTGAGGCTGTTCCTGACTTGAAGGCATACTTGGCTGCTAGGTTTTCTCTTAGGTCAGGAACGAAACCTCATGAGCTTGTTTTCCAGAAAGAACTCTGTAAAAGTGATGGAATTGTGTTCCCTGAAATTTCTGTAAGTTTTAGTCATAGGCTCCTTTTTGGTTCTAATTGGCAACAGAACTTGCAGTACATTCTTTGTTGGTTGAGCTATTCAGTTGAGAATGAAATGTGAGCTTTTAACAATCATACAATCTGTGATATATTAAGGCGTTCTGAGTAATATACTGTCTTGGTCTGACATTGATTCTGAGGCAAGGCATGTTTTTAGTTTCTTTTTTGTCGATTATGCCTAGTTCAAGTTGTGGCTTATTAGCAACAGCAGTAAGAGGCTGACTGTTTAGGTAGGGACTAACACGTCACTTCAAAGGAAGGTTAGGAAAACCTTGTTTGGCTTAGGCGTCCCTAGGGGTGTAGGGGTGCGACTCGGGGAACTCCGCTCGCCAAAACCCGATTTTGGTATTTGAATTAGTTTTTTACCAACTTGAACCCGAAGGACCCGAACCCAAGAAACATGATTTGTAAATATAATAAGCTTAGAGTGCACGTGAATTTAAGCTTGATTTTCCATTTTGTGTTTATTATAAAATATATTATATATATAATATTTAAACAATATTTCTTCAAATGTTGCATGTTTATATTATTTATATTTATATTTGAATACATGTTTGACATATTGTAATTATTTGATAAATAAAATCTATTATTTTTAAATATTTATCTTTTATTTCTATTATTTACTTTTACATCCAAATAATTTTATTCATTTATTTTACTTTTGATGTTAAATTTTTTCTACAAATATTCTTTATATTATTATTTTTTTAAAAAATTATAGTTTTACTATATATTATTATGTTTACTTACATGGTTTGTTGTTATTGTATATTTATATGAAATTCTAAATTTATTATTCTTAAATAAAATATAAATTCATCAACTTAAATTTCAACTCAAAACTCAACTTGAATTTAATTTTTAAAAATACGATTAGAATTTAAATTTTATAAATAAAATTATGGTTAGAGTTGAGATGAATATGAATTCATGAGCTCGAGTTGCGCGTTCACTTTTATTAACGCAAACGTAAATTCGGGAAACCTTGTTTGGCTGACGCCCTTTCGTTACTAGTGCTTCTATACAAATCTGTATTCTTTGTGCCTTGAGGACCTATTTGGCATAAACGGTTGCAAGTGTGAAAAATGTGAAAATTTGCTTAATTTTGCCTAGAATCCAGTAGATACAGGAGGTGGAATATGGTGCTCAGGCCAAACAGGCCCTTAGTCGTCGTGGTATGGACAATATTGCTTCCCTGAACCACTTCTCTCCTCGTTGAAGCGCGCGAAAATGAAACCTTCACCTTCTACTAAGGGTGTGTTTAGTTGGAGGTAAAACTTTTAATAAAACGTTTTAGAGGTAGAAGTTGTCAAATTGATAGAAAATAATGTGATATAATAGGGGTAATGATGATGAGTAAAGAGAATAAAGTTAAAATAGATAGGTTAGTTATATGGATAGTTGTGTAGAAATGATTAAAAAGTAGGGTAGTTTGTATAGAAAAATGTGAAAAATAATTAAAAAAAATAGAGTAGTTATGAAGAGTGAAAAATTTTGGGTTGAAAAGTTTTAATTGACAAGTTTTGGCCTCAAACAAACACACCCTAAATCTTAAAATGAAGCCTTCACCTTCCATTTAAAAAAATAATAATAATAAATTTGGAACCTTCACCATCTACCACGTTAAAAGATTTAGGGTCTATTTGACTCCGGTTTTTATATGAGGAAAGCACTTTTTAAGGGTGTTTGGCCTGATTTGAACTTTCTGCCAATTTTTTTGCATTAGAAAGCCCTAGAAAGTGTAGCACAGATTAGCATTCCTGCAATGAACCGCCGGGTGAAACAGGTCCTTAGCCAATCTTAACTTTGATGTTGAAGAATGAAGAAATTTCTTTTTAATTTATGACATTTGTTCATAATTTCTTATATAGTTACGATATTTCATAAATTTCTCTTGTATTTATAATATTTTACCATATATTTCTTTTATGTCTATGCTGTCAACATAATAATTTTCTACCGTGTTGAAAAGAAGATTTTGCCTTGTTCAAATTTCTTAATTGAGATAGTTCACTCCTAGTATAACTTAATTGATTATAGTAAATTATCAACATGCGACATTATAGGATTCAAGAATTATATTAAGGTTGAATTATTTTAATTAGAAAAATTTTATATGACTAAATTGTTCTTTCAATGCGGTAAATACCAATTGCATTAGTGACGCAGATATAATAATAGGAATTTATAGTAAAATTTTATGAGTATAATAGGAATTTGTAAAACTTTGTGGGTATATTAGGAATTATTTGCAAATATCGTGAGTTTTAAAAAAATTTCAAGAATAAAAGTTGAATTTTATGTTATATCATACTTCGATTCTTAAATAGGGTGTTTGTATCATTGAGCAACCAGACACATGTAACATGTGCATGCCAAGGCAAATGTTAGCCTTGTTATGATTTTCAATATTAAATATGAAATAACTATTATATCATAGATAAGAAACAAAAGTGAAATAGCTGAAGTAGTGAAGGCTTTGGAGGTCATGGGATCGATTCTTGCCACTGCCGGTTTATTTTTGGCAATTTTGTTCCCAAGCAACTATTCACAAGGGATGCAACTGTTTAAGTTATTTGAAATTCAAATAGAAAAGATGCGACGTATTAAAGAAATGCAATATTTGAAATTCAAATAGAAAAGATGCAACGTATTAAAGAGATGCAATGCATGGGTGAAGGGATGCTATGATGGAATGTTTAAAAATCTTATAAATATAGATGCATTCAAGAGATCAATTCATTCACTCATTATCTTCTTTCCTCAAACATCTCAGTATTCTATTCAAGACATCCTAGTGCTCTTGTCTTCATTCAAACGTAGTGTTGTCTCATTCAGACATTTCGTTGTCTTCATTCAGATATCCCAAAGCTTGTCTTGACTAAGTCATTGTCGTTTTAATCAAATATTTGCAGGTTTACCATATTGTTTTGAAATTCTCTCCTTTCAACCAAGAATTTGTTTTCAAGTGTTCGTGTACTTAGAAAAGGTGTTGTCTCCTATTCTAGTTCACGTTTCACTTTTTGTATCCTAGGTGCAACTGCAAAATTACCCTAAACAGCAAATAGGATAGCAAAATTGCCTTAAGAAAAGTGACGTCGTAACACACCTGAAGTGAAGCTTAGTTCTCTTTTCACTTTCCCCGCTTTCCTTAATTTTCTCTCTTTCTATATTTTGCCCCAACAAGCCTTTGAAAGCGCTGGCAGTGAAATATCTAAGCCAATAGATATTTGTTCTCTAGCAACACTGATCCGCTGCAAGGCTTGCTGATTAAGGCTCCGAAGGCTCTGTGCGATAAATTGATATGACCGTTACGTGGGCTGTGCAAATTTTTAGAGACTGTGTTTTTTAAGGATTATTATACTCCGAAAAGGTGCATAAAGATTTACAATGGATTATTTAACTTCGAAAAGTGAAAACAGATTTACAGTGGGTCGTTTAACTTAGAAAATGCGTAAAGAAGCGAAAGCGCCAAAACATGTTCTAACGAAATTCTCCAGATTTTAGCCTTTAACAGTACTAGCAGTATAAGACCATGGAAAGTGTTTCTCTACAAGCACTGAGCCACTGTCCCTAAATTGAACTAATTATAGTATTGCCTACACATAATCATATTATCTTGTGGTGTCCAAACTAGCTTACTTGTGGAGAGTCGTATCCTGTTGTGTTGCTTCAGCCAAGTATCTTTTTCTTAAATTGGAGAATGAATGGGAAAAGCGGCTGCCGAAACACTTTGATAATTAAGCTAGTTTATTTTATTAGTGGTCTTGTTAGCCTACTAATTTGGTAAAACAAAGACCATCTTCTAGAGGAAAAGAGAGAGAGACTTTCAACTTTTCAAATACGGTATTCATGAGGGCTTTGAGATTGCTACTGGACAAGAGTCATTGCATGCCTTGTGTATCATATCCATATCTTTCAATAAAAGAAATAAATCACAAGGAGAAAACGTGGAGTTAATTTCAAATATGACTGCAACTTATATTTACATATATGACCATACGTTTACGAAAAATAGCACAGGCAACCACATATTTTACCCTTTAAATTGCAAATATGACAATGTCGTTTGGTTCTACCAGATGAAGTGGTAAAATTTTATTAAACGACAAAGTTTCCCTTATCATTTCTTTTGAAAGAGACTATGTCTACATATAGGAGTGGTTGAGTTACCCTTTGCTTTATATTTTTTATATTATTTTCTTGAATTTTTATAATTTCTAATAAAGTGTGATCCTGTCAACCAGGGCTTAGCCTACATCAAAAAACCGATTTATAATAATTTTTTTATTTTTTCTTTATACACTTGTTTAGCTAAGTGTATTTAATATGTAAACCAAGTTTTATCATTTTTTGATATATTTATATATTTTTTAAGATTTTAAACATCTATGTGTATATATATATATTTAAAATATCTTTATTTTTAAAAATCTAACAAATATATATACATATCTAAAAATGGTAAATTTTGATTTATCTATTGAATAAGCTTAGATAAATAAGTGTATGAAGCAAAAAGCAAAAAAAATGTTATAAATGAATTTTTTGAAGTAAGCTAAGTAGGGCATTTGCTTACCCTGAGCTAACACGATCATTCCTCAGATCTAATTGAGTGGGGGAGATATCATAACTTCACATCACGTATAGCATCAGTTTTAATGGTATTGTCATACTTGTAGTTAAGGGTAAAATATATGATTATCTGTATCATTTTCTTAAATGTGTAGTAATATCTGTAAATAAAAGTATAAGTTGTGGTTATATTTAGAATTAAGTAAAAAAACATATAACAAGAGCAACGAAACATTGATTAAAATAATTTTGAAAAACGAGAGAAAGGAATGCATAGCCAAGGTCAATCTGATTTGGATTAAATGCAGCTTTATCATGGTGCTTGTAGGGCTCAGAGCATAGTGTCTGTACGAGGGGGTAATCTTCTGAAGAAATTGCTTGGGACTGAAGGCAGTTTGCTTCTAAATCTTGGGTGCCGAAGCATGTATAAACCTATCAGCAGCGCTATTGCCCTGAAAGGAGTCACGTACAACATCACGGCTGCCATGAAACAGAAGATAGTGAAGAAGCTTGTAGCTCTGGGATCTCTCCAGCTGAGCAGAGACTGCAATCTCTCCCCCTGCGTGGCAATGTCCCCAACAACTGTCTGTATCCTCCCAGCAACACTCCTCAGCCTGTCATACCTCATCTGGACCATATCCCAGGGCTTTGAAGTTGGAAAAGTATCAAACTCCTCATCCAACTCATCTGGATGAACTGCCTCTGCCCATGATAGCCTAATGTCCATGTGAGGCGGATGCCTCGGCCGGAACCGGTAGTTCCACATCCCAATCAAGAACATGTACAGGAAGACTGTCGGTAGTATCAGCTCTGGGTAACAGACTAAAATCAGGAAGAGAATGTGTACCAGAACAGATGTGATTGGGTTCCTCCATTGACAGACACTATCAAACCACCTGCTGATTCCCAGGATCCCTGACAGCAGCGACATGATCCTGAAGAAGTTGGCCTTGCTCTTCCTCATGCTCCACATATGAGAATCCACATCAAGCAGGTACTCCACAACCTCTTTCCGTAGCGGCGGCTCTGCCCGGCCCAGCCTCGTTGCCACTATGTTCATGGCCTGATACCTCAGGTTATCCACCTGGTTTACTGTGAAGGGGTGTATGTAATGCATCTTGGGTAGGAGCGGATGGCCATAGAGGTAAATCATGTTCACAAGGGACAAGGAAGTGAAACGAACAGCTAACAGAAGCTCCCCCATTTTCTTCACCCCAGATGGGTGCAGAACAAGAAGTGGGAAATTATGTCTATAGACCTTGTCAGCTTCTAGAGTGGAGAGTCGGATTCTTACCTTTCCAATCCTCGAATCTCTTGGAGGTACAGTGGCAGCTTTGTCACTCCCCCCCAAATGACAATTGTCGAAAACACCCAGCGTGATCACGGTGCATGGATCATAGACCTCCCATATGTATTGCTCGTTCCATTTGGGATTGAAGCTGCCCACAATGGTTCTAGTCCTCACCCATTTCTGCCCGTACTTTGCGACGCAATAAGAATCTGTTCTGTTTTCCTTCATTTTCATTGGAAGCAGGTCCTTTGCGCTGAGTATGCCCACCTCTAAGATCCCCACCGGTGGCTTCCAGAGCTGCCGAGACGTGGGCCTCAGGTCGCTGATGTACATGGTCGACTCGTCGATGACGTGATACGCTCCCTCGAGGCAGACTCGGAGATGGACCCTGCTCGAGAACTTGAGCTCCTTCCTCTTGTCACCTTCCAGCACTCCGAAGCCGAACTTCTCGAGGTTGAACCAACGGGAATGAACGGGCCTGTGATCGAGCCGCTTCTCGAACATGGTCAGAGGAAGAGTGACCTTGCCAAGCACATCGTCCTTTGTTGGGCTCACTCGATCCTCGACCGTCAGAGTTAGCTGTTCCTCGAACGGCTCGGCAGCGACGAAGACGAGGTCCTCGTTCCATAGCGGATTGAGGTTGGCTGCAGGACAATGTTTTGTCCTCAGCACCTGGTTTCCAACTTGAACTTTGACATAGGCCTCCGGGAGCCGGCTTTTTTCATTTGGCTGTATGTCTTGGGCCTCAATGACATTGACCCTGAGGTACCAGAGCTTAGGGGAGACGTATACCTTTGATCGGATGTTGAAGACGCCCTCCCCATGAACAGAGGCAGCATCTGTGTGCCAGGCCTCCGGGAAAGCCTCATCTGCCTGCGTCCCAATCCATACAGCCAGCATGACCTCCCCTCTCACCTTGGCCCCACGTCTATCCTCCAGCCTATACCACTGAGGCGCCAATGGGCTGTCTGGCGGAACGCGTGTTGGCACCTCAGTCAGGTCGAACACCAGCTTCCCAAGCCAGTCGTCTCTGCCCACCATCTCCTTGTCTCTCACAAACACCTCCAGTGTTGATGATTGAATCTTGTCCCTGGAGAATGCAAACACCTGGTTCCACTCTGGATTGTGCTTCTTCTCGAAGTGCTTTGTTGTGCCTTTGTAGTTGCCCAGCTTCACCTCCACGTATGGATCACAGCTTGCAGTGATGGAATTGGGTGGGAGATCTCTTGCTTTCACTACCCTGACATACAGGTAGTACGTCTGCTCGACGAGGTCATATGTGCTGGTAAATTTGTCTCCGCTCGTCCATCCTCCACTGCGGCTGCCATCGAGTGGCCATTGCTCTCCGAGGTGGGAGCCTGTGTGCCTCACAGCATACTCACCCTGTTGGTCAGTATGTGCTTGTCTGTTGTTCTGGTGCATGGTTGGTGGAGTTCCCTCTGGCCGTGTCTCTACAGATGATATTGCTGGTTGTGGGAAGCCTTGCCGTTTGTTTATGAGCTGGGCTATCTGGATTTTTGCTTGCAAGGGCTCTTTGATGTGGGATTCTTTCGGAGGGGCTGTATTGTCAGTAACTGAGGAGGCAACAGCAGTGGAGTGGTTGTTGAGAGGTGGAGGAATTGAGTGAGCAGGTGGTTGCAGTGGTGTAGAAATGGGATCAGGTGAAATATAGATTTTCAACCCAATATCACCTCTGACACGAGAGAAAAACCACTTCTTTTCTAGAGGGAATCTCTGTAAAGTTTCCTCTCCTTCGGTGACAATCTTGGAGCAGCTAATGGTTACTTTCCCAAGAGAGGTACGGCCAAGGAAGGACTTCCACTCGTTGTAGACAGAGACCTCAATGGTCTGGCTCTTGGGGTGGTGGTCAAGGTGGAAAATGAGCCTTTGATTCCAGACAGGGTCGAGGCTTTTGGGGATGGTGTGGGTTCGGATGCGCTTAAGGTCGTAATCGACTTCAACAAATGGACTCGATGAGCCTTCTCCGTCTTTGGGCAGAAGATTATGGGCATCCACCACTTCCACCACTAGCTTCATACCCCAAGCAAAGAAGCAAAGTACTTTTATGGGCCTGCCTGCTTCTACAAGCAAAGAAGCTAGCCTTCAGAAAGAAACCCCAAGCACGATTCCAAAGCAAGGTTAGTACTCTGATTAGGATCCTTGAGAGCAAAAGGTTGAAGGAAGGGATTTCCAGTTTGTCCAGGTTTCTTACATTCTTCTGTTTCCTTTTTGGAGGAGAATTGCGTATGCTTTGTATGAGGAAGCTACCTGACTGCACTCATTTCCACTCTGGCCTGCCACTTTTTAATCCACCTAATTGCTGGAGAGGTGGTATTTTCAGGGAGAACGTATAAAATCAATCCACTGGAATTGTGATTATCAGAAAGCTTATGGTGGCAAAGTGGTTTATTAATAGGTGCATTGTCCTCTGTTTCTTCCTGTCTCATCAGTTATCACATCCCAAATGCGCTAATGTTTATGGCACTTGCACAAAGCATCTGTGATAACCATTAATCAATCACAGTCGGGTCATCCATAAGCTACCGTTTTTGTTATGCCAAGTTTAATTACTGTTTCGTGGAGGATTTTCAGGGCTAGTGGGATATCTGATGCTGCTGGCTTTGCTTGGATTTATCAAGAAGCGTTGGTATTGAACTTTTGGAAGTAAAGCGTGAGAATATAAAGTTAAGAACCAAACGATTTGGTTTTGATGGTCCTTCTGTTGATGCTTTGCTTGTGCTTTATCTTATTCTCCTTCTTCTTTTGAATCTAATACTCTCCATTTCCTTCATTATGATGGGAAAGTTCTACAAACATCCCTTTCTTCTTGAGATCCCAGACTTGGCCTTGAAGAGTGATGTACCAAGGCTTCTACCAGGCTTCTATGGATTTCAAATCCTTTGTAATTTTTCTCCGTATTGAGATAAGGAATACCTTATTTACTTATTGACAGGCTTCTGCATCTAAAATATAATTATTATATGAATAAACTATTTTATAAAATATTATTATATTCTAATATACACGTGAGTTTCCTAATTTACGCGTGAACATATTTATTTTTAACCAAATGTGGCCCTTGCACATATAAGATTTGAATAAAACATAGTTTCTTAACTGAGAAAATGATCTTAAATGTAATGAATCGACTGGATTTTGCATCAATCAAAGATTATAAAGGATCCGGTTCTTATATCGTCGCCTTAAAGCAGGTGATTTAAGGGCTACCATAAAAAATTATTTTTTATACATATATAGGCCTCATATGGATCTTTACACCTTGTGAACCTTGATAATTATTTTGAATTTGCTTGGTATTTTTATTTTTAAAATTAAGTAGAAGCATGCCCAAAATATACTAAAAATTTTAAAAATAAACGAATTTTAAAAATTACTAAAATTTCACGGGGTGACAGACACAGCTATAGCCCACATATGTAAAAAAAATTAGATGGAATCGCTGGGCTTTTATCAGGAGATCTTTTTTTTTTTTCCTGAAAACTTTTATAATGTGATCTTGGTAATGAAATTTTCGGGAATTGACTGAACAGCACATCAAATGCCAACTGAAACACAATGTCAGGAGTGCGTTCCATATCAGTGGTTCTCCGCGTTAAGATGAATAATTTCTAATCCCATCATAACTAGATATCATAGGCTTCGAGCTGAAAATTTCCTCTTTGTTATTTACCTGCCATGTATTCTTTATTCTATTTCTATCCTAGAATTTTCTTACGTACGTTTCAATCAGACCTTTATTCCTCTAGACACGTCTGAAGCTTCACATAGGCTCAACTGCAAATCCTTTTATTCTTGGGGGAATTAATACAAGTTGCTCGAACAAGCAGGCCTGCCATGAATATTGCTAAGCCCCAAATCAAGGTCTATGGGTTGGTGACGACGCATTCAAGAGATTTGGGTTGGGCTTAGGTTCATATGGAATCTGCTTGCCCTGGCCGACCATTAGCTGCCGCCAATTGAATTTCACACAGTCCGGGCATACGTACATATACGTATTTTATTTTTTTCCCGTAAAACTGTGGGCGCACAAGTATTTTTTATCCACATATTAAATTTTATAATTTTTGGATACGTTTGTAAATTTTTCCTGAATTAAAAAATTAACAGTTTTTGGGGCGAAAATTACCTACTTAAATAAACCCTAAAGCTGTTGTTTTTGAAATTTAGAAAAAAAAAATACATATGTACAAAAACTTCAAAAATTAAAAAACCGCCTATGTGCCCCAACTAACAAGAATTTCTATCAAAATGGTAGGGAGCTGGGATAGGAAAGTATCCTTTTCATAAAAAAAAAAAAAAAAAAAAACAAGAATTTCTATTTCCTGCATGCGTTGATATAGTTGTATAAGTGGGAGTTTTTATGATATAGAAGCCCATCAGTCTCAAATCAGGGTTGTTCACAGGTAGGATGGGATGATCCTAAAACAAAATCTAGTATTTCCTCAAAATACTTTTTTTATTTCCCAAAAAAAAGAAAAAATTTTAAATTTCAATACAACTTTTTCCAATTACAATACTATTTCCAACGCACTTCCATTCCAAATTTTTATCTCATACTCATTCCTTCTCAGCTCTAAACAGCATTAAAAGATGAACTCGAGGAGAAAAGGAATTACGGGCCCTGACTTTTATAATGGGAAGGTAGCTTGGCTTGTAAATACTCCTTATTCTAATTCCTAATGCTGATTTATAAGGATTTAAGCAATTGAACGTCGATGAAGAAATGGGATGAAAACATAATTATTTACATTTAGAATTAGAAAAATTATATTACAAATGTAAAAACTTGTATTGAAAATTGAACAGGATGTCTGGAAATGAAGATACACATTCTATTCAAGAATTTTGTATCCTTTGCTTTCATCATGGCTTGGGAGCTTTTACGAATTAATAATTAAATTGGCATGGACTATATTTTTAAAAGTGAGAAAAAAAATAATATAATGGAAATAAAGTATGAATAAATAAAATATTTTATAAAAAATAGTAAAAAATTGAAATATGAAAATAAAAGTTTAATACACAAGATGGTTGAATAATCAACACATTTAATGTCCGATGACTTTCGCTATTACATTTCATTCCGCTTCCAAAGAGGAGAAGTCATTAGAAAGTGAAGGCCATTAATGTTTTAAATATCCATCAATCTACTCTTTTTCGTTGTTATTTTTGGGTTCTGTTCGTTTTATTTTTGCTTACTTTTTCTCCCGCCGCTTTTCACCATTTTCAATTCTTCGTCTTCCTGGCTTTCCCTATCTATATTCCCCGCCTTGCAGGCTTCTATTTTTACTGCCAGCGGCTGGTTTTCGCTTCTAGTTCGGTTCGCCCATGGAATTGGCGGGCGTCGTGATTAAAAATGGACCCTTTCGGTGATATCGTTCGATCTTGTGTCCTCACTACCTCTCAAGAAGAAATTCTCAGCCGTTCCCACTTCCATGGCGAATCCGTCGACGACCTCGACATGGATCCTTTCGCCGAAATCCTTCGATCTTGTTTCCTCACCGCCTCGCAAGAGGAGTATCTCCGCCATTCGGATTTCCATGGACAATCCGTCCAAAACCTCACAGCGCCCTGCTCTGCGCAACGAGACGAAGAAGTTCTTGGCCCCCAGATCACCGAAGCTTCCGCCGGAATCTTCATCCGCTCTTCCCCTCACCACTTGCCGGAGGACAAGCGAGAAGCGCAAGAAGCGTGCCTGCGACAGGAACGCCCGTCTCCTGTTCGACAGGCGTCCCCACCGAAATCCCTGGAAAATTCCCAATTCCAAACGTATGTAGATAAAACTTTGCAAAACATCCCGCATGACGTTCCACAAATGTCCGCAAAGAAAACTCTAGCGAAAAGGAAGTCAGCAGTCGAGATCGAGTTAGGGTGCTCATCGGGGAGCGCAGCGAAGAATTCCCGAGCTGAAAGAATAGAAGGCGAGCATTCGAGACTGCCAGCCCAACAACCTAAAGAAGAGCAGCAGCCATCTAATAATATGCAACTACCCGTCGATGAGTTTTTCAATTTCAGATTCAAAAAGCCCAGCAACTTCAAGAAATTTCCATCTCTAAAGCAATTCAAGGAAGCCTTGGGTACGGACAAGACAATTTCCAACAATGCCTGCCTCGGACGAAAACTGCCTGTTTCAATTCAAGGCCCAGCTGACGAGAATGGGGGATGTTCCGATGTCGGTGGTGGTGGGGTGGGGAGGCCTATCTCCGACGCAAAAGGAGTTGGGCATTCACGCGCTACCCTTCTTTTGAATGTGGCGGAGGCGTTGTCAAAGAAATCTGAATATGGCAGGAGCAAGGAGAGTGCTGGCAATGAAAATGGTAGTATTCTTGAAGTGGCGAAACAGGCTAGCTATGCATTTCCGCGGCCGCGATGGTGGCATCCTGAGGGCTACTCGAAGCGGAGGAGCTAGTCAGCTAGTGTTATTTTGTTGAACCTTGAATGTAGTTCATGACTTCCATGTACAGTGCTGTAACTGTGTACGTAAAAATGGGTTGTTTCAAATTTTTTGTATTTATAAAAGGAATCAAAGCCCTCTTTACATCTATGTAAAATGACTGGAGGGAAAAAGTCAAAGTAGTGCTTCTGTATTTGCCAATTCCATTACTGGGCTCTGCGATTCATCGAGACTAGTTCTACTCTTATTAACTTCACCAATCCAATTTACCTTATCTCTCACTATTTAGTCTCTGAAAGTAATCATATTCAAGTTTAAGATTCCTTAAAAAGGTTCATTTCAAATACGCTCACTATCTTTGCTCTTAATTACTAATATATTTATGAAATTTGAAAATTTTCACATATATCCTTTAAATATATCATAAATTTAAAATATACTTAGTATGTCAGTTAGAAACATATAATAATTTTAAATTTTCAAAATACTCTTGATTGATGTAGCATCTATTTTCAATATTGTCATATTCGAATTATTAGAACTTACTCAGTTCGGCTTTTCTTCTAAGTTAGATGAATTTTTATTATACTGTTTAACTTCTGTCATATAGTTGAATGACTATTATTATGATGTAATAAGAGGTATTTTGGATATTTTCTGTGATAAATAATGACAATTTTTAATTGTGCCTGACAGAATGAATATGGATGAAATTTTACTTATACTTAGTGGAAATATTTGTAATTTAAGACAAAAATAATGAGTATATTTGAAATTAACCCAAAAAACAATAGTTTCTTCTTTAGAGTACTTGTTTGCAATCAATCCAGTTTTGTTCTTCACTTCTAAACCTTGAGATTGTTATTCAGAACTCAGTTTTGCTTTTATTTCTTCTTATTACCCAATTCGATTTTCAGTTGTTTCTAAACAGAGCCCAAAAGCGAGATTTCACTTTCCAGCTGGGTATTGCTAAATGCTAACCATGATCCGATGGCCGTTTGTACTAATGTTTTTTTTCTTGTTATTTGACATAAAGTAATTTTCTAATATGCTCAAATAGTTTGACCTTGCAGTTGCGCTTGTATAATATTAATTTCCAAAATTATGTGGATATGATTTCAATTATGGTTAAAGTATATGCAGGCATATTGACCTGTCTAAAAAGATTATTTAGCCATTAGCGAGTTATCCTACGCGTGTGTGTCTATATATATATA